>OZ023321.1:211035-356035 GCA_964007375.1 Ophion obscuratus
CGAAGCCTTATGTTCTCCATAGTACCCGGAGTGCGCGACTGACCGTCCGTCTCGTGTGTAAATCAGTCGCGCGAAATTTTCAGTCCCGTGTATCGCCCTGGACGCAGTCACGGGCGAAATTCATGAAAGTGAAAAAAACCGTGTGCTTGCTCCATTTGGACGAATAAAACGTTGAAACACACTCTCGCTGGGCCGATCGCGCGACCACTTCGTACAAGGCTTTGAATTATTGGCCAAAAGAGAAGAGCTGAATAATAAACAGTTGACAGTGTTGCATTCGATCACTCGACTCAGTCATTTCTTCGTCGACTAATTCTTTCTTTCGCTTCATTTGATTCTTTTTATTCGTCGAAATGACCGAAGAGGAAACACCCCAGGAATCGAACAAATTAAACGAGGACGAACCAGGAGACGAAGGGTGAGGGGTGTAGAATTATTATTCTTTTTCAAATCCGCATTCAAATGGTTCTTTTAGCGAAATTCCACGTTCATACGCAGCTACGTATTTACACTTGGTACTATTATTATTATTATCACCATTGATGTTCCTGTCGTTATTATTATTAATTTAGGTATTCAACTACCTACATTCGTTTCGTCCATAAAATTATTTATTCTTAACCAGATAACGCTACATAATACTGCAAGTTCTAGAAAAGAAAGATAATTAATCACACATCCGAATGCAGCAAATATATCCGTAAAGAAGCTACAGATGAAATAAATTTCCGAATCGTTAGGCAATTATTATTGTTATTGATTCCAGTATTGCCATTTTTGTTATTAGTATTATTATTGATGCTAGTATTGTTGTCGACGTTATGTGTTACCATCGTTGGTTTGATTTTTTTTTTTCATTGCACTCATGTTTGTTCTGATCATTATTTCCATGTCATACAGAAATGAGTTAATAATTCTATAGTGCCTACATAGGGTAACGCACACACAGGGAGGACAGAAAATAAATTACTGAAACATCGGGGAGCGTCATTTCCTTTAATGACGTGCATTTTGATTGAATTGCATTCGATATTCACAATGCGCCATGCCCTCAGGTGGCGGAATTGTTCAATGACAATGGATATATATATATATATATATATATATATATATATATATATATATATATAATGGCTAGGCATACATAACTTGATATATGTATATGTGTACATTGTTTCGTATTTCATGCTCTTCGTACAACATTGCCACGCTCATAGTAGTCAAAGAGCCTCGGCGAACCTGCTTAGTGACAGACTGCAAGTTGGAATAGGATTTCTTTTGTCCCTCTTCTTCATCGACACGGTACGGTGTAAATACGGAGTGAAAAGGTCAGAGGGAGACGTTGAGATCAATGTGATTCAGCGTTCGCAGATACTGATTCGTGACGACAAGGCTTCGAAAAGTTGGGGGGGGGGGGGTGGCTCGCGAAGTTACGTTGGTTCAATCCGCGGTGATCCGTATAGAATTGGGCGCTTTTCGCCCAATGTGCGAGTGTGTCATTTTCCACAAGTGTGTCGCGGAAAACGGCAAAGTTATCGGGGTATCGCGCGGGTGTCCGCGATAAACGAGTTGGGCCAACACCGAGGGGGTAGGGTAAATACGTGCAAGGCCCAATGAGTACACTGAGGAAAAAAAATGATTGATGCAATATCATCGGTGTTATTGAATGAAATTTCGTTGATTCAATTGTAAAATTGTTGGTGTAAATAATCGAATTTATTATTTCAAATAAAACGCCATTCACTTTATTAACATGATAAAATTAAAAGATTTTTTTCATTAAAAAGATATATTGTTAGCCGAGAGCAATATATTATTGAATCTATCTGAAAAATTATCGCGAACAAATCATGTACTTTTGAATGCATTTTCTGCAACCAACAAAAAAAGCGTTTCAATACATAACGTGAATATGTTGATTCGAGTACTTAAGAACAATTCAGTTTCGCTCGTTTGATGCAGATAAAACTTTTATTGAGTAAATATAATATTTTATTCTCTTCACCGTATCCGATATCGATTTTCGAATATATTATTCGTTAAAATATTAGTATTCTATTTGGATTCGAAAACATTCAGCGAATGTCTGAATTGGTTATAAAATTATGCGAAAATAAAATTTGATTCTTGCGCATGCACGAAGCGATTAAATAGTAGTCAATTTTATTTAATTTTTTATACATTCGCGTTAAATGCAAACAATATGAGCTGGTTTTAATTTTTTTTTCTTCAAGTTTTACTTGCACAGCCTTTTCGACTTTTTACAAGGCTCCACTGTTATGTCCACCGTTTACAACTTGTACTTTCCTTCCATCATTATCCGCCACAAACTGCGGAAAATCTATACCGATACAGCCGGTCCCACCCAGTTCGCCTCCTAGTCACGGAACTAGTCGCCTTTTGCCGAGAAAAATACTTGACGACAAAAGTACGCGACTGGGATTCGAACCCGCCACCTCGCGATCCGCTGGGCAGCACGCTAACCGCCAGACCAACGCACCGGGTACTTGCTTTGATTAAATATCTGACTAAAATATATCTATGTTCATTAATATTATATAATTGATTTAAAGGAATATACTATTAATATGACACGTGTATAATTGAACTGAATGAAGACATTACAGCAATCAATTCAATACTTTTTTTCGTTGGTTGAAAAAATTCAACCAAATCATAGATAATGGCCGAGCGTCACCGAATTTATAGGTGCGAAGGAAATCCGTAGTTCTCGGAGTAACCGCTAGAAGTCGCACGCGCGCCCGTTTCTCGTAAGCGTAGCGCAAAGCGAAAATCTACTCAAGCGCCGAAGAAACTATCCATAGTATCGCTTCTTGGCCGCTGGCTAATGTCAAAGTATAGTATCCGTTCTCATCAGTTGAATATCTGATGATCGTTCTAATGCTCACTTTTTAATTGAGTGAAAAAAAATTTTAACTTTCAATTTTTAAATAAAACAAATTGGATCAAACATTTTATTATGACAATCCTATCCTATTCTAAAGAACTGCATGCGAACTTGTTTCAAATATTTTCAGCAATTGTCTTGAGTGTACATTAATTTGAACCAACGATAAAGAAATTTTTGCAAGTGCACATATAATCATATTCAAAACATACTTCGCGAATTCACAAATATATTCTTTTGATTGCAATGAACATTTATTTCATCGAATATTACATTCTTTGCTACTAGAAACTAAATGCATTGTTACAGATGACACCTGTACTTTGTGGCGAAAAAGTCCCATTATTTCGAATCGATATTGTTAATTTTTCAATTATGATATACACTTGTCTCTATCTCATGCAACTACTTTTGATATTGTACGGAGTACGAAAATGTTACGTCTAATGGCATATTCGTGTCAATGTAGTAAAGAAATAATTCATTCTATTGATTATATTTTTGTACGAAATAACAAATGTAGCAATCGCTTAATTATTTGATCCATATATCTACTGATTGTATATAGAATGATTTCAATAGATTATCATTTTATTTTAAGGATAATGGAGATATTGAGAGCACAGAGGAGATTTTGAAATGAAATAATATGTTATTAAAATTAATCACATTTCCCAATTTGATAGTATAGTATTGTAACAATGTCATATAGCGGTGGCACTCCGTGTTTAGACATTTATTCGGGTCAACCAATGTATTTATTTGATTCAATTGCTTTTTTCTCAGTGTGAGAAAGACCGAAGAAGTAGGCTCGCGGAAAGGTGCGAGTCCCGGTGCGCGGACTATCGCTCAGAAAGCAGTCACATGTAGACCCGCTAAACGGGTAGTGTGAACAAACAAAAGGTTCGCCTTTAATGAAGTTGCAAATGCACCGGGACGCGACCACCCAGGACACATGCCTTGTTAAACCTCTAGCCTCAGCACGGTGTACAATAAAGACGCGTAAGACCCGAACGAAAAATCGAAAGACTACACTCGAAGAAATCTGCTGATGCACACGTGCCACCAGGTTTCCATATATTTCTCACCTATAGCGATTAAAACACGCTTTCACATATTTACCGCATACAACGAAAAGAAGAAAGACATTTTACCGCCCGAGCTACATAAAATATTGGATTATTTCCCAATCTGTGTGCCATCAAGGGAGTTTGCAATTTGCCCTTTGCCACCCTGCAACCCCCGGTGCTCTCAGGTACCTCACTAACGGGAGAGAGAGAGAGAGAGAGAGAGAGAGAGAGAGAGAGAGAGAGAGAGAGAGAGAGAGGGAGAGACAAAACGGTTTGTCGTTTGCATCTGACTTTTCTCGCCACCTTTTTTACCATCATCTCGATCTCTTTGCTCCAATACCGTAATGCATTCCCTTGTATTATGCACGCGATAATTATTTTTCTCTTCCCTCCCTCTCTTACTGTCTTGCTCGCGTCACCCGCACATCAGTCGCTATAAACTCCGTGACTTTTAGCGTGTCTAGTCGAGTCTCTCGCGTACCTTACTCCGGCATTCGCGAACGTTCGAGCGCGCGTCTCTCTGAATCGCTACACCGGTTTGCGAAAACCGACAAGTCTACACGGTCGTACAAATTGAGCAAAAAAGGAAAAGACGAATTTTCCGGGCTACAGCCGTGTGCGATTTCTTTAGAATCGAAATTGGCCACGAGAAAGAGACGACTCGAGAGACGATTGACCACACGGTCACACTTGTCTCGCGTTTACGTACACGTTTCGTGTAATTTCTGACGTAACACCGTAAGCCACAAGTAACGGCTAACGACTTATTTCTTCCAATTCTGCACGCCCCTCCTCCCCCGCACCTCACAATTCACACGCGAATCTCATTCGCGTACGAACTCGTTGGCACTTTATTCGCCATATTTTCGTTGACGTTCCTTCCTTTTTTTGAAACGTTTTTCTTTTTTTCATTTCACTCGATGCCATACTCTTGACATTGTTGACAATCTTCACACGGGGAAATTGCCACTGTACACGAGCAACTTTCTCTCTCTCTCTCTCTCTCTCTCTCTCTCTCTGTTTTTTTCCCTCACTCAGTTGAGAGGAACGGTGTGTCTGTCTCTATAGAGAAAAAGAGTGGGGGAGAGAGGGCCTAAGCCAGGGATACACGGGGGTGATATTCATCAAGTCTTTGTTATTCGCCCTCTGCGATGAAT
Source organism: Ophion obscuratus (assembly GCA_964007375.1). Classification (NCBI taxonomy): domain Eukaryota; kingdom Metazoa; phylum Arthropoda; class Insecta; order Hymenoptera; family Ichneumonidae; genus Ophion; species Ophion obscuratus. Next base: position 216,171 of record OZ023321.1, read on the forward strand.
TATTTTTGTCATACGTTCTCTGGTAAGGTAAGGCACACACGTCAACTCTCACGCAGTTCCGAACAAACCCAAATACAAGCCCGACTATACTCGTTTCCATTTTATCATACGAAAATAGTTATAATAATGATAATAACGAAAAAGCCCAATCGTAACAACAAAAATAAAGGCAACAATAATAATTATAGTAATTACACTGATGATAACAAAAATAACAACGAGAATTATAAATAGTAATAGTAATTATGAAAAACTGTGACATTCATCCAAGTTATTCTTAAACGCTACAAATTTTCGAAAATGTTTTTTTTTCCACAATTTTCAACGAGAACATTTTTTTGCAGAATTAACCAAATAATATTATCAATAAACAACGAATATGATACAGCAATAGCATTTATAACTATATAATAATGACAACAACAAAAAATAAAAACTACGGCACTGAGAATGATAAAATTCATCACAATTGTTCTTTAATGCTAAGAATTTTGAAAAATACAGCTTTCGGCTCGATTGTCCACACGAGAAACCTTTTTTTCCAAAGGAAAGAAAAAAAACCGTTTCACTTCACTCATTTTTTTCCACGAATATCGTCAAAAATCTCAGTCGTTTGTAAAACAATGAAAAAGTGAGAATTCGAATCGTCAGAGAGATATGAGGATCGAGTGTGCACCTTGGTTGAAGTGCATGCAGCAGCAGTATCCACGGGCGTCGCGTTCTTACCTCGCGAATATTGACGTCACTACCGAAACTTCGCTCACCGATATCAAACCGGTTTATCGATCTATCGAAATATCCTGTGGCCTTCAACTCGAGCCTACGTGAGTTTTTATACGTACACGATAGAGACGTCGGGGGACACGAAACTTTCCGTTTCGACGAAAAATACACGTGCATGCGCAGAGGCGAAGGGGGGAGGTCGGGGGCTGGGAGCGAAGGTCCATTTTTTGGATCCGGCAATTCTTCATGTGTATATGCATATAAATATATTGAAACTAAAGTAGCGAATATAATAGTATTTATTTTTCTAACTGTTGTATTTATTATTTTCTCGATTGCACAACGATCGTTTCGTAAGTGGAGAAAATGAATTTAAATCTTCCTTGAGAATTATACGGGCTTTAATATTTAAATCCATAATAATTAATTTGTTTAACTTAATTTTTAAATATAAAGAATGTTAAAATTTGGAATATTATTTCAATTGATGATATTTTATTTAATTTTCATATTTCCGTTTCATGTTTAATTCTATATATATAATGTTTGATTTTCACGGGGGCTTGAAAATCATTCTCTCGTATCAAGATATGGTCGCTGATAATGAGGGGAATAATAAATGAAACACTTGGAAAAATGAATGCTATTATATTAACTTTAATATTTATTAAATGTGTGCGCGTTTGTATAATTGTACATCGATCTATCTATTCAAAAATAATCTATCTCCACCTCTCAATTTCAAAAGGCAATCATTTTTGTTGGTTAAAGTACACATTGAAAACAAGGAAAAAAGTCTTCCTCTTTTTGTTTCCGCCTATCGCGCATTCTGGTCTCGTGTACTTGCATTGAAAACCAATTGAAGACACAATAAACCTAATTGATAGTCTGGAAACTCCTAGGCAGATTCTCGGTCCGACCGAATTATTGGACAAATAAAAAAATATCATTATACCGAATTTAACTGATAATGAACGTTATTTGCCTTTTCGTTCCGCCTATCCTCGCGCCCGTGTGTGTGTGTGTGCGCGCGCGCGCGTGTGTGTGTGTGTGTGTGTGGACGTAGGTACGTAGTTCTCTCTTGTTCTTCGGGCATTTAAATGGGCGTTTCGCAGCCTTGGATCGCGAACGTCAGACCTCAAGCGCTTATTGCTTCGCGTTGTGTTTTTACGCGTACGTTTCTCCGATAGAAGGAACGTAAGATGAAGGAGAAAAAAATAATAATTTTCACAAATAAACGTTTAAGACATATTTCACGAATCGTCCAACTTTTGAACTTGAAAAGATGTAGCAAAAAAAGTTACATCGAAAATAAGAGTTTCGTTTCTATGTAGATAATTTTTCTTTCCTTCTTCTCAATTACGATTTCAAGTATATTTGCCGTACTTGTAGCGAAGCAATCCTTGTGTATCTTCGCAACGTGAGATCTCGCGATAGAATTGCTCCGAAGAGTGGAGCAATGGAATTCCACGTCGGTGCACCGTTTTAGTTCTTTCTGTTTTTCCCCCGCAACAAAAATTCTCGTACTCTTACTAGTGCAAATGAATTTTCACTATGGTCTCCTTATTATAACTTCCTAGTGCTGTATTCTCTTCGGAGAATAATTAAAAGATTGCGCTCACTAATGAAAAGGTTTTCAAAAATGAGTTTGGGGGAAAAAACAAATTTGCCGTTCGTTGCGTATTTTCATGTTGGAAACAAATGATAATCAAATTAGTCTTCTCGTTTCCTTTGACAACGTGTATTACTGTATTATTGTTGTAATCGCCAATGATACAGTAATACGATATATATACACACACACACACACACACACACACACGATATATATACGATATATATATATATATATATATATATATATATATATATATATATATATATGAGGTGTAGTAAAAAGAAATCCATCATTTTTGCCTTCAATTTCATACAATAATAATGGATTTCTTTTTACTACACCTAATATGTCGTGAAATCAATGTCTTTGATTCGCGAAGCCTTCGATGTGCACGAGAAAAACGTATTTTCCTCTCCCTCATACTGTGGCCTCGTTTCTGACTGTCATTTCGTTTTATTCCCCTGTGTTTATTTTCATTTTTGTACGTCAGCCATTAGACTTGCATGGGTATTTTTTTCTTCCTGGAGCACATTTTCAACACGCCGAATTTTTCAATGATCAATTTTCGCTTTTTCTCTCTACTTTGCATAAAGAGAAATATCACGAAGAGCCGAATTGCAGTTTTTGTGGCTCGATCGAAGAAGTACGGAAAAAAGGGAGAAAAAAAACGTCACTCGTTTTGTCTGTAGTTAAAAGAAAGGAAGAAAAGAAAAAAGAACAGAGACCAACAGACGAACCTACCATACCGCTTTCTCTCGTGTGCATTGTAGGTTACTCGGATTGTCACCGGGGCTAGGACACCGGGTGCATTTCTCCGAGGGAACGAATTTGCGATGCCGGGAAGACCCGAAAACCGAGGAATCGGATGAAATGTGAGCCTCGTGAGAAGAATGAACACGAACAAACTTTTTTGTTTCATGCTTTTTTTCCACCTTTTTTTTCGCGTCTCGAAGGCGAGCGACTTTTTTCCGCCAAATTGCAATCTCATTTTATTGTATGCATATACTGGATGTCCCATTTTCATCTTACACCTGGTTTATCTTGAAAAATACTGCTGCGATCAAGTCTTGAGTGCAGTAAAAGTTTTAGGGTTCAAAGGGAGCGTTCAAAAAATTGTTTGCGTTTGTTGCGGTTTAAAGGGAGTGTTGAAAAATTGTTTTTTTTTCTAAAATTCAAAATGGCGACGTTAAGATGGCCGACATGTTTTTCAAAATGGGAACGTGACCTTTATCACACAAAAAAAATTGTAAGCCTGAAACTACAACTTTTGTAGGACATTTTTTTCGATAAAGTTCTTAATTTCTAGGTTAGAACACTATTTTTTACTATTTTAGCGCTATCCATAATGTACTAAGAGGAGGTCGAGTCTTCGAACATGCGTAAGTGTGCGTGGGTGTGAGTTCGTTTAGGTTTGGCTGGGTTCGTCAATATTCCAAACAAACGGAAAGAAGGATTAGGACAACGCGATACAAACGCGATACACACTTGAACCACACGTTTTTTGGACTGAACAACGCGCCGTTAACGCGCCTAGAAAATATGCCGTGTGCACAGGCTACTAAGTGTGCGTGTGAGTTTGTTTGGGATTGTTTGATGACGAAGGTCACGAGCCGCAGAGACCTCATCCATAACCCAAACAAACTCACACCCACGCACGCACGCACGCACGCACGCACGCACGCACACACACACACACACACACACACACACACACACACACACACACACACACACACACACACACACCACACTTACACTATGGATGTAGAAGACTTTACCGCCTCGTGGTACATTTTGGATATCGCTAAAATAACGGTGCATAACGGTGTTCTGACCTAAAAGCGATGAACGTTATTAAAAAATGTCCTGCCAAACTTGTTAGTTGTTAGTTTTAAAAGACTCATGTTTCTATGTTCAAAAAACATGTCGGCCATCGTAACGTCCCCATTTTGAATTCCGAACCAACATTTTTTTTTTCATCCTCCTCCTTTGAACCTCAGAAGTTTTATTATACTTAATACTTGTTCGGAGCAGTGCTTGTCGAGAAAAATAAGGTGTAAGATTGAAATGGGACTCCCGGTGCGTGCGCGCGTCTGTGTATGAATATACATGGGTGGATCTATAGCAATTATTCAAATTTTTATTGATATACTATGATACTCTTCTCACAAAGAACATCACCACGGTGTTCGTTTTCGATTTTGACGACACTCAGGTATATGGTCGAGTATTAAAAACTATTCGTTAAGTATTTGTTGTTGAACGTTAACCTTAAAGCTGGTTGATAAACGGCTCCAAGGGGTGAAACCATGCCTTAGAGCAGATTTCTTACTTGAACCTGCAAGTAGTGTACTGATTTCAGTGAAACAGAAACAGAAAGTTTTCCAATGCAAAATGATGCATTAGAAGAATGATGGAAAAAAAGAAAATTTTGGGATTTCCCAAAATTCGCCCCTTTAATGTTGTTTCTCCGGCCTTACAAAAAAGGGGTGCATTCAAGTGAGGGTAACGGGTAACACTTCGACGGGGGGATAAAATTAAATTCCGATGATTTTAAGGGTGGAATAAGTTTGGGGGCTAATAATTCATGGATATAGAATAAGGAAGAAAAATTTCATTAAAAACATTTTGGGCACAGAAACCAAACGGGGGAAAGAAAGCAAGGGGTGGTTTACGTTAGCTTAAGCTTGCTATCCGGCAAAAATGTAAACATACGTAAAGTAAAATTTGACCCCCTCAAAGTGTTACCCGTTTCATCAAGTTCAATCCACTCCTCTAAAATGTGGAGTGCGAAAAAGAAAAATAAATTAAGGCTTTTATCCTTTATTCCGATCTTTTCGAATGAGAAGAATTTTCATTTTTGTTTCATCGAAATGAGAGGTAAGGTCATCCCTCAAAAAAGTTTATCCGCCGATAAGAAAAAATGCATATTAAAATAATTTTAATGCTCTACTATGTACATGAGTTTAAGGCGTTACCCCCACTTTTAGCGCAAAAAAGGCCTTTTTCATGAATTTTTTTTAAAGAAAACTACAAAACTTTTTTAATCGAGCAATATGCCATCTTAAAGAACACATCTTGAAGAACTTTCAGTAATTTTTTTATTGAAAAATATTACATTGTTTAGTGGCAAATGGCCGTCAATGAAATAATGTTTTTATATACACGGTTTACGGTGACCAACATTGCGGCGAAGTGGATCATCTGAAAAAAAATGCGGATGGATTTAGTCAAATATAAGTATAAACTAGTCTTTGATCGAAGGATTTTAAAAAATAATCATTTCACAAAATGGCGGACAGAGAAAGTTAATGGTTCGATTTTAACGAAAAAAAACGGCCGTTTTTTGGCTATAAAACGGCCATTTTTCGAAAAAAAAATCGAACGATTAAAGACTACATTTTTATATATTAAATAAGCCTGCAAAATTTCAAGAAGATCGGTTCATTAGTGTTCGAGTAATCTTGGTCACCGAATTCAGAAATGCCATTTTGAAAAAAACGCGTTTAAATTTTCAATTTCCGGTCGTTTACACAACGGATTCTTCTCTTTCAACGCTCATATCTCAGTGAATTTTGTTCGGATCGACTTGACATTTTTAGGACATATTCTCAGATACTTATACTTCAAAAAAATGCCATAAAAAAAATCGATTTTTTCAAAATCGCAAGTGGGGGTAACCCCTTAAAATAAGTCGAAGATGGACACCAAAGTGATGTTCGTTGTTAGTAGCTTATGTCATGCGTTTCACAATACCACGAAAAATGTTAAAAAACCAAAGTACCGAGGAGGTAGCTCTGTAGGATCGGTAGGATTTCCTTCCGGCCTTAGCCAAGGTGGTGACAGCCAGTATGATTATAGTACCTAATCATTATCAAGCTTCTCATCAATGTTTTACAATTTTTTTCTTCTTATTTTTCCTTGTCAAATCTATTGATTACCTTGACATCGTATTTTTCATCTACGAACTCCGATGCACGATATACGAAATGATGACGCAACGGTGACAAAACTTGTCTCCGTTCTAAACAAAATTCAAGGATAAACGAGAATCCAAGTTCACATGAGAGAAGAGGCGATAGTGCCAGTTGGCCTGGAGCGTACGGTATGTGCGGTAGCATTGCGATGAGCACAACGAACGGAATAAAGCCAGGAGTTGGTGTACTCCGGGCAAAATTATTTCATTCCCCCGGAGTTTCATACATATTGCATAAACGAGGGAAACGCGCGAGTGATGAAATGCCGGGCAAACCAAACCTCGTCAAGACTCCATGCGCACACTACACACGCGCACGAACACAGACATATGAGGCATGGATAAAAAAATCAACATGGCCTACGTTGTCAGTGCGCCGAGAGTCGATGGTTGGCGTGTCGCGCTCGTAGGCGGACAAATAGGTACGAACAAATCTCCATACGAATTATTCACGAATGTGTGCGTGTATAGGTCCGCCCTGCGAATTTCATTTGCACAAATATATCCCTGACCCTCGGTGCAAAAAACGTGCTCGACATACACACACACGCACACACGCACACGCACACGCGCACACACGCGCGCGCGCGCACGCACACACACACACACACACACACACACACACACACACACACACACAAACATGTGGAATACATGTTTGTAGTGTAGTAAACCAAGTTCTAATTTTGAATGATGACCCCTCATTTTCGTGAGTTTAGCCATCTAAATAGGTGATATATAGGCTGATCGACTACCCTAATGATAAGGTTAATAATAATAACTGTGAAATAACAATCATAACAATGAGGACAATATCGCGATAATACTAATAATAGTAATAATAATAATAATAATAATAATAATAATAATAATGATAGCAATAGTAATAGCATTTCTCTTATATTGTACCCTACCCGTGCAAAAATAAACGAAACGCCCTCTTCCAACTATTTTATTCCTCTATATATTACTAACTTCATTAACGAGATTCTGTCACTTGTTTGCTGCATGCGTGAAAAAAGTCTTGCAGTAATGTATTTTTTACATTAATTATTATTGTGCACCGATTGTAGTTGGAGCGAAAAAAAAACCGTTCGATTTTGCACGGAACGTCCCGTATATACATGTGCGGCGCGTGTATTTGTGCGTGTGTGCGCGCCCGCGCGGGCGCATGCGAGCGTGTACCTGCGAGTAGTAGTAGGGGTCGGTTGGTGCGCATGGCTCGGGTTATCCTACGGGGTAACGCATGCAAGCACGATATATAATAACCAACTTCCTGTGTTGAACGTCGCCTGTCCAACCACCCAATCCTCCTACTACGGAATATTTACACAGGGATAATATTCCGGGCAGGTATACTTCGGCTTCGGGGATAGCGTTTGTATATAAATATACCTATAGAGTGAAGACATATTTTTCAGTAGGGTCGAAGTTAAATCAGTCAGGATATGGTAAATAAAAATAAATTCGCGATATTCACCTACAATTTCGTCGTAAAATCACGATTTTTCGCGCAAGTCATAATTAATTGTCATCGTTGTATCTCTCTTCATTTATTCAATGGCTCCGTATAAGCCTGGGGTAAAAAAAACAGGATTTTACCCATGATCAATACACAGTCATGCCACGTTGGATTTTTTTTTAATAAAAAATATTGACCAACAATGAGTTATTATTCTTGAAGAAACAAAGTGTTGCGGCAACACTGTATGGCCAATCGCCGTAGGTACTTTTAGCAACTAGGGTCACCTCAAATGAAAAATAAAAATATATACTATCAGTTTAATTGCATAAGAGATGTTTTTGTTTGAAATTTTTCAAAACGACAACCTGTAGAAGAAAACGTTCGATTTTCGACAAAGTAAAACAATTCGAATTATTTGTTATTGAGAAAGTGATAAAGACGCGAAAAAATCATTCGGTCGTGCGATAGAAAATGTTATAAGCTTGACTTGGATCGAATGTGAAGTGAATCGACTTGCAACATTTTATAAAACATATTTTGAGAAAAACGCTAAAGAAAGATGTATAAATCGCAGCGCAGCTGCCCGCCGACGTACAGTGGGCTATCTAACCTTAAAAAAAATCGTCATAATTCGACCGAATATTTTTGGAATTTTCGCAAAATATTTGTCGTAAATGAAAGTTAAGAGCCTAGGCTATCAAGCTGTGCAATGTCGCGAACGTGTTCTAACATTTCAAGCATATGCAGTCCCCTCAAGGGATATATGTTTTTCAAGTTTCTACTCAAAGTGTGTCTATATTTATATAAATGGGCGGAAGTGCTCGGGGGGTGATGGATACACTTCTCTATCCAGAGACAATCTGCTTATTGTATGTATAGGGAGAGGTCAAACATGAGTTGTTGCGAAAGCCAAGATGGGATCTGTTAAGTTTACGAGAGGGTTGCGTGGTATACGCCGTCCTCACGAGGGTTTTGCAGCCTCTCACGTTTAATCTTCACAAGCGCGCGCGCGCACGCACGCACGCACGCACGCTCGCGAGCACGCACGCACATCCATGTGTATATGTACATATATATAAATCTATCATATCCTGGCATACATATAGAGCCCTCTATATTTTAAGGGTGTCTCCGTGCATAAGCGTGTAGGCTCAAGGGTGTTGAATCTTTTACTCGGAAGGGGGGACGTTTATAATTTACATGCGTGTCTCATTGGGAACCCGAAGGTTCGAGTGGAGTAATGCACAGATCCACTTTTATTTTCACATAGCCGAAGGTTCCGGAAAAAAGAGTCAGTGGTTTTTACGGAAATTGCGATCGAACGAACTGTGTCGGAGGCGGGTTTGACTAAATTCACAGATATCGTCTCGGCATCTTATTCCAACGCCACCAGCTTAACGGATCCGCGTAAGCCTATTGATACTAGGCCTAGCCTATTATACAAGCCCACAATTGATGCATAGCAAGTTTGACTTATTTATTTATTGACAAATATCGACGAACAAGCGAGTTACGATTATTTGAAGAAAGTACCGCTGGCGGCGCCACCGCCGCCGTTGCTGCATAGCCAATAGGTGCTTCCGGCAACTAGGCTCATCTCAAATGAAAAATAAACAAATGTACTTTTGGCATAATAATAATAATAATAATAATACTTTCGTATGACCGGATAGTTTATGGAAATCTTGAGAATTACGAAAATGCCAAACTCTAAATAAAGTGTTAGATATTCGTCTGTATTCATTTGTCGTTAACAGATGGATAAACATATTTTTTTTTAATAATCCGGCCCATAGTGCAGTAGGCGATCCGAGCATTGGCAGAAATCGTCATATCGCGCCGAATTTTTCGAATTTTTACGATACCTTTCTTGCGAATGAGAGTTAAAATCCTAATATATGAAACTATATGCGATGAAACAATCGTAGGTATTTGTAGAATTTCAAGCCCACGTGACCCCCAATTTTCGATACGTGTGGTGTGAATATATCCTTGATGAATGAAATACTGCAATTTATCGGAAGCGGCCGAATTTTTCCACAGGCGCGTCAATTTGACGTTCACAAGTTTAACTTTCGCATCTCTCACGAGTTACCCTGTAGATAGGTATACACATTAACACATGGAACCTATGAGTGATCCGCGGCAATATATAAAAGCCCTCGCGATACACTGTAAATCGACGCACGAATGCAAATAGGATATTATCTCGAAATCGTGTTCCATAAACATTGAGCTCTGACCGAAAGAACACGGCGACGACGACGCCGGTTAATTAAAATGAAATGGAAGAACGCTGGTGGGGGGCCGGTTGATGCGGCGCACGTCACCCGGGATGATACCGTCGAGTGCCTACTATATATTCCGGAAAGACTATAATGAAACGAGCTACGGACACAATCGACAAAACGACGGTGAAATTGTCCTTTCTTTGAAACAGTTGTATCATCACTGAAATATTCCTTCTCATTTTCGCTCTCACACCCTTCTGTTCGTCTCTCTGTTATCACCTCTATCTCTCTGTCTAGTCTCTCTCTCTCTCTCTCTCTCTCTCTCTCTCTCTCTCTCTCTCTCTCTCTCTCTCTCTCTCTCCCCCTCTCCTCTTTCAATGCCTCGATCTCTCTTCAGGAAAGGCGCATGTGCTTGCAAGGCTCAGGAAAATATGGCTCGCGCGAGTCAACGGCAGGTGTATATATAATATTAATGTAAACTCACACAGGTCTGATGAATTGGACTGAAAAAAATATTTTTACGTATTTCTGATCAATTTTCACCGACCTCCTGAGAAATCGAAAAAAAGGCACTGTTCCAGAAAATTATCGAATGCCAGAAAGAAATCGTAAATGTCCGCCAACGTTGTTGAATTTTTTTTCGTCAACTGCCCTGGCGGCAAACATTTTTTTCAACATCTTGTTCAATTTCAAATGGACGTGACTCTACGGGTATATATACACACACACACACACACACGCACACACACACGCACACACACACACGCGCGCGCGCGCGCGCGCGCGCACACACACACACACACACACACACACATACACGAGGGTGGTTCTTAATTGGGTGATGTTGGAAATTCTTTGGTATTGTTCCTCAAAAGTAATCAACACATAAAGAAGAAAAATGGGCCGCAAGCGGAAATTTGTCCGATAATTGTAACCCACCCCACCAAGCTGTCGAATTTTTATAAGACAAAATGCATGCATTTAAAATTTTGTTAAGAAAATTATTTATTATTTCAAAACTATACACGATAAAAAAATTTAATATCATGTTTCTGTAGGAAATTTAATGCTCTACAAAAAAGGTGACATGTAACATTTTCGTGGATTTAATATTTATCAGGTAATTAGCAAAAAAACTGTCATCATTTATTCCAAAAATCGATCATTATGGTCAAAACAGGAGTGTGACGTCGAAAAACTGCAATTTATTTTTCGTATGCAATTACAAATATAAAGAGATACGCAGCACATTTAATAACAATATGTAAACAATATTTAAATTTTAAATTTTATCATTTTTATCATAAATTTAATAATTTAAAGTCATCCTGCCTTACCGACAAGTATCCTTTCGTCGGATAGGTTGCTTCCCATGCTTGCCGCAATCTTCGTTAACCTCGAAATAAATGTACGTCTACTGTTTCCACGTGACGCACATGGCTCGATTCAGCGCTGGACACATATGCTTGACGACTTAAGTTTAGAAAATCGCCATGACGTTCCATTACCGTAATTTATGTAAAAATATATTTTTAATTGGTGATGCTGATTCACAAATAATTGGAAGCAAATTGCCTTAAAAAGTGCAGATGTTAAAAACATTTTTTTAGAATACTCGGGTTCTAAAATGAATGATACATGAAAGTGCCACAATGACTGGCAAATAAGTGTTTGTGTTTTGGGATAAAGCCGGTATACCGGTACAAACTTTGCCAGAACGCATAAAAAAAAATCAAAATTTACATGCACGGTGCAATCTATTGCAAAAACGTGCTGGAAAAAAATTATTTTTTCATATAAAAATTCGACAGCTCGGTGGGGTGGGTTAGAATTATTGGACAAACTTCCGCTTGTGGCCAATTTTTGTCTATATATGTTGATTACCTTTGAGGAACAATAACAAAGAATTTACAACATCACAAAATTAAGAACCACCCTAATACACACATACATACACATACCCATACGTCTATATGCGCATACACACAGTTCCGTCCAATTGAACTGGATTTTTACGAATCTCGCAGAAAATCTTACCGACTCGCAAAAATCTTGAATGAAGATACCCCTACTCCTCCAGCGAATTTTAGAAAGTCGGAGAAATCGTCAAGATGCTACGATTTTTGAAAATTTTTTTGAAACAATTTGACCGACTGCCGAAAATTAAAAAAAAATGGGTCTTTCATTTCAATCGGACGTTTTTTTTTTTTATATTTCATACTTCTAGACAGTCGGTCAAATATTGGAAAAAAATCAATACATTCGGATCTTCGAGAATTTATTAACTTTCCAAAAAATATTCCAAGGGTGGATACTCCTCCATTGCAAAAATCAACCCCTTCTCATTGCTTCCACCACCCAGCACGGTCTGGAACGCAACGAATGTTTGGGGTGCGCAAGGAGAGCACAGCCGTAGCTTTCGCGGCGGTTGCGGCGGCGGCGGCAACGGCGGCAGGGCTGCCCTCCTCCGCTCCTGCGAAAACCCCTCCGCTCGTTGGTAACCTGTTCGCGCGACCAGTCCACTCCGCTCTCCCGAAGCTGGAGAACGCACTTCGTTGCTCGATAACACCGTACGAATATTATTTATATATGTAGATATACATATATATACATATCCGTACGTGGATATATATATATATATATGTAAATATATATTTCCCGAGGATATAGCACGTACATACGTTATTTCGACACGGTTCGAAGCGCGGAGTGTCGCCAAGTCAAAGACGTACATCCCTCCCTTTTACATAAATGTGTATTGATATATACATACATATATATATGTGCGTGTGTGTGTGTGTGTGTGTGTGTGTGTGCATTTTAAACGGTCAGCGGGACGATGATTGTTGGAACGAATAGACTACGAAGAGTCACATTGACCAAATAATAATAGTAACAAACAATTTGTCAGCAACAATAATAATATCAACAGTGATAATAATAATAATAATAATAGTAATAATAATAATAATGATAACAACAACAAGAGTATCGCTACTAGCAATAAGTGTGCCAATAACAATTGCAATGTAGATCTCAGAGAATTAGCGAGAGAAAATTCTCACTCACAGTGTGTGTGTGGGTGTGTGTGTGTGTGTGTGTGTGTGTGTGTGTGTGTGTGTTTCGTCACGTGATAATGTACCAATTACATGGGGATGCTTCGAAGAAGCTTGGGAGCTTCGTGCTGCCCGTGAGAGAGAAGAGCAAACATACACACATATATTACTCAAATACTCACATGGAAACATAGAGAGTGAGTGAGAGAGATGGGACGGGACGCGAAACAGCGCGCACGTATTGAAAAAAAAGGTAAAGCTGTACGGAGCCGCATCATCACGTTGGATCGTTCGTCGCAACACGCGAGATCGTCGATCACGAAAAAACACGACGAGCGTAGTTACATGACAGACGCACGAGGCAAGGCTGGAAAGTTGACGGCCCGAGGTCCGTTCGTCATCGTCATGAGCTGGTACCCCGGGCCGAGAACTTTACGGCCTTCTTGAGTTTACCGGAAAAAGGAAATTTTTAACGAGCCATATCGATGTAAGAATATATATTGAATATCAACACGACTGGCTGTTCCGAGAACTATCCTACATTTTATTGATTTAATTTGTTTTCCAAACATATCGGAAACTGGACGATTCTCACGGTCGAACTCCCTCTCCATGCACACTCACCGTTACTGAATAGAACACTCACCGTTTTCAGCGTTATTAGGGATACTTGGTCCATTTAGTCAGGCTCGTGTGTCGAGGACCGACCCAAACAAATCCAAACAAATTAATTTCATCCGTACGCGATGGGAGAAGGGCGCGCGTTTTGTGTGTGGCACTCGACCGCGCGCCCTAGCTGTCTATGTGTTATTTTCGTGTATACGCAAAAGGGGCGTCGACTCCGTGCGCGCGCGATGTATAACGTTTATAGAAAATAGCGAATATATACGCGTGGGGGGCGATCATTTTGAGGCATTCGAATGTGTGTAAATGGATATATATATGCGTATAAACGAGGCTGCTTTGTGTCTAGTGATCGTAAATGCAGACTTTCGTGAACTAAACTATGCTGACGATCACTAGAAAGAGAGAGAGAGCGAGAGACAGAGGGAGGGAGCGGGTGAAGGGTACGCTAGTTTATCGTTCTATGATCGTAGCAGCGATTACCACGAATCTTTCCAGCTGTCTTCGTACGCGTGTTCTTGTACGCCACCTCGTATACAGTTCTGGACAAAATCAAGCGATAAAGTTCCGAAAAGCGGAAATCGAATTTCGATCTCAAATTTTGCAGCTCGGATGTGCGTGTGGAATGATGGGGTGCGTAGAACACCGGTATAGGCGCAGGACACCTCGGATGTACGTGTGGAATGGCGGGGTGCGTAGAACGCTCGTGTGGGCGCAGGGCACCTCGGACGTGCGTGCGGAATGGTGGGGTCGGTAAAACACTAGTGGGTCACCTCGAATGTGCGTGGAATATTGAGATAGACACAAAGCATCGTAGATTAATCTTTTTTTCCACAGTTCATTTTTTCGATGTGTAATAGATTTCTAGCGTTCATTTATTAGTTTTAAATCTTTTTGGTATTTCTGATATTTTTCGTTTTTGCCACTTTTTTAGTTTTTGGGATTTGGTATGGTTCTTTTTTGTTATGTTACCTTTGTTTATGTTGCCTTATAATGCTTTGTAACCGGGCACGGTAGCGATGGCGGGAGGGTTTCTACCGCCCAAACTCGGAGAAGATCCACACAAAGCGGAGAGCGCGTCAACATATATAGGTATAGCTAGAACTATAGATGTAGTAGGAGCGCGGTAGAAAATCATTTTCAAAATTCGATATCTCGAAAATTATGGCGCGTCGCCAAAAATCCTTCTTAGGGAAGTCCTGTACTATTGACATGAAGGTGTATGTCAAATTGTGTTAAGGCTCTAGAAAATACGAAAAATTAAAAGGATGAAAAAAAACTTGCGTTGAAAAAATGCAAATTTCGGTCGCAAGCTTTTCTAGATATTCGACTTCAACGACCTTCGTCATAGTAGCGATACATAACAATGTGCAATCGGCAATGGCTCTAGAATCAGTTTTGGGTAAATGTAAACATATTCATATATGGAAAAGATGATTTTGAAGGCATTTGAGTTCGAGGATCGTCCTCACAGTAGCCGATCCTCCTGACATCAAACATTATATAAAACCTAATCATTTCAGCAATATGACCTTGAAACATTTGTAAGCCTATTCATATAAAGAACGTATCAAGGAGCGGCATGTCTCAAAAAACAACGATTCTTGGAAAAAGTACAATAGAACGTCCTCAAAACAGTGAGACGTGCTGATAGCCAACATTGCGTAAATATAACAGGTTTAACCCTTTGCAATCGAGGCCTTTTTTGCTTGGATAGTAAGTGGTAAGCGAGAGTCACTTCTCGAGTGCAAAGGGGTAAAATGGTTTTTCGCTACATATTTAGTTCATGCGATAAGCTATATTGCGAATAATATAGCATACGATAGCATACACAGGCATAATATAGCTATATTATGCCTGTCTCCAAGCTCGCGACAAAAAAGTGCGGCAGAGCACGCGGGAAATGAATAGCTCCCGAAAGGGTGGTTGAATGACACACACGCACACAGAAAGAGGAGCTTGAACGTAGAGTGGCATCAACACCACCACCCCCTCCCATCCCCGTCGGTGGCGATACTACTGGGTTATATATAAATGAACGTCGAAATTTAATCGCACTGGGAAATTGTTCTGGCCTCGTATCGGTCTGTGCATGCTCTACCCGTTTTAAGTGTCCGCGTGTGTGAGAGGGAGAGAGAGTGCTCAATTATGTTACCGCTTGTGCAATGGTGTGGCGGCGTAAGAAAAGTGGTGAGAGAGAGCGAGAAGTGGAAACATCGAAAAGGGGAAAAAGTCACGAATAGTCAGACCTAGCCGAATCGGTACGCGTCTCAGAAGAATGCACTGTTTTCTTTTATATCTCCATCTCTTGTCTCTTTTTGCCATTGTTTTTCCACAATTTCTTTGCTCATGACGAATACAACTAATAAAATAGGATGTTTGAGGGTATCCGAAGGGTGGCGAGGGATAAGGAGGAAAACAAAAGCGAGTGAAACTGAGAAATGGGGGGGGGGGGAGTGAAAGAGAGGATGGGAAATTAAGTTACGGGGCTGGATGCCCGCCGATCGATGGGGGCTCTCTCTCGCTCTCTCTCGCTCGCTTGTATCTTCTGACGATGTACTCTGTTTGCTCTCATCGCTATGTCATCGAGTTAAAATTCTTTGGATCATAACCGCCCTGACGAGGTCCATGAAAGCTTCTCCTCTCCTTCATTGTGTATTTCTTATTGCGCTTATTATTCTAAATATTATTATTGTTATTATTTGTTATTGTTCATAATTGGTTTGATTGTTGTTATTATTGAGGTTATTCCGATTATTATTATTATTATTATTATTTTTTTTTTTCAATTAATAGACTTTATTGCTCCGGGCAACGCACTTCCTCAGTTTGCACTGGGAAACATTCACCTACCCCCGAGGGTTAGGCTCGGTCTTAATCTAGACCGGAACAATAACGCTGGACGGCACTCGAGGGTTCCGACATCACCTCGGCTGCCGCCCAGTCAAACAGTCGCGCGAAAAATCACATATATCGCTCTGCGATAGCCGCTCCCTCAAGCCAGAGGGTTAGCGGCTACCGCAGTCCACATTCGTGTTACCCGAGTAAACGGAGGGACCCAAGGATGACCGCCTTCTGCATCTAACCCGCCAGCAACCGGACACCGGGTTTGCAAACCGGTATGCTAGCGAGGCCCGATACAAAAGACTCTTTCATCCCCCCTAGCGCGCCGATGATGAGGACAACGAGAGTTACCCTGAATCCTCGGTGCAAACGACGTACCTCGGCCAAGAGAGGCTGATACTTGAGCCGTTTCTCCTCTTCCTTTCGCAACACGTTCACTTCGGCCGGAGCCGAGAACTCAATGACGTATATTGTCTTGTCGTCGAAATCGAAGAGGACAACATCAGGCTTAGTCGCTTGAAGCGGCCCGATGGTCGCGAATGAGAAGTTCCAATAAATCTTGCACCTCTCGCCCACGACAACGGACTCAATATCTCCTGGTAAATAAGGCGGCACGGGCTCCCGGTCTATCCCATAAGAGTGCCGTAGATGATAGTACAACACTCTTAGGGCCGCGTTATGGCGATAGATATAGCCGGAGACTGCATATACTGGGCAGGCCGACAGTAGATGCATTAGTGTCTCCGGCGATTGTTTGCATGCACGACACAAAGTGGTCGGCAGAGGCTGACCCAAAACGCGACTGCGATAGACCAGGGTGTTGATGACTCCGTCTTGGCAGGCGCAGATAAACCCTTCGGTCTCGGACATCAGTCCAGCTGACCGCAAGAAGGAAAAGGTCAGCTGGGTGGACAGCCCCTGTTCCTCGATGTGGTGAAAAAACACACCGTGCATGGGTCTGTCCACGTGCTGCCGAGTCAGGACAGTCTGCTCGGCAGCCCTGATTGCCCGCCGACGTCGGGACTTGGGCAACCGAGCGACGGAGTCCATCGGCAAGGCGCCATTATTATTATTATTATTATTATTGATATTATTATTATTGATATTATAATTTGCTGTAATATATATATATATATATATATTAAATGGTAGCCTCTATTTGGACAGGGAACCTCGCCTTATTGCACTCCTCACCACATTCCACTTCACATCCTCAATCGGTCCCCACCTTGCGGCTGCAGTTGACTTCCCCCTCTGTATCGCATTCACCATGGTACAGGGAAGCTGCGGAAAACTTATACAGCCGGTCCCGAGTTCGCTTCCCATTCTCGGAGCTAGTCGCGTTACGTCGAGAAATAAATCACAGGCTACATTCATACACACGACACACATACACACACACACCCGTATTTATTTTTCTCCGAAACTACGAGACGGCGTTTCGAACCCGCGACCTCTCGATGTACTGGTATAGAGGCAAGCACGCTAACCACTACACTTATTATTGCAATTATTTCTACCGATAACCCTAAAACTACGTATATTCTCTTTGAAATGTTCAGGTAACATTTTTAAAGAAAACAACGCGGACAAAGAGGAATAAAGAAAAAAGGAAGGAAAGTCAGTAAAAGATTTGAGCAAAGATCATTATTGTTGCCGTTATTATCATTGTTATTTAGTAGTGACAAGTAATAATTAATAGTTCCATATAATTATTATTATTCTTACGTTTATTATTATAAATGATTATGTAGCCTTTCTAATTGTAAAAAATAACTTTTCATTTCCTATATCAGAATATATGATTGATATATTCTGATGATAATGATAATATATGTATGATAATGATAATATAATATATTGTATTGTTCCGGGTAACGCACTTGCTCAGTTTGCACGGGGCAACATTCACCTACCCCCGGGCGCTAGGCTCGATCTTGATTTAGACCGGAACAATAATGCCGGGTGATACTCGAGGGCTCCGACACCATCTCGACTGCCGCCCAGTCAAAAAAAGGCGAGAAAAATAAAATATCGTGTTGTGATAACCGCTCCCTCAAGCCAGAGAATGAACGGCTACCGCAGTCCACAATTGTGTTGCCTGAGTAAATGGAGGGATCCGAGTCCGCCGTCTACATTCGACCGGTTAGCAACCGGACACTGTTTTTGAAAACCGGTATGCCGGCGAGGCCTGACACGATAGACTCCTTCATCCCCCCAAGCACGCCGATGACTTTTAATTAATACTTGAGCCCTTTAGTCCTATTCCTTTTGCGACACGTTTACCCCAAGACAGAACTCAATGACGTATATCGTCTTGTCGTTAAAATCGAAGAGGGCAACATCAAGCTTAGCCGCTTGGAGCGGCCCGATGGTCGCAAACAAAAAGTTTCAACAAAATCTTGCATGTATGCGCCTGTTTGCGCTGTGACGCAGCATATACAGGCGCGGGGTAAAAGATCGAG
Organism: Ophion obscuratus; assembly: GCA_964007375.1. Lineage (NCBI taxonomy): Eukaryota > Metazoa > Arthropoda > Insecta > Hymenoptera > Ichneumonidae > Ophion > Ophion obscuratus. The sequence goes on from OZ023321.1 coordinate 235,173, forward strand.
GGTGCAGACTCCGCTGGTTGTTCATTATCTTGCGTGTGCCGATGTACAGCTGTTTAACCTCGTCTATACGACATTTGATAACGCCAAATAAGTAGAGCAGGACCGGGACAGCGAGCATGTTGGCGGCAGCGATTTTTTTCCCAGACAGATCTCAGACACATCCATCTGATCGCCGCAGACACGCCGCCTATAGTCGCTGCAGAGGTTGACACCCTCAGCCAATATACCGATAAGACCCTCCGGCTTTCAGGTGTTTGAAAGTGCTCTCGTCCACCAGCCGAACATCAGCCGCGACACCCTCTGCTCTTCCTCTCCTGACATGAAGAACAGCACACTTGTCCAACCCGAAGTCCAATCAGCCGTCCGCGTGTACGTCGTTATGGTGTTCGAGAGGAGCTTACGACCCCCCACCCCGGAAGCGTATAGGTAGGTGACCCCTCGCCCGCGCCTCCTAGGGGCCCCCGATTCATACCCGCGTGGGGTAATAGTGAGACGCAATACAGGAGGGGGGGGGGCCTCCACTAGTTTTAACCGTAAAGGGTGTCTCCCAGAGCGGCGTGAGCTGCGTAATGCATCCCACAATGTAAGGACTCACCAAGAGGCGTTCGAGTATGTGGATGATCAGTCTGATTGACAGTGTCAAACACTTTACGACAGTCGATCCAAGCGACTGAGAGGTTACGCTTGTGCTGGACCCCGTCTTACGTGATGCAGCGGTCCACCAGCGGGTTTTCCTTACACCCCCTCCCCCCCCTCTTGGATCACTTCTGTTCGTGTATTTCCCGCCATGCAGGCTCGATCTCGTGCAGAACACGCTCAGAAAGTAACTTTGTGAGAACTTGCAGAGCGCGTTCAGACACCTTATTGGGCGGTAGTTCCCCGAACGAAACAAATCCCGTTTTTTGGGGAGTAACACCGGCCTCTCTCAGTCAAGCAGGTATTGGCACCGTCCCATCGATGAATGACGAGAAGATGCGGGCCAGATGGGTATAGGTGCACGTGAATTTCTTCCATCAGAAAATGTTAAGGGGTTAGTCCACGGTAACGGGTATAAAATCATGTGCGTATTTAACAGCTTTTGTTCGTATAAAAAAGTGATTCACTCATAAACTTAATTACACATCTATTTAGTATAAATGTCAAGCTGTTAGAATTTTTTTTCGATGCATAAAATGGCCGACTACTAATATTTTCTTTTGTTATCTTTTTTTTAGGCGCTCCGCGGCGCGATATTTAGCATCAACAGTTTTCGACCTAGAACAAAAAACAAAAATTCTCGTCGATCTACATTAGAATACCTAGAGAAGTACGTATGAATTTAAAAAAATAGTTTTTCATTCAAAAGTTGTAGGTATTCGACTTGAGTTGTAGGTATTTGAATGAATTTTCAGTGAAAAAATTCGTATAAAACTGCTCATAAAATGAAAAGTTTTGGATTAATCAGAAATTCCGCACGTACTTTTCTGCGAAATACAATTAGGGACATGACTTTTGAATTTGCAGTAAATCGAGTGAAAATTTTTGAAGTTATTTGTCACAACAATTGAAAATAGGCTGTTTCGAGAAAAACGCATTTAAAGTTTTACATATGCCTCTGGCCGTGCCAGAGGTGGGCTTACGTTACGCGCTGAAATCCGGTGAAACAAAATTTTCTTGCTATTAATCGAATAGTAACTTATTCTTATGAGGATGAAGCACTGTTTTAGCGAGAGAAAAAATCGATCTTTTTTTTAAATTCTACTGTGTTCTTACCCCTTAATTCCATCTGGCTCGGGAGCGGAGGGGTTCCGCATGCTACTCAAGCGCCTGCTTGACCTCATCTGACTGGAAGACAGTCGCCACGCTGACTCGGCTGTACCGGCAAGACACGTCCAACCGCCCCCCAGTGCTGGAGTGCTTTCATCAAAATGACCCTTCCCATTATACAGTTCTCTCCAAAACCGCTCCACCTGGAGCTATTGGCGTTTTGTCGGAGACAGGTGTAGGTAGTTGGAACCAGCGGCCTCGATCAAAGCCGAAAAGCGTGTTGCCTAAGGCCCAATCTAGCCGCCTCTCTAGGGATTGCTTCGTAAAGGCCAGGTTCCACATCATTTTCATATAGCGTTCCTTCACAATAAAAAGGGGATAGCTTTGTTCATTGCGCAGTGACGGCATTTGAGTTCCGAGCTGATTTTTCGGATTTTCGGGGTGAACGCCCTCCTCGCCGCAATGAACTCAATTACACACCGAAAACGGGATGCCTGCCTCCGCGCTTCATTGATCTTATTCTGGAGCTGTGCAACGCGCCCCCGAGTCCTGCCCACGAACGTCGCTTTGTCATTGAGGGTCCAAAGACTCGCCTCAATAGCCGCGTCATACACAGCCCAATTCGAGCTGAGGAGATGAACAGTCTTGCAGGAATTGCTGCTGCAAGTGGCTCGTTTGCCGCTTCTAGGCAACCAGGTGGAGAGAAAATTTCGGAATGATTCTCTCCCTCCTTGTTCCCCAGTCCTCTATCAAATCGGCGCGTCAACTGCGGGGGGTTCCGACTGCCTGAGGGGGGGGGGGCATCCTGAGGTCGTCTGGGAGTGTTCCACAATGAACGCGCGGAAAATCACCTGCCAGACAGCCCCAATGGCAGTAACAAGAAATTCTAGCCTTGTTGTCGTAAGCGGTCGGCTTGGTCTCACAGATATTGTTGCGAGAGCGAGAGATGTAAGCTCTGAGTGCCCTTAGCTCTACAGGGCCTGCAACCTCGCCATGTATCCCCGCCGGGACGGTACGCTATGCCTCCAGCAGCGGATGAGGTCCTCCTTAATTTCCTCCATCCACTCGAGGCTCCGATTGCGAGTCGTCTTCGATGCCGTGGATCCTATCCGGGTGCCCCTCCCAACTGATCCTTTGTCCCCATTTGAGAGGGACCCACTGTGGGGGGGGGGGGGGGGGCGAACTAGGTATTTGCGGAACCTCGTTTTCGGCGTGCTTGGCCTGACACGCCAGTGCCCGAGTAGAAATTGTTCTTGCCTGTCTGAGTTACGACCTAGTAACTGGCTCGCCCAATTGAGCTCATACGAACTGACCAATGGTTGGCTCGCTATGAGCTAGTAATATTGTGAATGTTTTGTTATCCAGTCCTTGTCTACTCACTGCCCGTCTGATCTTGGTCACAAATGACAAAGTGAGGTTATGCGACTACGTATAATTCCATCGAGCGAATGGCTCATGGCTGACGAGCTAACATGAGTTTTAGATGGCTTTACAAAAGAAAAGAATTCTCAAATGGGCACGACGCCATAACCTAGCCAACACTAACTAACTGTGGCTATGCGCCCCTTGGCTAGTCACTGCTCAGCCGAGATTGGTCACGAATGATAAAGTGTGGTTATGTGACTACGTGTAGTTCTATCGAGCGATTGGCTCATGGCTGTCTAAGCAACTTGAGTTACAAATGGCGTTGCGAATGCAAGCATTCTTATAGCGAGATACCTACTTGCAAGTAGGTATCTCGCCATGACCCAGCCAGCTATGCGGCTGTGCACCCCTTGGCTAGTCACTGCCCAGCCGATCTTGGTCACAAATGACAAAGTGTGGTTATGTGAATACGTGTAGTTCCATCGAGCGACAGGCTCATGGTTGGTTAAACAATTTGAATTACAGATGACGTTGCAAATTAATAAAATCCTCAAGTCGGTATATCGCGATGACCTAGCCAACACTTCTCAACTGCGGCCGCACTAGCCGGAATAAATTATCGGACAAATACAATTTAAGGTTATGTTTCTATGCGATTATCGCTCTCAATGCGAACGCAATTGAGTCATTGATCCGATAATGTTATTTACATTTGTTAATTCACCCATTTTTCAATAGTCTGACATTGTGTAGTGTAACACATGTAGACGATAAGAAAATTCAGAAATTAAACAAGTAGAATTGGCTCAGTGGACAACGTCACAACTCATCACCCAGAGGTCCCGGGATTGAAACCACGTTACGGCACAAGCGTTTGCCTGAGATAATTTAAAATTGAACCATTAATATCTTTACAGCGCAAATATCATAACCCTAATTAATGAACAACGAAGAATATCGTAAAAGGGTCCAATGATGTAAATAATGTGCAAAAAAATCACGAACATATAAATATATAGCCGTAAATATTTTTTATCTAATCGCCACCTAAAGCCGTGGGATATTTCTTTCTATCTAGTCACCATCTAATTTTTTGTATTCAGTCACTAGAGGGCCAAAGCGTTACGGCTGGGTAGTGCATCGCAAAGACGGCTAGCTAATGGCGATTCGAAACATTACTTTACTAGTTAGTGGCTAGGCGGTGATGAGTTACGTTTTCCACTCGAGTGGTCATTGCGGGAAAGTTTTACTCCCCCGGGTGATGGGCACGCCAACTTCCCTACGCCTATTGTTGTTGTTATTATTATTATTTTTATCTTTATTGTCATTTTTTTTGCGGAAATCAGCACATCGGGAGGTCGCGGGTTCGAATCGCCGTAGTTTCGGAGAAAAATAAAAACACGGGCGTGGCGTAGCTCCAGTTCTACACGGATGTAGCGCACATGGATCGGTACATGTGTGCGTGCGTGCGTGCGTGCGTGCGTGTGTGTGTGTGTGTGTGTGTGTGTGTGTGTGTGTGTGTGTGTGTGTGCGTGTGTGTGTTGCTGTAGCCTGTGAGCTATTTCTCGACGAAACTCGACTAGCTCCAAGGCTGGGATGCGAACACGGGACCGGCTGTATTGGTATAGGTTTTCCGCAGTTTCCCTATACCCATGGCAGAACATGTCATGGTGAATGCGATACAGAGGGGGAAGTCGGCTGCGGCCGCAAAGTGGGGATCGATTGGGGATGTGGAGTGGAGAAAATGGTGGAGAATGTAATAAGGGGGAATACCCCGTATATGTAAGCTACAATAAGCAAAGCGTTCGTCGTAGCAGAGACATTAAATTGACCAGACTAACAAGGGGACAGTACGGCAGTCGGATTTTTGTAATTTTTCGTACTCATGGTACGCGAAGTTCAGAGCTCGAATATTAATATCCCAAAGCAGTTCGACGCCATATTCAGAAATTTTCGAGAAAATTGACTTTGAAGTTTTCGAGCGCACTCTTATCCCACAAAGATGCAACGATATTCGAACCGGGCTCGTGGCGTACCCGGTAGCGCTCGAGTCTAGTAATCACGGGGTCGCTGGTTCGAGTCTCACTTCAATTTTTTTTTTTTTTTTTTTTTTTCATTTTTTTTAAATGAAAAAACGCAAGTCATATTTTTAATTATCTCTTGATTATAAACATACATTTTCAAGTATCAATATTTATAACCAACAACATTTTTAGGATGAGAATGAAAAATGTCGGGTAAGGAATTGAATACTTTATTATTCGGTCTGTATTCGTTTGTTTTATACATCGGGTATAATGTTACACGAGCCAGAGTGATAACAAGGAAAACAGTCATTTTCACGGCATCTCGCACACCGTACAAACGCTGCATTGTTACATTCGCAATTTTTTTTCAATACATCGATCGGAAAACAAACTTCATTCACGTTCATGAAGATTTCTCTTTGATCGCAAAGTTTCGAAGCAAACCACGCGTATCTGATCATGTTATTGAAGACCGGAGAAGACAACTGATGATGAACAATAGAATGAATTTTTATGCAATCTTCTCTATCATTAATTTCACGTCCTTGTTCAATCAGATAGGCGCAGTTCTGCAGACGGTTTATGAAATTTTTTACTTGGCGGTAAAAATACACGTCACAAGGTTGCACTAATGGAGTGCATTTTGGTGGAATTACCTGCACCGTGCAAGTAGGCAGACGCCTGTCATTTCGAAACACCTCATTGTACATCACGGTATTGGTTTGGCCTCCCCAGGAATCGATAATTAAGAAAAACTTTCCTTTTTTTACGTAGGGTTTCAAAACGTTGATTAAAAAATCTTTGTATAACTTTGTAGTCAATTTTCCCGATTTCGATGACGTGACTACGACGTTTCCGTATTTTTTTAGGTACTCGTCGACCGATTTTTGAACTCTGGGACCAAATGAACCTGTTGTTTCTTGTAGGCATACGAACACCAGGGGCAACAATTTTCCCGATAGGGTGACAGAGTACTACGCAGTATAGGAATGGGTGACTTTATTCATATTCTGCCGCTTTACCAGCACTACTTTTGATCCTTTGGTCGCCAGAGTTCTGTCGAACGTCGACTGGTATTGGCATCCTGAAAAAAATAGAAAAGGAATAAATTGAAAATACTATATACGAAAGTCTACATTAATTTATTATGGAAAATGAGAACAAATTTTGAATACCTGTTTGGTCTGTATTAATGACGAAATCGGGACCAAAGTTTGGTATGACATCACGAGCCTGGATACGAAAATCTTCTGCAGCAGCCAGGATTTCATCCAGCGTTGTGGTTTCTCTTTCCGTTACAAACTTCGCGATTTTTCTTTGGCGAATTCGATGTCTCCGTTTAAATTTCACAACCCACCTATCGGAAGCTTTGAAATCAAAATTTTCAAATTGACTCGCAGCCGATAAAGCCCACTGCTGCAAGTTCCGGGTTGTAACTTGTTGGTTGTTCTGTCGCGCTTCCTCAAAGCGATCGTAAGTCCACGAATCGATGGTCGCGTATTTGTCTGTCATGGTTCCTCCGCTTTTTATATGTTTTTCCCATTTTGGCAATTCCCCCATGCGCTTTAAGCGGCTGCACCCGTTTTTTTGCAGAACTTTTAGGCTCCATGTCGGATGTGCTCGAACTATATTGATAACATTCCTTTTATAATCCAGCGGAATATTGTCCGTGTACGATTTCGCCCTTTTCTCCTCTGGCTCATAATTTTCAGAAGAATCTTCGTTGTCAGATGCAGGTTCGTCAAAAGCGTATTCTTCGTCCAATTCATCAAGCATAATTAGTTCTTCATCCGTTACAAACTTTTTTTCGTGTAAAGTTTGTACTGTATAATGGAACAAGTCTTCTGCTAGTAACATTCCCTCTTCAGTAATTACCTCCGATGGTGTTGGTGCCACAAGATTATTTTGTGTGAGAATTGGCTCGTAATATACGAGGGCATCCTTCAATCGTAATTTTGAAACTTCACTGCACAAAGAATATTCAATATCATCTTGTGCCGTCGAAGGCCCAGGCACCTCGTCGTCTCCCACGCCCGACATTTTGATCTTTTTTTATCGAATATTCTACAAAATCGTGCACCACGCCGAAAAACAGTACTTGCTGCTCCGAAAACCAACGGTCGAATGCTACTTCAAACAGGCATTCCTTGCGGGAGACGCCGTATCCCTTCCACCCGTTCTGGAATTTCCGGGAAAACCGGGACAACTCGCAATTTTGGCCCCTGGCCGTAGGAAAGAAAATAAACAGGGGAAATATTCGCGTTTTCCAACCCAAGTCCAAGTTCGAACATTGGTCGTTCGTTCGCGGTCGGCCGCTGTGAAGGGAAAGAGGGCAGGCAGGAGAGCCAGAGAAGGAGCTCTTGAATGAGAAAGGCTCGACTCTAAAACTCAGAAAAAATCAAGAACACTGCCCCACATGTTCGTTCAGGTGGATCAAATGAAATACACTAGTCCAAAAGTTGAAGGGACAGACCACTTGCTAAATTTTTTTAGTGCTTTTTTAACCGCCGTATCTGTGTTAAAAATGGTCCTAGAGAGATGAAAAAAACCATTTTGAAGCTTCAAGTTTCTAATTTTGAGATCTTTGGGCAAACACTTTTTGCGAGCCAGGGTTGACGCGCAACGATAAGAAATAGCCCTAGACAAAAATTTTCCAAACTTTTTCATTTTTTCAAGGGTCTACGGGCTTGCTCTTTAATTCCCTGTGCAATCATTAGTTGCTGAGATGTCGATAAATCATCAAAGACAAAAGGATCCTTTTTCATTCAAAGTCGGATATCTCAGAAAAAAATTGACGTAGAGAGACAAAAAAAAACATATTGAAGCTGTATAAACAAGCTAACTTACCTCTGCATTAATTGAACTGGAAAAAAAATCCGGCCTCGTGGAAACTTGAAAAAAAAAAATTGGAAAATTTTTGTCTCGCGCTATTTCTTGTGATTGCGCGATAACCGTTGGTTTGTTTGGGATCTCAAAACTAGAAACTTGAAGTTTCAAAATGCTGTTTTTCATGTCGAGAGGACCATTTTTCCCACAGATACAGCGCTTAAAAAAACACTAAAAACATTTAAGAAATGTTCTGTTCCTTTAATTTTTGGAGTAGTGTATAAAAATGGAGGAAAAAAACACCTACTCCCTGTACGTGGATATTCGCCATGTACGCACACACACCCACACACATGCACACACACACACAGGGTGTCCTGTAATTAATGGATAACCCTGCAACTGTCGATAGGTCAGATTATGTTCTACTATATGCTGGAATTTCAATTGAGTAAGAGTCCCACGGTTTTCGAGACGTAGGCTTTATGATATAAAAAAAATCATCCACTTTTGGTTTGTTTGCATGCCATTTCTACACATAATATAAATCGACAATAACTAAGCAACTTTTTTAAGTGATTAGCACGATATGCGCAGTACATTTTTTAAAGTCAGATGTTCGAATTGGTTTGTATGCAAAATCTGCATACGATATTTTTCCATGGTTTCCTCAACATTTAAGATTAAAAAGAAGACTTTTCTAGATTAAAAAATGTAGAAATGGCATGCGAAAAACCAAGAGCAAATTAAAAAAAAATAACATAAAGCCCGAAATCTCGAAAACCGTGGGCCTTTTACTAAACTGAAATTCCAGCATATGGTAGGACGTAATCTGACCTATCGACAGTTGCAGGATCATCCGTTAATTACCATTAACCCTGTATAAGTATCATAATATTATAAAATACCATGAAATATATATCGTATATTTATTATATTTTATTATATTAGGTGGTGTTATATATTCAATATATACGTGTCGCAATATAAATAGAAACAGCAGTAGCGATGATAATAATAATTATTATTGTAGACAAAAGACCAGTAATTAAATCAAGAGGTCGATTCTGGCGATACCTACAGAGCGTTTTCTTCTCGTGGTTTCTCGACGATAATGATCCCACGACTCACCATGACGGCGTAACGTTTCCCAAAGCCCATATATGTAGAAAATATACAAGAGCGCAAAGAGAAGGAAGGATCAAAAGAAGGGCGGGGGGGGGGGGACAGGGAGAGAGCCTGTGCATGGGAAAAGAGAAAAACCGGGTTATTTTCCACCCCGCAACGACCTTTCCATCCATAGTAATTTGCTAATTAGCGTGAGGTTCTTCTCTTCCGTGTATATAGTCGTTATAATTGAAGGACTTTTGGGGTCGGCGGAAAAGAAGGGGGGACGCAGGCTAATCCACTATCATAATACATTTAAGAACCAAGAGAAAGGAAGAGGCTGTCATTATATATATATATATATATATATATATATATATATATATATATATATATATAATGTACAGTAAAGCCCCATAATTAACCATGGTCGGGTCATCGTGAAGCGGATTAACCGTGCGTCTCTCAAGCGCCTCATACGTGCGACCAGGCACTGTCGCTAGCGTTAAACGCGGAACCAAAAACAAACTAAATGAACTAGCTGTTTTGAGAAGCAAGAGTAAAATATGACGCAATATAGTGAATATGATTATCATTAGATATCAGAAGTCATGTGTACACTACAAAAAAATTTAGATCGGATTAATAATAGTAGAAAATTGTATAACATTAATTTCGTATTAACCGTGATTTCAGTTATCGATGGATCGGTCGGTCCCGAGCATCCCGGTTAATCGGGGTCGCACTGTATATATATATTTGGTGTAGTAACAAGAAATCCATTATTTCTGCGTGAAATTTAACGGAAAAATAACGGATTTCTCCCTTATATATATATATATATATATATATATATATATATATATATATATATATATATATATATATATATATATATTGTGACGTGATTTTTTGACCCACGTCACAGAAAGGTTACCGATGATCAAGATATGCTCTCGATGCCCGGGTTGCGACCCATCCGTTTGTGTTAAGGGTCTTTTCTCTAGTATCTTTGTCTTGTTACGTTGTGGTTTTGGGTTGTGTTTTCGTTTTGGTTAGGTTGGCGTGCGGAACTCGGTCGAGCGGCGTGTGGCACGACGCACCGAACAATCCTGACCGAGGGATGCACCCAGTGAGGCCTCTCGGGCAATCGGTGCACGCCCGGCTGAAACGCCGGCGCCCCACCGTAGTGGTGCATCGTGCTGGAGAGCGGGCCGTTTGGGTTACGGGCGGAGGCTGGAGGCCTCCGCGTCACGCTTCTGGAGAGAAGCTTTGCCCGCTTTCGCACGGTGACCCGGGGATGCGATTCTCGAGAGCCTCCATGTTACCGATGAGAAAAGGTCCTGATTTGTTACCGTTCCGTTTTCGGGGTATCTCGGGCAGAAAATATAGATTCCGAAAGGAATATTCTATTAGAATATTCCAGTTCCCGAAATAATATTTCAGCTCTCGATATTATACGAGATAAAGTTCTCGCTTGAACTGGCGATTTCGCGTGGTCCGAGGCCGCGAGCGTGTTGACATTTTTTCTGTTAACGCGCTCTGCCTCGCTCTCGTATAATCCCTCCCGCGCCGGTCTTGGTTGCGCGAGGTACATAGAGTTGCTAACGAATCTTCGCGTGAGACGGTTGTCTCCAAAATCGCGATCGCTCCCGATTTTCCGCCTATCGTAACAGAGTTGCTACCGAACCTTCGCGTGAGACGGTTGTCTCCAAGATCGCGATCGCTCCCGATTTTGAGAGATATCGTGAAAGAGTCGTCGATCACACGCCGCGATGGAGAGACGTGTCGTGCTCTCTCGTTCACGTTCGGGTGACGTTTCCGCGTGCATTTTGGTTCGCGATTAAGTTTCGTCTCCGTAAAAATTTCCCGGATGGTTAAGCCACCGGCTCCCGCACAATAAAATAAAACCATTATTTTATTTTATTAGTGACGTTACCGTCCTCGCGATAGTGACAGATCCCGCGCTCGCTCACGCTACTCCACGGTGAATCCCGACCCCTCTACCATATCCCACAGCCTGAGCGGCCGTGCTTTATCGCAACTGTTCTTTCCCGTGTAAGTGCATCCTGTTTAGTCCGGTTAAACGATTCCGGCGATCAAAAATCGAGGAGAGCTCCAGTCTCCGAACCCGGTTAGGATTCCGGGGGACAACAAAAATCAGGGAGAGCTCCAGTCTCCGCCTGGCGGGTCGGGTTTGATCACCCCGACCCCAGTTTAATCCGGTTAAGACGACCGGAGAAACAAAGTCTCTGGCGCCCCGGGTTGCGGATGCACACGCACGGGACGAACGGCCGAAGGTGACGGTTTCTCGTACCAGATCCCGGTTTGAGTTCTCGTTCAGTTCCCGTTTCCGGTTAGAGAAATAATCGTCCGTCACAATATATATATATATATATATATATATATATATATATATATATATATATATATATATATATATATTAGGGTGTGCGGAAAAAAATCGATACTTTTTTTTTCGGTTGCATCCACCAAAAAAGGTGAATTAAGGTAAAAAATGAAGAATCCTCGAAGGAGAGCCCACCAAAAATTATTTCGAATGGCGCATTGCATTTGAATATTTTCCATAAGAATAACCCAGGAAAATATTGGGATTTCTGAATGTGGTAGTGCAACGCATCAGGAAAAAATCACACAAAGATGTCATTAACATATTCTCATGGAGAAACGAATTTCCAACAAAAAAGTTTTTACGAAAAATTAGCTCAGAACAACCGTTCAAGTGGAATCGCTGTCTGAAATTGAATTAATAGAAAAAAAAAATAATTCGAAAGGCTGTAAAAATCGAATTTTTCGCTTTACGAAAAAACTTTTTGGGGTTTTTTTGTAGAGAATGTTCTGCTCTAACATACAATTTGCATGGAATCGTTCTCAAAATATTTCTCTGATACAAAAAAGAATCAAGTACAACAAGAAATATAAAAGAAACGACGTCCATCATTGATCGTGTTTCGAAAAGTTTTATTCAATTAATTTGGTTTAGTAAGATAAAATAATTTGCTTTTACATTATAATGCTTGATAATCATCGTTCCTTTTCTTAAGAGTCTGTTTATTGCAATTAGGGTATTTCTGTCGATGATTTTGCACTACGCCCAATAAATATTGTAGCTGCTCTTCGTTTTTTGTTAATGAACCGTTATATGCTTCTATCAAAGTGACACGACGTTCGGCTACGTTATTAACGACTTTTGGGTTAAAAAAATCTAGGCAACTTAAATAAATGGCATTTTCCGGCTATAATTCAATATTTACTCTCAAAAAACCATGAGGTAAATTGAATTGCTGGAAAAGAAATAAGGATTCTTGAGTGGCGAAATCGCTTATGTCTTTTTTCAGCACCATTTCTCAATCATTTTTTTAACAATTACTCACTCGGAAGGATTTTTGGATTTTTCTTGAGATTGCAGAGCTTGTACCATTTTTGCCTTCACACTTATCGGCACAGCATTGTCAAAAAACGACAAAGCAACAATTTTCTCGTTAAAGTACCACAAGTGACTAGCTAATTTTTTCGAGGCAGCGTCCCCTACTACAGGATTCACTTTGCAATAACGAATGAAATTTTGTAGCAGTGACAGATCTTGATTCGAGGCCAAAATGAGGGGAAAATGTAGCGGTTTCCCGTTCGTGGCCTTAGTGTGAAGCTTGTGATTTTGCACTACGAGTGCAAAATCACTCGCAGTGTGTGCCATGGCGCGCACGTCGCTTAAATAAAAAATTTAATTTCAGACAGCGATACCACTTGAACGGTTGTTCTAAGCTAATTGTTCGTAGGAACTTTTTTTGTAGGGAATTCAATTCTCTATCAGAATATCTTAATGACATTTTTGTGAGATTTTTTTCTGAAGAGTTTTACTACGATGTTCAGAAGTGCCAATATTTTCCTGTGTTATTCTTATGGAATGTATTCAAATGCAATGCGCCGTTCGAAATAATTTTTTTTTGAGCTCTCCTTCGAGGATTCTTCTTTTTTTACCTTAATTCACCTTTTTTTGGTGGATGCAACCGAAAAAAAAGGTATCGATTTTTTTCCGCACACCCTAATATATATATACACTAGCTGACCCGGCGAACTCTGTTCCGCCTTAGAGGCAATAAATAAGCAGATTTTGGATTTTATTCAATTCAATTTTTTATTCGGAAAAATATAAATATAAACAATCAAGTATTTTAATGATTCTTTATTGTTTATGTATTTTGGTGCATCGGTTGTACTCTTCAGTTAAGCACCTTGTGATACACGACATTTTTTGTTTTATTATCAGGCGCAAATACAAACAACGCAGATGGGCTTCCGATCCGTGAACATGCCACATATAATTGCCCATGTGAAAAACATTTATTTTCAAGATTCAGACCACAAACTTTCAAAGATTGTCCTTGTGATTTGTTAATGGTCATGGCGAATGCAAGACGGATCGGAAATTGAAGTCTTTTAAACTCAAACGGCATATCGGTTGGGATCATCGGGATCCTCGGAATGAGAACTTCCTCACCTTCGAATTTTCCTTTGAGTATCGTCGCGTAAATCACATTGTTCAGCAATTTACTTACCACCAAACGCGTACCGTTGCAAAGTTTTGGTGGGTTTATGTTTCGAAGCATAATTACTACGGAGCCAACCTTGAGGCGCAAATTGTGCGGTGGTAAGCCAGGCACATCCAAAGAGTTTAAAAATTCAATTGGACAGTTGCTGGCTTCATCTTCGTTTGTTACACAGTCAATTGATTTGAATAAATGCAATGTTCCAATGATATCGTTCTGAATTATGTAGTTTAGGTCATCTACATCTTTATTCTTAGCCGCTAAAATTGCTCGTTGACTCAACCATTCATTATTTTTGTAGTTAGTAATGATGTTTGGAAATACTTTGTTGATAAGTTCGTCTTTCGATGAGACAAAGTTACAGAAATTCTGAGGAAAAGAAATCAATCCGCTTGATTCGTCGACCGGTACTCGACCATTACCGATAGCAAGCAATTGCTCAGAGAAATCTTTAGCAGATGTATCATTAAGCGATGCAACTCTCATGTTTGTTGTTAGCTGAAGTTTCTTTACATAGCGCCATAGATTCGACGATTTGAGGCAAGCGTTTATTTCGTCGGCAGCAGTTGATCTTGGAATTACTGGCAGTGTTTGGCGGAAATCGCCAGACAGTAAAATCATTGCGCCTCCAAAACATCTTGAGTCATTGCGTAGATCTTTCAATGTTCGGTTGAGTGCTTCTAATGCACGTTTATGCGCCATTGTGCATTCGTCCCATATTATGATTTTCGATGCTGATAAAACTTTGGCCATTGCGGAGTTTTTTGAAATATTACATATTGGTTCTTCAATAGTTTGAAGATTCAATGGCAATTTTAATGCTGAATGAGCCGTACGGCATCCTTCTACCAATGTGGCTGCTATTCCACAAGAAGCAACTGCAAGCGCAATGTTGGATCTCGCACGAACAGTGGCTAAAACTAATCACATCAGGAATGTTTTACCAGTTCCACCAGGGGCATCCAGGAAATATAAGCCACCATTTCCATCATCAATTGCCTTCATTAATGTATCATAAACTTGCTTTTGTTGGGGATTCAACAGTGGTACATTCGTTTGAACTACGAAATCTAATTGCTGGTGATCATATTCACGTTCCCGTTCCAATTCTCGATCAAATGCGTCATTCATTTCACGATTTGGCGCTGGCATTCCTAATCTGACTAATAAACTGCCGCACATAAGGTAACACATGTCTTCGATCAAGAGTAAAGCCCGATTATGTATCTCTTCATTCATCTCAAGATCGGGATTTCTAGAACTGACACGATTTTGATGTAAAATATCTTCTGACATATTATCCTTGTATTTATACCACATGTTAGCATGTGTATTTATGCCACATATGCATGTGGCATATGCCACATGCTTCTTGCATTACGGCTTTGTCGGGAAAGATTTGATCGTCTTGGTCGCGGCATTGTTACTGATGATTCAAAAAGAAAACAAATTACTGATGATATTATCAATTACGTTTAGCTATCATTTTTATAATTGTCGAATTTTTTACCATACTTAACCAAAGACAAAATTACGTTTAGCTGTCATTTGAGTTTTGTTATTCCACTGTGGTTTGGGTTTTGTGTCATGTCAGATGTGTTTTTGTTATACCACGTTTTATAGTGACTTGACTGAAACGCGGTCGAACGGGATAAAAAGTATCCTATGTCCGTCTCCTGGTTCTAAGCTACCTCCCCACTAATTTTCAGCTAAATCCGTTCAGCCGTTCTTGAGTTATAAGTGGTGTAACTAACACCACTTTCTTTTATATATATAGATATATATATATATATATATATATATATACATACATACATACATACACACGCGCGCGCGCGCACACACACACACACACACACACACACATATATGGCATTGTGTAGATAAACCTGAGAAACAGAACAACAGTGAAAATTCACAGTGAAGAAGCTTCATTAAATGATGCATAAAAATGAAACGTTCTTGTAATGACGAATAACAATAATCGCAAATTCGTAATTTAGCCGCGTCGGTAACCGTTTTCATTGGGCTTCGTTTGGCATTGAAACGTTTTTCATGAAGAATTATAAGAATAAAAATGATAACCTGAACAACGAAAACCATCTATACATACACGTGTGTGCGTGCGTGTGTGCGCGCGCGCACGCGCGCGCGCGTGTGTGTGTGTGTGTGTGTGTCAATATATTATCAACAAGATGCTTTTTCTTCGGCAATAGAGGTTTGATGACAGAGAACAAAGGAGCCAGTGATTGGTGCGCTTGAAGATTGATAAAATCAAAGATACAGGACGAAAATAAATAAAAATGGTAACATTCATGCGCTCTAGATGTGATTTATGACATGACCCTTGGAGCAGTGTCCCGCTACTGAATCCATATACGCCAAGATCGGAAGTTAGTGAAAAAGTGTGATTCGTGCGGAGCTGACACTCGGCCGTTTGCGCTCGTGAATTTTTCATCAGCGAGGAGGAAAGGCAGATCGGGTGACGTGGGATTGATCGAACGTGCGGTGCGAAACAGAGTACGAGAGGGAAGACACTTTTTTTGTTCCTCGAGAGACGAGCGCGAAAAAATAAGAAAGTAGCGCGTCGACGGAAGGGAGAAGGAAAAAGAGAAAATAAGGTGGGAGAGGGCCGATGGAACGATTCTCGTCCCTCTCCGTCCCCGAGAAAAATGGCGTCCGTTCGATAATAACGTCGTCGTCGTCGTTGTCGAGACGGCCCGACGAAATAATCAACATTACGTTGCTGCGAAGCAGAATCGGCGTGACAACGAGCGTGGAAAGAACTGAAAAGTGCTCGAGGCTCGAGTCGCCGGGTGGTGAGCCACAATCCACGAGGCTGAAGGCGGTTTAGGATGGGCTGCAGATCGGCAGCTGACACGAGGGCGGCAAGGGAAGGTCGCAGCGTTTGTCCGGGGGGGAAGAAGGGGGCATACGCGACGTTGACAACCGGCAACGCGAGCAACGACAACAGGTACAAGGCAACGCCGAGGGGTAGGAGGTGGTGCCAGCGGAGCGGTCTCGATCTTGTTCTCGCAGCGCGGAAGCGCTCGCTGGTGTTTCGACCGTCGTCGGTCATTTCGGAAGTCGTGCGGATCGGGGAAGACCTACAGCACGAGGAGGAGGGGCAAGAGGAAGAGGAGGAGGAGGAGCAGGAGGACAAGGAGAAAGAAGCGAAAGAGGAGAAACGAAGCAAAAAAAAGGAGACGAAAGAGATAGAAAAAGAAGAAGAAGAAGAAGCAGCGAGGGAAAGGGCGAAAGAGGAAACAGAGCCGAACGAAGTGGCGAGAGAGAAGAAGAACAACAACAACGAAGAAGAGAAAGAGGGGAAAGAGCAAGTGGTGGCAAAGCAGGAGGAAAGAGGGCAAGAAGAGGAGGAGGGGAATAAGCAAAGAGTAGAGGGAAAAGAGGAGGAGAAAATCATCGAGGCAAATTCCAAGGATTGTCAGCAATCAGACCTCGAAAGGTCATCAAAAGATCCAGGAAGTCTCGCGCCGAAGAGTCGCAGCCCCGACGCGCCATCTCGAAATAATCGTCCCAGGAAGTTGAGCCGAACACGAAGGAGGAGGAGAAGGTGGAGGAGAACGAGGAAGAGTATCGAGGAGCGGTATAGGAGGTATTGGCTTATCAAGGTTGGTGGAGCAATTCCCCGAAGCCGCGTCGATCCCGCGGAAAGAAGGTAGCCACGAGTCCAGGAAGATAGTCGCATACGAGATAATGCAGAGGCTTCGTTCGACCTTCAAGAGGTCGCGAACGCCGACCGGCGCCGAAATGAAGTCCCAGTCGAGCCTCGAGGTCCCAAAGCAGGTTCGCTCGGCCTCCTTTGACGAGATACAACTCGAGGCTACGAAGCGCCAACAGGAGGCGGCGGAAGGGGCGGCGGCGGCGACGGCGGCGAGTACCGACAAGGATTCCCGTCGGTCGCTCAGTCCAAGGCACGACCGGTCCTCCGCCTCTCCGACGAGGACACCGATTGCTTCTTTCTCTACGTGCTCGCCGTCGCGCTCTCACCACCAAGAGGCGCCGAAACGTAGCTCCGTGGTCACCCTGAGAGTGCCACAGCTACGGAGTGGTCAACGCTCCAAGAGCTTCGATGTTTACGAGATGAAAACAATGACGATGGAGACGAGCACGCAACGCCAGAAACGACTCTCGTCGATGGGAAGGTCAACGGGCTCATCGGGAGCAGCCTTGCCGAGAAGGAACAACAGAGCCGAGCGAGAAACCCCGCTCATTCAATTGTCCGGTTGCTACCATTGCGCCTGCGTCGAGGAGTACAGAAACTTCCAGCTGCGCAAGCTCGAAAACGATCGGGACGAACAGCGGGAGGCCCGGAACAGAAAACCGGAACTTGGGGCCGCCAAACATTACGAGAAATACTCCCCGCGCTACGAGCTTTCTGACGACGCGGTGGAGTTTCAGGACGAGGACGACAACGACGACGACGACAACGACGACGACGACGACGACGACGAGAACGATGAGAACAACGAGAACGAGAACGACGACGACGACGACGACCTCGACCTTGAGCTACTGGCTGTCAACATTCCTCCCAGATTGCCATCGGGTCAGGAGGACAACGAGGGTAGCGGCGGCCATCCAGGTGACGATAACTCGCCCTCCTCCTCGACCAATCGCACCGCGAGTATTAACGATGATGAGGATCGATGCCGCGGTGGGAGCCCCGAGATCAGGGTGACCCTCACCATCGGCGATCGTTGCGGCTCTCGCGAGGAGAGATCGATGTCCGAATTCGATACAGGAAGCTCCGACGGCTCCGATATAAGGCAATGCGAGTACCTTACTTCCTGTCAGGGAAGAAGAAGATCGGTCGCCTCGCCTAGGCTCTGGCGCCAGGAGGCGCTCACCTCCTTTCCCACAGAATTACCAACAGTACCAATTGACGATCCGCTTTTCCGCTCGGGCGAAAATCACTTGGACGACGAGACCGGGAACACCGAGGAAGCGGGGTCGAACGAGCACGATACCCTTGACGATTGTGAGCCCGAGAACGACGACGACGGCGATGACGACAACGACGACATCGACGACGACGAGGAGGACGAGGAGGAGGAGGATGAGGAGAATAACGGCAACAATTGCGACCATGACGATGCCGACGACGACGACGACGACGACGACGACGACGACGACGACGAGAAGGACGATAATGAAAACGACGATGACGAGGAACGACGAGCCTCCTCGACCGGCTCATCGCGCGAGCCTCGGTCCTCTTCCCTAGCGATTTCCGAGCCCTCCAACGATCTCAAAGCTCGCCTCGTTGTGCGTGACATATTTCTCACCGTACCCGAACTCAAACGCGATCGTGCCGCTTCTGTTGATTCTTGCTTCAACAATAATAAAAACGGTAAGAAGAAGGCCGGCGCCGTTGGTGCCGCCGCCGCCACCACCGGGATCTATGGATCAGCCTCCCTCGAGGTACCACAGACGAGCGTGCGCTCCAAGAGCGTCGACATCGTATTACCGACCGAGGCACAGACCAGATATACCGCGCTTCTACCCCAACACGACACGCGTCCTTTGAGAGGGTGGGTACGTCAGGATTCATTGAGTGTTGCATGCTCGTCGTCGCTGCATCCTTTCTTTATTCGTTTTTTTTCCTTCCCTTCATGTTTCTTTCGTTTGTGATTCTTATACTTTTTTCATATTATTCATGTATTCTAATATTTATATTATACATTTTTAATCCTTAATCCTTTTCATTTTTATTTTCCCTCTTAATATTGTGTTTTCTCTTTTATTATACTTGTTTCTTTTTTTTATCTTCCTTTTTTAACCAAGATACACGGTAGCGTTTCGACGCAAATTTACTTTGTGCCTCGTTCCGCGTCACCCACGTCCGTCTTTCGGCTTTCGGATCGACGTCAGAGGAACCCTTGTACCGTTGTATTAATAACGTCGCATTTGCGTGTCTCTATTCTCGCTCGTCTTATTACTATTCAATGTTATTGCGACAACGATACGCTCAATATTAACCTCCATGAAAAATAATAATAACAGCAACGGCGACAATAATCTCCATATTGTAGTGATATTATGGTAGTAACGAGTAACGTTATATTATTATTAATGTTGTTGTTGTTGTTGTTTTTGTTTCTTGTTTTTGTTGTTGCGGATAACAATAATATGTAGCTCTAAAGAAGATTGATATATTGTAATAATATATAATATAACCGATCGAGAGGTGACAAGAGGAATGTGAGAAGGGTAGAACTTGGTATACTTGAAAACATAAAAATAATAATATGGTGTAATGTTGCATAATGTCACATATACATTTTACTACATAATTGATCTATAACAATCACAATTGTAGTAATCGCAATAGTTGTAGGAGTAGCAATTACAGAAAACAATAATATAACATTATTATTTACGTATAATGCTCCGTAAGATTTTATCATCTTATGATTTTTTAACTATACTTTACTTACTCTAATTATAATGTACTATAAAATTTTATACTTTTGTTTCAATCATAAAATGATAGCAATTATATTACCCGTATTGTTGATGTTACATCAACAATACGGGTAATATCGTGAATTCTTATGAATAATTTGAAGAAAAAAGACTAATAATACCCACAATAATAGTACCAATAATAATGATGGAGTTTGTTATTAAAATAAGTAAATAATAACAATGATATGAGTTGTGAAAATACACTAGGCACAACAATTTAAGGATATGAAAAAAATCCGAAATTTTTTGCTGATTTTCAAAATACCGTCACGATGTGAAAAATGGTCGTAGAGCAAAATAAAAAAAGTAAATTGCAGCTTCGCGTGTCTAGTTTTGAGATGCTGAGATCGAATACTTTGATCGTTGACCATTTTAGAGTAATCACAAAAAAACCAGCGCAGTAAATGTTTTCAAATTTTTGCTCATCTCTCAAAAGGTTCACAGGCGTCAATGAATTTTTCTCGGTAATTCATTTAAAATCTCTTTTAGCTTGATTTTTCCCTTCAATTCGAGTGGTCGGTGTGCTCTGTACAATGGTTTTTCGCCTAGTTATCGGTGTTCAAAGCAAGAAGACACTTTTGACTTTGATTATCAATAACTCGGGAACTAATGGTCGTACAGAAAATGAAGGGAAGCTGCTTCTGAAAACTTTCGAGTATTCTGTATAAGTTGCTCTTATTGTCGTTTCATGAATTTTGTTTTTCGATTCGAAAAATTTGGCTTTCTATTTACCTCAAAGTATCCCAAAGAAACCCACAAAACATCAAACCGCTGCGTTTTTTTCCCATAGTGCTCTGAATGATTGAATTTGCAACTTTTGCTGAAAAGTCAATTGAAGGATACATTTTTATTTTTTCATGCATTTTTTCAAGATTAATTTTTGGTTTTGTCAATTATCCAGATTTTTATCCACAATTGTTCCATGGTCCGGAAATCATTGGGTATCTGCAATTTAGCTATCTGTCTCGCACTCATTCATGGCCGATCGGTGAATGTGAGACATCGTCTTTAAAATGACATTTAAAGAAATGGTAGATTGAGACGGTTGGTGAAAATCGAACCATTTTTTTACAAGTACTTAGCGTTCTGAGTATTCTAAAGAAAAAATAGAAATAAAAACTTGTTGGAAAAATTGTTCTTTTTTTTTCGATATTTCCCCTTTTTTTTATTTGTTCAATAATTGACATTTCATGGTGATAAAAATATGAATTATTGTCAAAAATTATTGACAAAAAACACAAATCGAAAAATGCATAAAAGAAGACAAATTTATCCTTTAATTGACTTTTTAGAAAAAGCTGCGATTTCGATCATGCACTATGAAAAGAAAATTGCAGCGATTTGAACTTTTGTGGGTTTCTTTAGGATACTTTGTTGAGGTAAAAGAAAAATGAAAATAATCCTTCGTCCGTTCATTATTGAAAAACTCATCCCAAGATAAACGAAAAATCGTAAAATGGCAATGTTTACCTTTTTTAAATCAAATTTTTCGACTCGAAAAGAAATACATGCAAAGACAATAAAAGCGACGTATAGAGAATACTCTCACGTTTTTAGAAGCAGCCTCCCTTTACTTTCTGTACGACCATTAGTTTCCGAGTTATTGATGATCAAAGTCAATGGTGTCTTTTTGCTTTCAACACCGATGATAACTCGGTGAAAAACCATTGTACAAAGCTCTCCGACCGCTCAAATTAAAGAGGAAGAATCAAGCTCAAACAGTTTTCGAATGATATTACCGAAAAAAATTCGTTGACGCCCGTGCACCTTTTGAAAGATGAGCACAAAGCCGTGGATAAACAATTTTCCGATGTTTTCTGTATGATTACTCTAAAATGGTCAACGATACAAATATTTGACCTTGCGATCTCAAAACTAAAGACTTTAAGCTTCAATGTTTTCTTTCGTTTTCGCTCTGCGACCATTTTTTACACCGTGAAAGCCTTTTGAAAATCAGCAAAAAAAAATCGGATTTTCTTCATATCCTGAAATGTTTGTGCCTAGTGTAGTTACGAGGAAACAAACCCACCCGGTCGTATGTGCCTGGGTCGTTTTTTCTTTTTGTTTCTCGTTCTTCAGCTTGGTCCTAATTTTCCACCCTCCGTGACTGCTGACAACACTCGCGTAATTTTGTCGTGTTTGTTCCTCTTTTCTCACAACCCCCGTCACGATACACAATTATTACAATATAATGATACACTCTTGACATGATTGAAAAATCGAGAGAAAAAAAGAAATAACAATAATAACAATAATAACAATAATAATAATAATAAGGACGATGGTAATAATGTCTGGACGATATAACATTGTTATTAATAATGTTAATGTTATGCAAATACACGTATACCGCGATATCGTAACGCGTATGAACGTGACGACGAGAATTTATCCTCGAACCATTCCTCCTTTTATTATTTTTTTTTTTTTTGCGCTTCGTAAAAGTTTAATGGAATGCGAGAACGAAAATCGATGCCAAACTCGGGCCAATTCTATTTCAGGTCGATCCTCCCTTACTTCAAACTTTTGTTTGACTTTTGCATGGATCGGTGCATGTATAGATGTATCTTTATATATGTGTGTATCTGTGTGTATAAGTATATACGAAAATGGAATACAATTCCTTATTGCCTCGAAGCTGTAGCAGAAACTGAACAAGTCTCGAAAGAGCATCACCAATATCTAGGCCAAGTGTGTCTGTGCTACACACACACACACACACACACATACACACACAAACATGTGATTCAAGTTGGTCTCTACATAGCTCTCGTGAAAATAAAACTCGGCGAAACGCGCCTCTCAATGTTTTTTGCCTCTTCGCTACGTCAGAAAGAAGCAAAAAAACGAGGCCACCCTTGAGGGATTTTACCATTTATGTTTTCTCCCTTATTTTTAATTAATTTTTTCATTTTTCCTTTGAATTAATTTTTTTATTGTTCCAACTCGCAGCTTTTGCGTAAGAAATGTATTGATTTCACGTTTTCTCCGCGATGAAAACGCGGTTAAAAATAACGAACCTCGATTAAGGCCGATTGCGCGGGCTGGGAAAGGGGGTCGTTTGGGTTTGGAGGCACGTATTACGTATCAATTAGCGTGTTGCGAAGAGAGGGAAGGAAGTGTGTGTGTGTGTGTGTGTGTGTGTGTGTGTGTGTGTGTGTGTGTGTGTGTGTGTGTGTGTGTGTGTGTGTGTGTTATCTTGCGGAAATCGGGCCGAGAGTGCTTCGTCATATTGTGAAAATGAAAATAGAAGGAGGGGTGAGAAGAGTATTTAGATCTGGTTAATTAGCATGTAACATTTAATATGCGTAATTGAAGTTAAAAATTGTCGTTCGTGCGGGAAAAAGCTCTTTTTCATCGTGACCAAGCAAGCGTGGATGTGTTGTGCAACCTCCGAGCTTCATACGTTGGCTCTTCTCTCTTTCTAACACGAACTTTCCAGATCTCGTTTTTTCCTCCTTTGCTTTTTTCTGCTCTTTCATGCTCACACGATCTCTCTCTCTCTCTCTCTCTCTCTCTCTCTCTCTCTCTCTCTCTCTCGCCCTCTCTCGCTTTATCTCGTCTTTCTGTTTCCGCAACCGCAGCGACCTACTTATTAAAATCTTACTAAGAGCTTTTAAGCGCTATCCGTCGACTGCTCTACTTTTCTCCCTCTCTCTAGTTACTTTTGCACCCGTTTTTATCCCTTCAGTTCCTAGATCTCTTTCACATTTCTTCTTCTTTCTCTTTTTCATTTTCTCTCTCTCTCTCTCTCTTTTCTTTCTTTCTCTTTCTCACTCTCTCGCGTTGTGTCTTCCGTTATATCTGTGTTACATTTTGTCCCTCCCCCCACTCTCTTTCTCTCTGTCCCTTGCTCGCCTCACCACTCATCAAGCTATCGGCTTGCGCAGATTCCTTTCAAATATGGGCCCGCCCACGTACATTGCACTGTGAAATACCAAGAGCGTATACTCAATTTTATTTTTTATTTTTTTTTCCCCTCTTATTTTCCAACTCATGCGCAACCGCTTCTCTACTCGTACAAGGGCCACCGGACACTCGATCTCGCGCTTCCTCCTTCTATACTACTTTTTTCAGACATTTTGTATATTCAAGCAAATATATACCTAATTAATCAACACAAAAGATTACCGATATATTTTGTTAAATATTTCACATACCTTGAGAAACTGGAGTAAAAGGGAAAAAAGCAAAAAAAAATTTCGGACAAAGGATACCCAGATAAAAATAATTTTAAAATAAAAACAGGCTGAAAATGATGCTGAAAAAAAATGTATTCGTGCCCATTTTTTAAAACGAAAATTGACCTCGCAATAACCTTGAACATAGCGAACAAGTCAAGCATATCCAACACCATCATCTTTCTTCCGTAAAAGTGTGAATGAATTTTTTTTGTTTGAAACCTTTTTCTTCAAAAATGCATCCCTCTACGCCTCTATTTCGTTTTGCCAGCTTGAATACACCTTGTATCAGCGTACACGCTGTATGTATATATATATATATATATATATATATATATATATATATATATATATATATATATATATATTAGGGTGGCCCAAATTTGAGCTCAATTTCTTTTCCTTCTTCTCACCATCCAATTGTCTTCTTAAAGGAAAAAAAAAGTTGTCGCGAAATCTGCGAGCGACCAAAAATATATTTCGAGGTCGCGCTCAAGCCACCCAAAAATGAAAGTTGTCATTAAAAAAGAACGATTTTTTTTTTCATTCACTTCTCACCTATGAATTTGACGCTTTATAATGTTTTAATTAAGCTCGCGAATACGGGCAAAGACGGGCGGCGCTTTTTCTCCGCCCGTCTTTGCAATACGAGCGTATATATGTGTGCTTTTTGTGGTCGTACAAGAACGTCTCAATTATAAGAGTGGCATTCCTGCCCTGCCGCGTCGTTATATGCATGTTTAACGCGGTCGCGAACCGCTTGGAAAAAATCAATTTGAAAGTCGTGTGACGTCTCGAAGGGACAATCGCGAAAAAAAAACGAAGGTGAAGAATAAAAAAAAGATACGTTCTCTTGGGGATTGCAGAGGTCGAGAAGAAGGAGGTGGTGGTACAAGCGGAGGCCAACGCGAACCTCGGTCAACCCCCGACTGGGGCGACGAGGCGATCAATGGTGAACATCTTTGGGTACCGACTGCCGCTTCCGGTGACTTCTGTTACGTCAACGATTGCTCGGTAAGTCAAGAATCGATATTTATCCGAATGCATACAGAGGCTCGTACCGCTCTATGTATCCCTCGCAACAACGAAAAGATCAATCCATTGGAACAATGATGGACAAAACGAATAGAATTTCGTCTTCGCATTGCCAATTTTACAACCTTGACTTTTACTCATTACAATACGACAATGTTATAGTAACCATATGTACAATATTAATACAAATAATAACATCGACAGCCATAAGCGATTATAATAATATTAATAATGATGATCGGGTAGTTTTTTGTTCCACTGTATCGTGCCAGTTTATTATTTGGCATAACGCGTAATGAGGAGAAAAACAAGACGAAGGAGAAGAAAAACGACATCAATGTCTCTTTAATCTCATCATTCATTGGGTCACTTCAATTATCATTACTGTCGTAATTATTCTCATTATTATTGTGAATATAATAATAATCATAGTAATCTGAAATCACTCGTAATCATTATCCAAAAAATTACAAGAGTACAAATGACCTTATTATAACTAAAAATAAACGAGTCTCACTATCTCGGATTTTTTGAATTTTGCATAATTGATCAAAGTGTCCGTTGGCCCCTTCACACCATGTACTACATTATAACAGAGCAAAGGCTTCCTCGACTTTGATTGGGTATCTCGGTTTTTCAAGCACGTTTTTAGTCCCTCCTCTGCCCTGAGCAGCCGTCTTCTACCCGCGATCGTTTGCATCATCATTTCGAGAGCCTCTTTTAAACCTTATCAGTGTCATCCGCGTCTCGCGTTCCATTCTCGGCTACATTTCTTCCAAGATTACGACGTCACGTATCTCCTGTATACAGAGTCTCTCGCGATGCCCCCACCCCCCACTGCCGCCCTCGGCCTCCGCAACCCTCTTCCCGTTTATCGCCTCGCACCACTTGCCCACGAAATACCACGAGACGGCGCATTGATGAACACTTAAATTTTTTTTTTCGCCTGGCCAACGTTCATTCGCTCTTTCTCCGTCATGCGGACTCGCTAACCTCGGCAGATGAGCCTACGGATTTTTAATATCAATTTTTTTCGTCCTCTGCTCAGAAACTTACAAAAATAGGCATTCACTGTACTCATTATCGTTATTATCACTATTACTTTTTTACTGTTGTGAAATAAAAATTCATAATATAATCCATCTCAGTACTAATAATAATAACGATAAAAAATAATAATATTATCACTTGTAACAGCAAAAATCGTAACAATGATAATAATAACAACACCAACAACAAAAATAATAATAACATCAATGGCAATGATTATAGAGCAAATTCGACAAATTCCGACCGATACCGAAAGGATAAAAACAAGTTACTCGTAACAGTGTATATGCTAATATTTATCATTTTACTATAACAATTATTATTGTTGCTATACTTGATATTATTATGATGATTGTTGCCGCTAATAATATTGAACTTTTATCCGACAATGGTGTCGACTTGACGAAGAGCAAATGGCCAATGCAATGTGGTCACGCATTGAGACAGTATACTTGGAGTATATTCGATATATGCCCTGCTATCTGTTTCTCTTTGCAACAGATAAAAAATGGGCAATTTCGAACCTGACGAGGCGAATAAGTACAAAGTACCTACTGTTAAAGCACTTGATATATGTAAGCCGAAAGGCGCAGGGCGAGACGCGGTTAAAGCCTTTTTATTTGCAGCGTTCATTCAAAACGTCCCTTTCATATTGTATTGTTCGCCTTACACTCGAGTAGGAAAGTACCGCTGAAATTTCAGCCAACGATAAGCTTCGTGGCCAATGATTTATAAAGGCAATGCATATTTGGGTTCAGTCTCATAGTTACGAAAATCGCTCAATGCCAAATTCGATTGCGCATTCGCTTCCACTTGGCTTTTTGTCCAAATATACCGCACAAATGAATCCTCAAGATTGTGAACTGTACCCGTGTCCGAAACGCACAAGTCTTCTTTGTTCGTTTTAGAAGCGTATTTCTATAAATATGGTGCTTAATCGATTTTATATAACTATATTAATATTTGTTTTATGACGTTTCAACGTTGAAAAAGACTCGAGCTTCGAAAGGCACGTTTTTGACAGGGTACGATCATTCTAGACAACAAACAGTTGTTAATTCTGCCGAAAGAATCATATTTTTGCCAAACAGATTTTTGTACCAAACATTTTAATTATTCATATATGTATATATTTGTTTGTTTTCATTGATTTATTTATGGAACGAAAAAATGGAATGATAGAAAAATAAGCCCTCGACGTTTTGCGGTGAGAAAAAAAAATCCAGCCAAGTACTTTTATTTTTTCTGCAATTCACGTGACGTTTATTCAAGGGACAGAGGCCAAAAGGAGATTTCTTTGTTCAGTCAATACAATTCGCGTGGCAAGGGAGAGAAACGGCCGCCAAGTCGATGTACCACTCACTCTTGTACGGGCGCACAATTACACGTATGCGTAACTTGATTCCCCT
Source organism: Ophion obscuratus (assembly GCA_964007375.1). Classification (NCBI taxonomy): domain Eukaryota; kingdom Metazoa; phylum Arthropoda; class Insecta; order Hymenoptera; family Ichneumonidae; genus Ophion; species Ophion obscuratus. The sequence goes on from OZ023321.1 coordinate 262,979, forward strand.
CGTTCGCAGCTCGTTCAACACGAGCGGTCGGAATCGCAAATTAATAACGATAATAATAATAATAATAATAACAATAATATCGGGCTTCAGTTGATTCGCCAGGGTCTCACGGCACAGTTCTACTTGCATAAAATTACAGTGAATAATTGCTGCGACGAGTTTAGTATGAGAGAGGAGAGAGTTAGAGTTAGAGGAAAATGTTGGCTATTCCCTAGCCGCGATACAAACGTGTGAGTTTCCGTCGGGTTTCTCGAATGCTTGAAATAACACACGAGAGCCAGTCTCGGTACGCCAATAAGTTGGAAAGTGAACGTGGCTTCCTCGCCGCAGACCGCAAAAGAGAAAAACACATTTAACGTTATTCAGATACAAATTGAAAGATAATGTTGGTGCTTGAAGGCAAAGATGAAATACTAGAAGGTCAATTAAGTAAGCCGAAATAAATTGGTGTGTTTTGTTTTATGTGTGTTCCGCGGAAAGGTATTATTTTATGGTAAATAGAATAATTTCGATCGAAAGTAATGATCGATTGTTATCATCTCGTCGCGAGTTATTTGAGATTTTTCAAAGCCAGAGTATTTATTACGATGAAGATAAAGAGTTGGAAGCCCGGCTAAAGCGAAATGTCACCGAAATGGCCGACTTTTTCGACTTGTTCATTCAAACAGCATCGCGAGTGTCCCTTTCGAACCCGTAGGAATGACCCGATAGCCGGAATAAAGAGTTCCGCAAGGTGAGCACGCAAGCTCAAACAGACCCGAGCGAAATATATAGCGCCGAATTGGCAAAGTGTCGAGAGTTCGATGTTGAATCCCCTGGGGGTTTTTTGTTTTTCAAACACACGCGCAAACAGAAACACGGTCCGAGGGTGAAATGTGCGGCCTGTCGGGTCGTGGCTCATCTCCTGTGCGCGGGTGGTCTGAGCTTCGAGTGCAAGCCGAGCTTCCGGGACGTCGGTGTCCGCCAGTATCGCGAGCAAACTTCGACCAATCATCATTGGGTGCATCGAAGATCCGAAAAGGGCAAATGCGCCAATTGTGGCAAGGCCTTCCAATCGAAGCTCAGCTTCAGCTCGAAAGAGATAGTCGCGGTTAGTTGCAGTTGGTGCAAAGCCGCCTATCACAACAAGGAGGCTTGCTTCAACGTTCAAAAGATCGGGGAAAACTGCGAGCTGGGCTCGCACGGCTCGATCATCGTGCCGCCCTCGTGGATCATCAAGTTACCCAGAAAGGGCAGCTTCAGGAGTAGCCTGAGAAAATCACCGAGAAGAAAAAAGTCCGGTGGTGGTGGTGGTGGTGGCGGCGGCGGTAGCGGTGCCTCCTGCCGAAGAAAAGGCAAGGAAAAGGACAAGGAGAAAGAGGAGAAGGAACAGGAGAACAAGACGTGGATCGTCAAGCCAATTCCAACCGTCAATGTCAGACCGGTACTCGTTTTCATCAATCCCAAATCCGGTGGCAATCAGGGCGCGAAACTCCTTCAAAAGTTCCAGTGGCATTTGAATCCACGGCAAGTCTTCGATCTGACCCAGGGCGGACCCAAGATGGGGTGAGTTTCGGGGAACAAACAAACTTGCTTCTTTCGGGATTATAATCCTCTTGTCCCCTTCGTTCGAGATATCCGCACTTCCTAACTGGAAGTTGGCGAAAGTTTCCCTGAACTTGTAGTCAATTCCAGTTGGGGAGACGTAACTCGGACCAACTTGCCGCTCCGAGGCTCCTTACGTTTTACGGCCTCTTACGCTCCAGGATCCAACTGGAAGTTGGCCAAAATTCCATGCTACCTCCGCAGAGTAGTACAGTTATATAGTTGGAAGCTGGAACTCGAACCAAGTTCCTCGATCGCTCTTCTCTCTCTCTCTCTCTCTCTCCCCTCTCTCTCTCTCTCTCTCTCTCTCTCTCCCTCTCTCTCTCTCCCTCTCTCTCTCTCTCTCTCTCTCTCTCTCTCTCTCTCTCTCTCTCTCTCTCTCTCTCTCTCTCTCTCTCTCTCTTCCTCTGCCCTCATGGCTTCGTTGGAGCTTCGACGAGCCGAAGACTTGCTTCGAGATCCAGCTCCTAAAGCTCCGGGAGCTACCGGAAGTTTCCCTATACTTCCGCTTAGGAAGCTGGACGAGGAGAGCACGTTCGGACTCGAAATTCAAAGGGGGGTCCCGGAGCTAACCTCGCTAAAGGAACGTCGAATTTAGCGGTCTTTATTGACGAGTGGTAATTTTGAAGATTGGAACTCTTCAAGAAAGTTCCGAATCTCCGAGTACTGGCGTGCGGCGGCGATGGGACGGTGGGCTGGGTACTATCGGTCCTCGATCAGATCGGAGCGAATCCACCACCAGCTGTCGGTGTTCTACCTCTCGGTACGGGCAACGATCTGGCACGGGCACTCGGTTGGGGCGGTGGTTACACGGACGAGCCAATCGCCAAGATTCTCTCCAACATCGGTGAGAGCGAAACGACCCTCCTCGACAGGTGGCAGCTCACCGTCGAGCGCAATCAGAGCGCTGGAAACGACGACGACAGCGCCAAGGGCAAGGAGAACTTGCCGCTCAACGTCGTCAATAATTATTTTTCGTTGGGTGTCGATGCGCACATCGCCTTGGAGTTCCACGAGGCTCGGGGTAAGTCACTTTCGTGTCCGCAATCCACTTTTTTGCATTTCATTTTACACGCTTATGGTGGAATATCGAAAACTCCATTGGATAGGTATTTCCTTTTTATCGGCGGAAATACGGTTTTAAGGGGTAGCGCCAATCCTCGGAGCGAATCGTGTCACCGTTGATTTTGCCCTTTCACCCACAAGCAGCTCACCGCTTTCAATGAAACAGAAAAAAAAAAGAAAAAAAAAAAAACTTTTTCGAAAGCAAAACGATCGGCAATACACTTTGGGTACAATGAAAGAACAAAAAACACACACACTCAAATTGCGAAATGAATCACACTTTTTATTTTACTTCCCCTCACCCCAGAGGCATGGCGGCAAAAAATTTAAGCTTACGTATTTTTGCATCTTAGCCGGATAGCAAGCTCTCACAACCGTATTTTATACATTTTCCAAGAATTTTTTAAATAAAAATTGGACCCTCTGGGGGAAATTAATGGTGATTTCTGAATAGTGAGCGAATGAATAAAATTACACGGATGTAGAGTAAGAAGAAAAGTATTGAAAATTTCATTCATGCTTGGAAGGAAAATAAGTGACTTGACTCAATAGTCGATCATTTATTTTCCGTTTAGATTTGGCACTGTACTCTGCGCTCATTGTCTTCGTTATCGTATTTTCTATAAAAACCCGCTGGGTTTATTTCTCGGCTTTTGGCAGAATTTCAAACTAGGAGCATGGTTTTTTTTCCCCCAATGTTTTCATACATGGCTCACAGTCTCTTTTTCGGCTATTATTCGAGTAAACTTTCTGGGAATAGTAATTGACATATCAGAATTAATCCGGTGGAATAATCTTCCATCGGCTGCGAAAATCCTTTCCGAGTAGTCGATTATTTATTTTCGCTTTGAATGTGAAACTCGTCCAGTATTCCCCGCGTGATCTTGAATGCACGAGTTTCACGCAATTGCAGAGGCTCATCCGGAGAAATTCAATTCTCGGCTGCGAAACAAGATGTTCTACGGTCAAATGGGCGGCAAGGACCTCGTAAGACGAAAGTGGAAGGATCTCTCGGAATTCGTGAGCCTCGAGTGCGACGGCCAGGACTTGACGCCGAAATTAAAAGAGCATCGAGTACACGCGATTGTTTTATTGAACATCGCATCGTACGGTGGTGGGACGCATCCATGGGGCGCAGCAAGCGGCACCAAAGAGCCTTCAACCGAGGACGGCCTGCTTGAGGTCGTCGGGCTGACGACCTATCAACTTCCGCTCCTTCAGGCCGGTGGTCACGGTACCTGCATAGCTCAGTGCAGCAAAGCAAAACTTATCACGACCAGAACCATTCCCATGCAGGTAAAGACTTGAGAAAATACACCGATCAAATAATCTGCGAGCTTTTACTTTGCTGCACAATTTTCTTGCCAATAATCTATTTCAATAGCGCGACGTGAAATATTTCCGGGAATCGCTGTGCCAAGTGTAAACCTTGCGTGTACAGATATTTGACGCGCATATTCTATTCGTGAATTAAATATTTTTATCATTGGAATTCAACGAAAATTATTATATTTCAATTGGTGAAATTTCTGTTGGCGGATCTTAACATCGAAAGTCCCGTAATGATTTTTTAAGCTGCTCATTCAGGGCTCTGCAATCTAGCTGTGCTAAAACATGGTGTAGCACAGTAAAAATAAATAAATATCAATGTAAAGGCGAGCTTTCCTTGCATTCCAACCGTGCAACCTTCAACTGCATTTAAATTTCACGAATTTTATGGTACAAAAAGACACTATTGTCTAAAATCCTAACCCCCGTAAAACCGAATTCTTTGGACAATTTTATCAAAATTCAATCTTGACATATATTCTATCGCACACTCTTTTGGCAAATCTTTGGGAGACTAAAAATTAATAAAAGTTGAGAGCAAGAAATAATTCCGAGAAAGAATAAGTAATAAAGGAGAGAGAGAGAGAGAGAGAGAGAGAGAGAGAGAGAGAGAGAGAGAGAGAGAAAGGCTTGGTTTTTTTTCTCCTTTTCGATTTTCACAAAATTTATTTACAACATACCTATGCCGCGTGCTATTAGCGTGCAAAAATTCAACAAGATATATCAAAAAATGCTCAAGTTTTAGCGTGTATTAAAAAAATGTACACGCACGCACACGCATACAGACATTTTTTTTCGAAATTGCATTTCTCGACAATTTGGAACATTTGTTTGAATATCCCGAGGGGAAAAACGTCGGAAAAATGCCAAGCGTCCGTTGATATCGAAAAGTTTCGGCTCAACGTACTAACCTCGCGCAGGTCGACGGTGAAGCCTGCCGACTGTTGCCGTCCACCATAGAGATGACTCTGCTGAACAAAGCGACGATGCTCGCGAAGCGAAGAAGCACGGGCAAGCCCCAGCAAAATCCGGGTGCCAAACTCGAGAGTCTCAAACTTCCGGTAATGAGGATCAAAATGTCCGACTACGAGTCCCATCACTCGGACAAGGATAGGTTGAAGAAGGTGGCGGTTCCTTGTCTCGCTGAGCCTCTGGACATCGATGCAACCACGGATCTCGAGGCGCTGAGAAAAATACTCGCCAAGGACCAGCCTATGGACACTTGCTGCTTCCTGGATTGTGAGTGCGATGTGCCGCCGTTTCATCGGAATAGCCGAATTTTTTTTCTTTCTTTTAACAGAAAGAAATCCCTAAATGTATTCTAGATGTAGATATATGCAAAAAAAGCCTTTACTCGATTCGCACATATATTTTTTACTGCGCAAAATGATTTTTCAAAGAATAAGTACGAAGCTTTTGTCATTGTAAACACGCGTGTTTGCAGATAACGATATTTTTCATGTTTCTCCAGAAAGCTGCCAACTTTATTTTGTTTTTCTTTTCTCTTTTTGTTTTGCTTGATCCGAGCGGCAGCTTGCACCGCCGAAAGATTCTTTAGAATCGACCGGGCCCAGGAACAATTGCATTACGTGACGGACGTGGCGGTCGAGGCTATTTACGTTCTCGAGGAGAATCCAGAAGGAGGAAGAAACAACGATCCGGAGCCCGAGACGGCTCAGGCCTCGCCGAGGTAACTTGAAAAGTAACCTTTCGAAATTGAATATGTCTCTCGTCGTCCACTCGAATCTCGAAATAAAGCCTCCCCGCTCCGACGTTTTATCGGCAGCGAGGAACGATCGGATCGAACGATGACGATGATCGAGGAAAAGCCCTCACCCGATCCTCCGCCACCACGCGAGACTACTCCACCTCGAGTCTCCAAACAAGCGTCGGAAAAGGACCCCCCCCGACTCGAGGAAAAGCCGCTAGGAGCCGAACTACCGCAAGTCCTCCCGGTGGTTCCGGTGGTCCCGGCGATGCCGGAAGTCCTCCCGGTGCTCTCAGAAGTGACGCTAGTGCCGGAAATTACGGAGGGCTCAAGCCCAAAGGCGGAACCGACGGCGAAAAAGCCCCTCGATTTGCTGCCATCCGTGGAGTCGCAAAAGAAAAACAAGGACGGGAAACGGGAAGCCACCAAACTCTTGTCTAAGCAGAGCTCGTCCAAATCGTTCGCCGATACAGCGGCCGCTGGACGTTCGCAGAACCAAAACTCCTCTACCTTTATCAGGTCAGTCTTCTTTATAACCACACACGTAAGTGGCAAAAATCCGGAAGCGGATAACAAAGCCTTGGCTTTCTGGTTTGTCGCTTCTATGGAATATTCCAAGATCGCGATGCTTGGTCAACATCATTGGCATTCATAATGTTCACAACGCGAATGATTAATTTTCTTTATTTCCGTCGGTAGATCATTATCGGGGAGTAAAAGTTGACCCAAGTTGTTCAAACTCCTGATTAGAGCTATATACAAGTGTATAGAAATATGTGCACGGACACAGGGTGACCGATCATTTAACGTATACCTTCCGATAGTTGGCTCTGTTATGTCTATTCACCTCTGTTATGCCTAGAAAAAACTCTGCGTTTTCCGAGCTATTCCGATTTTTTATTTTTCATCAAAAAAATCGAGCAGGCTGCTCGAAACATATATCTTATTGTTAATAAAAAGAACGTGGCGCAATATTTCGGTTTTTTTAAATTAAATAACGATAATGATTGTTCCAAACTTCCTCTCGCTCCCCCCCCCCCCCCTCTCTCTCTGTCTCAGTCCCAGGGACCGTCTTTTTAGTTTGAGTTCCGAAGTGCACACCTTCAGTAGTGGCCTTCTCGAGAAGACGAGCGACGGTATTCTCCGTGCCGCGAAAATCGGCGAGCTAAGGGCCCTTCGAGAGCTCCACGAACGTGGCTATTCGCTCTTGTCGATCGACGCGAATGGACAAACCGCGCTTCACGTAGCTGCGCGACACGGTCACAAGGATATCGTGAGATATCTCATCGCTTGTGCGCCACCCACGATCCTCAATATGGTCGACAATGACAAGTAAGCTCGCGGCCTGAGCCGCCGCCGCCGCCCCCCGTTACATCTAATATTTCATGTAAATCTTTCGAAATTCAAGCCTTACGATCAAAGTATACGAAACGATAAAAGGCATTGTACAATTAAACGGGTCTGCATGACAAGTTCGAGACCGAAAAAACAGGTCGGCTTTCAATATTTTTTCCGACGAGAGTATCGGGACGACGCGAGGTCGGGATGTTTCGCATTATTGATACACAGTCTCGCCAAGTTTCACTTTTATTTTACTCAAAAATACTGATAAAGTCATTTCCACAGCTTATTATTATTATTATATTTCCACAGCTTATTATTATTCCACAGCTTATTATTAGCTTATTATTATTATTATTATTATTATTATTATTATTATTATTATTATTATTATTATTATTATTATTATTTATACATTTTCGTTAAGAAATGTATACAAATTAATCGAAATATTGTTTTATATATTCTTCATTCATCAAAGTCAATACATAAATGTATTCATCTGTTGAATATTCAATTTAAAATTCATATTCACGCGTTATTTTGTACACGTTGAACGATACATTTAAAAGAAACAAAAAAACTCCAATCGAACGAGGAGAATTGTTTTGACTCTTGTGCGTTTTTATGATTCTTTTTCACCGCAACCAAAGCATTGGCTATTCGCATATTGGCACATATTCGCGGAGGTGATATATATATATATATATATTTTATCGTAACGACACTGCTGCTAAAATTCGGCATCCGCGCCAAGTACGTTTAGACCCTATTTCCGGGCGAGTTTTGACTCCCTCTACTCGATAACCTCCGTAGAAGCGATGCGAGGGTGTAAAACGATAAACAACGATCCTCATTGTTTCATTTATTCCAGGGGGCAAACAGCGCTGCACAAGGCGGCACAGCAGAAGCGTCGTTCGATATGTTGTATGCTGGTCGCCGGGGGTGCTACCCTAACCGTGCGCGATCGTTACGGAAATACGCCGCGCGAGCTTGCTCTCGTCGCGGAGGATCGCGATCTCGCCGCATATCTTCACAGTAAGTCTTTCTTATAATCTACGAAACGCAAGGGCTAGGAGAAATATCCGGAGGGTATTTGTAACGTATCGCGGTAGTGGGGCCTGGTCGAAACCGCGACCAAAATGCCCCTACAACAAACCCAAACAAACCCAAACAAACCGCGACCAAAATGCCCCTACAGCCACTTGTTCAAGCCCGCAGATACGGTTACGTCAAACGTGTTCAATAATATAAGTTAATCGAAGCTGAAAAACTTGCTGTATGCTGTTCGTTGTGCTGTGCAGTGCTGAACAATTATTGAAATTATACGCTTCCTTCTGTTTCTCTTGTCTCTTTGTTCGAAACATTGTTTTCGTTGTTTCTACATTTAAGTGGGATGTCCGCTCCCTCTCTCTCTCTCTCTCTCTCTCTCTCTGGAACACTATAGACCCTCAAATCAGAGCCTGTAAAAGTCGTCTCTTGTTCAGGCGTACCTTAAGCCGATTATTATTAAACGAATCTTTGAGCTGATGCTAGCGTAGCCAAATTTATCGATTTAAATCGTAATTTTTATTTTAATTTTAATTTTAACTTTAACTTTAATGTTTTCTATATTATTATTAATTAGTTATCCTATATAGTATTTTTATTTTATTTTTGTTAACTATTTTTAATTATGATGCATTCTATATAAGCTAATATAGTGCTAAGAAAATGCTCCATGCAATCTGTACAAAAACTTGCACGGTACTCTTAGGGAGCATATGCTCCAGAGTACGAAATAAATGACTCTCTCTCTCTCTCTCTCTCTCCCTCCCCCTCTTTATTGTGTGCCCCAGAGCACGCAATAAACGAACATTTCTCCCCCCCCCGCTCTCTCTCTCTCTCGCTCTCTTTCGATTCTCTTCGACCTGAACGAAGAGCACGAGGATTTGTGACAACCCTCGCATGCAGGCTCACGTATATGCTCGGGTAATTCGCAACAGTCGCTGAAATATCTTTTCCAGGCCAGGAACAGTTTCAACTGGCAACGGAGGACATGGAGAACGACGGCCCGTGACCTGCTGCTCGTGCTCTTGGGCTCTGTGGGAGAGCTTGAAAAAGACACGCTCTTTCGTAATTAAGAGGACTCACCAAGGTCCAGAACGGCGCGCCGCCTGAACTTCCAGGACTATTCGTCGCCGGAAACTCTGTCAACTCCCGAAGAAACGCAAATCGTGACCGGAAATACGTGTCTCGTGATCGGAGAAATAATAACGTCAGCGCGTAATTACATAATTTTTTTTTTTCATCTATCATTCTTTCATTAAACTATAAATAACTTGCAATTTTAGATGTAATATTCCGCTACGAATGACTCGGTTATTTCGACGGAATCCGTTCTTTTTTTCTCGTTTTCATTTTCCTTCCCGTCGTCATTAGATTTACGCCAATTATTATGGGAAAGAAGAGGCCACGAAGCACGCAAGATGAACCGACCATTCCCCTTTGTCACGAATCGAGGCAGATGGTCGCGTCCTCGTGAATTTAATCCTTCAGTGAGAAGAGGTGTTCCAAACTTTACTCACGACGAGCCTATACAATCTCTCACTTTTCTCGTTCGAATCTCCTGTTGGTTCTTATCAAGTCTCGCGATTCTTTCCTTCATTTTTTTTCTTCTCTCCTACTCGTTAAGTGGGAAAGTCTATTCTTAACTAATCCCAAAGCCTATTTTATCAAGTGTGCCGGGAAAATCGGAGCATTTTACGGGAGCGTCTGTCGTCTCTGAGGGAAACGGGAAAAGGGTATATATATACCCATACACATATTTTAAACGATATATATATATATATATATATACATTATTCAACGTTCATCGGATCTCACTAAATTATGTAATGTCCCCGAGATGATAATCTTCGTCTCGGAGATTATAAGTATACCTATATATATATACACACACACGCTCGAACGTTTGTCTTCTGAAGCGGTCAGACTCGTGTCTCGTGAGAGCGAATCTCATCTCGGTACGAGAAACAAATCTACGCATGACAAATAGTGTAGTTAGAGGAATTAAGAAAAAAAATTGTACCGCCACCGGGCGTATACTAAAGACGGTGAGTGCGATATTTTAAAACGACAGGGACATTCCTGAAATAATTGACTAAATTATCGGAAAATTAAAATACATTTACACACACACACACACACACACACACACACACACACACACACACACACACACACACACATGAACACAGGGTGTCCCATTCAAATAGATTTACTTGAATATCCTCGAAACTGTCGACGATGCTGAAATATTATCAAGACAAAGGTTCAATCAGTTTAGGGGGAACGATACGATATTTTTTAGTGTCATCAGCACTTTCGATGACATTCGAGTCAGCCGAATTTAATGGCGAACTCTCTATAATATATATATATAAACATTTGTGTATATATCATGAATGTAAGGTGGACAATTTTAACGGCGCAGAGACCTTCGCGAGCGTGACGATATTCAGTGCGCAATAATTGTTAATAATCAAGGAGGAACGATGTTACTTATAGATCGTTACGAGATATGTGAAAACGGAAGATCGAAACGGGGTCTTGAAAGTCACGCGCGTAGCAAAACTGCGAGTGATTCGTGCGCAAAAAGGACATTACAAACGCTCGAGAAGAGAAAAGTATTATTACTATTGCCGATCGATTGTATTGGTCAAACAGATTGATGCGATTAGAAAAAAACGCGAATAACGAGAACAAATATCCGTTGAAAAAAAAAAAAGTCTCGTCCGACGTGCTCAACTGGATCGGTTTATTCGTCGCTTTTCGAAAACGCGGACACACAAATCCTCTTGCTGCAATCAGTCAGAATTTTTGTCTCCGTTTCCAATCCGAGCAGCGATCGTACTTGTATCGTTATATCGTGTGTCCGCACGGGGGCGACTCTGTTGACAAGTGCGAAGGACACCATTAACGCTCCAACTATATAGACGCAATAATTGCGTGAGGTATACTTGGGATATGTTATATCTCCCGCGATTCCTTCTCCGATTGATTGTTTGAGGAGGCTCGCACGTTTCACCCATCAATTTGAGAACCTACCGATTCATTGTATTCTTCGGACGTCAATTCGCCCGAGAAAAGTTCAACTATGACGTTTCCGTAGGTTTCACTGTGTTGTTTGAGAGAGGGGGGAGGGGGGGGGGGGGTGGCGAGAGACATTTAAAAACAAAAATCCAGACAGTTTAGCACAGTTTTTTTAAGAAGAATCGTAAACTAACCTGGAACTTTGTTGTCAATAACCGCAATCAATGTGTCCAAACGGTCGATCGATTTTCCGTAAGAAGTTGCGCTAAATAGCTTGAATGTTTTTTTCTTCTCGAAAACGCCGTAGCGCATCTCTTTGAAACTTCAGAGTCGATTTTTTATCGGACGCATCGACGTTCAAGCGGAAACTCGAGACTTCGAATCAACGAGATCAACGACGAGATTTGAAGAAAAAACATGAAGCTATGAATAAAGGAGAAAGGAAGAAGAAAAAAAGAAAAATGGGGATCAACTCACGAACACCAATTAGTTCTTAGAGGCGGTCTATTGCTACTATTATATACTGTTACTAAAAGTACTATTTTAAAACTTTACTCCTAAACGGTGTCGGCTGACGAAGAACGGATGCGGCGCCGTCTGACGTCTGCTGCCCCGTACTCTCTCGCGTGTATATTTTTTATCGTTCGTACGAGAACTGTTGAACAAAAATAACGAGAAAAAAAACAAGAATGAGAGAAGCGAATGTGTGCATCGCTCCCGCGTATGTAGATACGATGATTTTTTTTTTTTGCGGTTGAGTATTTATCGCGGCTGCCCAATTTTTAAATTCTTTCTAATAAATAAAAAAAGCACACACACAAATACATGGTAACAGCAAAAAGTATGGATACACTTAACGAATTTTTCATCAGGACGAAAAGTCACAAACACGGCCAAAGGAAGGCGCAAAATGTTGTTCAGGATCTTCGGGTATTCGAAAGATTGAGAAAAATAAGTTTCATTGCACTTTGTTCCTGCTCCACCGCTTGTTTAGATGGCGCTAGAAATTTACTCCCAGCGGACCTCGAAAGGGCCAAAATTTATCTCCAATTTACTTCGAAAAAGCTTTTTCCCGATTGTTTCTACCTGAATAATATCGTTTACAGGTGACTTTATCGTACTTTAAACTCGTGCGTTGTACAATTTTTTTTATGAATTATCAACAATATGAACAAGAAGAAAGACAAAAGAATCGCCTTTTCGGTCAAAACTATTCGTACGTATGCACATACTTGTAGATAGACCCAAGGCAGAAATCGAAGAGATTTAAAAAATATATATATTTAAGTAAATACACACGATCCACCTATGAATATATACATACGTGCATAATAACCGTAAACGGAGTGTGGAGGTGAGGGGTAGGTGAGAGGTAGGTGAGAATCTGTAAACATTTAAGGATGCCCCAAGATGTCGTGAGAATGATGATTTATTGATTTATTCACGATCGTACAAAAAAACTAAGAGAAAGAGAGAGGGAGAGAGCGATAGAGAGAAAGAGAGAGAGAGAGAGAGAGAGAGAGAGAGAGAGCATGTTTAAATATAGCCACACACAGGGATGAGATTGAGGAGATTCAAAATAACACAGTATTGCCTTCCTCGATGGCTCAGATTCGGGCCGAAAATTTAATTTCCTTTGCGTTATACGGCAATAAAATATATATATAAAAGTAAGAAACAAGTGAAAAAAAATTAAAAAGAAAACGGGAGATAGAGAGAAAATACAATGTCGGACAATCACGAATTTCGGCCCGAATCCTTGTCACGAATATTTTTGCCTAATTTTTTATTCGAATTGTAATTTTATCAGACCAAACGATATGGCTCATCTCCATTAGCGCTTTTCCTCGGCCTATCGCGCGGTCTCGAAACGCGATCAACACACACACACACACACACACACACGCGCACGAAGAGAGAGATGCACGAAAATCCGAGGTGCATCAGGGATACGGACCATACATTTGATAATGGTGCACACGCTTGACAACTTTTTTCTTCTTTCGAACTCCTGCCGCATTCTTTGACCTGTTCGTTACTTTTCTCGATAATGTCTCATATATTGTGTGCCTCTCGAAAAAAAAATTTCTTCGCGTATTTATTTTTACAAGTAGCATAATGATTGGAAAAAAGCACTTGGTTGATTCTCCAGAAGGGAGAAAAAGTGAATAAATGTTCCGTTACTAAATTCTCCACTGAGTGTCAAAAAAAAAATGAAACAAAAATATAAAAAGATCTGAGCCACCGTTGGTGCGCGAAATTCCAATATTGATCCCATTGTTCGCTCTTTACCGTGCGTACACACATTTCCGAAAATTCTTAATAGCCATTTTTCTTTTTGCCTTTGTTTCATCAGCATACGCGTGAAAGAAGGAAAAAGCTAAAAAGGGCTGGAACGAGCGCACTGAGAAATTACCAAGGTGCGGGACGAAATATACATTTCTTGTCACCCAAAAAAAAATGCTCCGGTCATTGAGAAAACAATACGATGTATGAAATACTAATAAGGTTATCAATACGTTGTTTTAATCCTTAAAACCCTGCTTTTTTTGCTTAAAAAATATGTTAATGCAGTGAAATTTTAATGGGGATGTTAGTCATTTTGGCCAACCCTGTATATGGACATATATATATATATATATATATATATATATATATATATATATATATATATATATATATATATATATATATATATATATATTAGGGTGTGCGGAAAAAATCGATATATTTTTTTCGGTTGCATCCACCAAAAACAGGTGAATTAAAGTAAAAAAAGAAGAATCCTCGAAGAAGAGCTCAAAAAAAATTATTTCAAACGGCGCATTGCATTTGAATACTTTCCATAAGCATAACACAGGAAAATATTGGCACTTCTGAACGTCGTAGTAAAACTCTTCAGAAAAAAATCTCATAAAAATGTCATTAAGATATTCTGATAGAGAATTGAATTCCCTACAAAAAAAGTTCCTACGAATAATTAGCTTAGAACAACCGTTCAAGTGGTAACGCTGTCTGAAATTAATTTTTTTATTTAAGCTGCGTGCGCGCCCTAGCACACGCTGCCACCTGGCGGCAGCATGCGGTATGTCGTAGTGCAAAATTACAAGCTTCACGCTAGCGCCACGAACGGGAAACCGCGACATTTTTCCCCCAAATCAAGATCTGTCACTGCTACAAAATTTCATTCGTTATTGCGAAGTGAATCCTGTAGTAGGGGAGGCTGCCTCGAAAAAATTAGCTAGTCACTTGTGGTACTTTAACGAGAAAATTGTTGCTTTGTCGTTCTTTGACAATGCTGTGCCGATAAGTGTGAACGCAAAAATGGTACAAGCTCTGCAATCTCGAGAAAAATCCAAAAATCCTTCCCAGCGAGTAATTGTTTAAAAAAAAATGATTGGGAAATGGTGCTGAAAGAAGACATAAGCGATTTCGTTACTCAAGAATCCTTATTTCTTTTCCAGAAATTAAATTTACCTCATGCTTTTTGAGAGTAAATATTGAATTATGGCCGGAAAATGCCACTCATTTGAGTTGGTTAGATTTTTTTTTTAATCCAAAAGTCGTTAATAACATAGCCGAACGTGGTGTCACTTTGATAGAAGCATATAACGGTTGATTAACAAAAAACGAAGAGCAGCTACAATATTTATTGGGCGTAGTGCAAAATCATCGGCAGAAATACCCTAATTGCAACAAACAGACTCTTAAAAAAAGGAACGATGATTATCAAGCATTATAATGTAAAAACAAATCATTTTATCTTATTAAACCAAATTAATTCAATAAAACTTTTCGAAACACGATTAATGATGGACGTCGTTTCTTTTATATTTCTTGTTGTACTTGATTCTTTTTGGTATCGGAGAAATATTTTGAGAACGATTCCATGCAAATTGTATGTCAGAGCAGAACATTCTCTACAAAAAAAAACCCAAAAAGTTTTTTCGTAAAGCGAAAAATTCGATTTTTACAGCCTTTAGAATTATTTTTTTTCTATCAATTCAATTTCAGACAGCGATTTCACTTGAACGGTTGTTCTGAGCTAATTTTTCGTAAAAACTTTTTTGTTGGAAATTCAATTCTCCATGAGAATATGTTAATGACATCTTTGTGTGATTTTTTCCTGACGAGTTGCACTACCACATTCAGAAATCCCAATATTTTTCTGGGTTATTCTTATGGAAAATATTCAAATGCAATGCGCCATTCGAACGAATTTTTTTTTGAGCTCTCCTTCGAGCATTCTTCATTTTTTACCTTAATTCACCTTTTTTGCTGGATGCAACAGAAAAAGAAAGTATCGATTTTTTTCCGCACACCCTAATATATATATATATATATATATATATATATATATATATATATATATATATATATATATATATATATCACACACTGTATATTACGCCTCATGAATCGCTCGCGATTTTATCGATTCGCTCCACCTTCTGCGTCCGACAACGCGTTTTATTCCACCTTTTTTTCGGTTGCCCCGCGCTCGTGGCAACGACTAAATTAACCTATTGTTCCGAAAACAAGTTGCTGCTTGATGGCAAAACTAAATAAAAAATGAAAAGAAAAAAAATAACATGATTTATGTAGCGGTGGTGAGTAGAATTTCCTGTTGTAGCCGGATCGAGCATCCGTTACAAAAAAGTTGATGCCTCCTCGAGAAGCCTTTTGTTTTGGTCTAAGCAATTATTCGCATGCACCCCGCCGCTCGCACCTGTAAACATATTGTCGCGATTCTACCCGTGTTCGGGTTTACGAGGAAACCATTCTGACGAGAAAAAAAAACGAGACAAAAATATATTTAAAAAAATCCGTCAATGGTAAACGAAAAGCGCGTTTCGAGCGAGATAAATTTCTATTTCTATACGACACTTTATCGAAACAACACCAAATGGACTATAACGTAACTATATATTATATTATATTATATTATATTATATTATATATATATATATATATATATTAGGGTGGCGCTTGATATGGGTAAAAAAAATTGATCTCGCCGCCCTCCAAGACGGTTACAAATAATTTTAAAAATCTACGCGAAGCCCCAGCTATGTCCGTTAAGAGGAAGACATACCTGTAAGCATGAACTTAAATTTAAATATCAATTTTGCTTCATGATTGGAGAAATTTTGATTCTTTGAATCTAGTTTATTTGTCATTTTTTTTTTTACTTTCCGAAGCTATTGTATATTGGTATTCAATATACAGATCAAACAATAAGGTCCTCCATACTAGATTTGATAAGCGTTCAGTTTTACCATCCTTTTATTTTGAAACAATAGTTCGATTTGGCTGCTGTCGAACGCTTTTAATCACATCAAAATCAAACTTTAAATTTGCATCTTGTCAGAAAAATCTATTAAGTACGAAGGATATAAATTCACGATAAACCATTCACATCGAACTTCCGGATTGGCCAGAATTGTTTTTTTTTTTTTTTTTTAATTTTGTTAGAAATATTTCTTGCGTGCTGATATACAAATATATTAATATTTCACTGAGATCAGACTTCCAGTGCTGTGGATAAAAAATGTATGTATGTATGTTTTATTGACAACAAAGAAATTATTTATTTGCACAAGTCATCCAATTGGTCGGAAAAACCATAATATTTAAAAAATGTACACATAAGATATCGATACCAGTTCGTTCAGTACGAATTTATTTATTTAAAACACAGAAATATCGTGTTGAAAAATTGACAAACAAACTAGATTTAAAAAATCGAAATTTCTCCAATCATGAAGAAAAATTGATATTTAAATTTAAGTTCATGCTTACAGGCACGCCTTCCTCTTAACGGACATAGCTGGGGCTTCGCGTAGATTGTTTAAAAATTATTTCGAACCGTTTTTGAGGGCGGCACGATCAATTTTTTTTATCCACATCAAGGGCCACCCTAATATATATATACATATATATATATAGACGCGGAAAAAAAAACAAGAACGTTTATCCGTATAGACTACGACCTATGTATTTATTGTGAGAAAAATAACGCATGTATTTTAAAACTAATGAAAATTATGAATAGATAAAAACGGAGAGAAATACGTTGTTTGTCGATAATATCATAGCGATAAGCGATACAATTAATCCCTCGAATTCATTAATTAATCACAATATACAAGATTGTTATTATTTGTTACGTTTTATCTGCCGCTCTATCATAAATTTGACTGAATTATTAGTGTTGTTAACCCTTCGATTATCATATCTAGTTATATATACATATATATATTTTTCAACTTTATCACACATACACATAGCATATAGCTCTTAAAAAATGTACGGCTACTATATTTTGATTGCACGTAAGTTCGTATTTTATTGTACGGAATAGTATAATTGTGTAAAATCAGCGTAAACGGAACAAAAAATCACTCGTTCGATTCGAGATCTTTATTATTATCCTTATCGTCGATTCGATTCTTCTTGTTCCAAGTGGCAAACTCTCCGGATTTCATGTCTTCATTAACCACATATGAGATTTATGGTCGATGAAAAAACAAATAGAAAATTCAAGGAGTTGGTACAATTTTTTAAATCCTGCGAGTCCATCAGTAACGTTAAAATTCGAAGTAATCATCGAATCATCAATTACTAGAATGGCATACATTATATTTATATTAATATAAAACACATGTATGTCTTTCCTCCATTTTCTACTACAGGATGGCTTTGTTGTTATGCCGTGAGATTTGTCTGATTTTTTAAATGCGTCGTAAAATGTTAACGTACGCATTCTGGTATTTTTATGTTCGTACACACACACACACACACACACACACACACACACACACACACACACACACACACACACACACACACACACACACACACACACATATGGACGTATTACTTTAAATACATACGTTATGTAACGTGTTTTTTTTTCTGTGAAATTATTATTTTTTTTACTGCGAATGTACGTTCGATACATGAGACAAGAACGAAACGTCGCATTTCCGCGTCACGCCAAGGCTGCGAACCTCGAAAGTGGTATTTTTTCCCGATATGTTTATTTCTCGTTTCAAGTCTGCGCGACTTTATATTCGCAGCGTCCAAATCGAAGTGGACCAACCTCCGGTAATCTCATATTTCGCCGGGTTTGCCCTTCTCCTTGAAAGTGTAAAAGCAAGAAATCGAGATGGAGCAATGGAGTAAATTCCGAACTCCGAAACCGAACAATTTCTCGCAGTTCTGATGGCTGCATAGGAGAGTGTGAGAGAAAATTTAAAAAAAAATGGCTTAGATGGATGTTCGCGATCTAGGAAAGGAAGAGAAATAAATGGGAGGGCGGGAAGGGCAGGCAATTATAAAATGATTTTGTTTTTCAGAATTCAGAGAATGCGTTGTAATGAGCTACATTTGTATTATTGAAATTCTAGTTGGATCGAAATAAGGACAAGTCGTTTCGATAATCCTGTTGATATAATACATATATAGTCCTATTATCATCATCATTATTATTATTATACCTATGTACCTATTAGAGAGTGCAAGAGCGAGAGAAAGAGCGTGAAAGGGAGAAAAGAGAAAAAAGTACGAAAGAACGAGAGAGAGAGAAAGGAAGGGCGCGAAAGGCGTAGAAGTGATAAATCTGCTGTGACTTCGTCTACGAACAAAAACGAGGCGTCGCATATCGAAGCCCGTATACAAGTAACAAATCGACCGATATATATAATCATTTACAACCAAGCCGTGTAATCACTATTTTTCATTATAACTGTAAGAATTGTTATATCCGCGACTCCTGCTGTATAACTTTATGTAAATTATTATCTTCTTTATTGAAAGAAAGGAAAAGAAAAAAAATAATGGAAGGAAAATAAAATACACACACAGGTAGAGAAGCGAAAAAAACGGGGGAGAAATGTATCCCATCGTTAATTGACCATTGTTACGAATAATAATGCGATATAATCATTATTGAGATTCATTCTGCATCTTTCGGTGCGCGAGTTGAAAAATTTGAATCCCCTCATCGTGCGTGTGCCTCATTTAACAGGGGCGGCTCGAATTGTTTCCATACTTTCTAATAGAATCTTGGCGTACTTTCTTCATAAATGATTACACGATAATTGTCTCATTTTTAATAAACGTGCGCTTCACAACACGACGACGAATCCTGAATTTTTTGTTTCTTCGAGCGTTCAAAAATGATGGACAAATGAAGAGAAAAAAAACAAATGAGCAAGGAAGAGAGAGAGGGAGAGAGAGAGAGAGAGAGAGAGAGAGAGAGAGAACGTTTTCTGTAAATTTTCCCAAATTTAACGATAATAAACGACTATAAAAAACGATGAGACGTCATTAATTGGTATCTATCAGGCATTTTCTCATTTGCTTGTTTCATCAGCCGTTCCGTAGATGAAGAATGACGCCCCGTCGAAGCCAAGAGTCCAGTTGGTCAGGATCGCATTCAACCGGAAGCGAACATATCAGTCGACTTCTTCGCGAGTCCGCGTATACCGGAATGTCAAACGAGTCTTGTTTAGCCCTCCAGCTGTCATCGTCGTTGTTGCCGCTCGTTTCCGGTGTATAACAAATTCGACAGTTTTTCACAGCAGCCACCGGCGAAGCTGTCGCGTCCAATTCTTTCAGCTTGCCATTTACTATCAGTGCACCTGTGTAGGAGCAGAAAAATTTCAAAAAAATTCCAGTGATTTTTTTAAGGCCGTAAATTCGTGAAAAATGGTCGTAGTGGGGGAAAAAACGCATGTTGAAGCTTCAAATCTGTAGTTTAAGAATCTCGTGAATAAAATATTTGCGAATTTTTTAGTTGAAAATCATCCATAGGCTCAAAAAAAATCCTCGCTGAATCAATGCTAGAGTCTTTTAACCTGATTCTTTAGCTTCAATCTGATATTTTTTTGCTCTCTGTACGACCATTTGTCGCTGAGATATCGCCGATTGAATGGAAAGGGAGCTTTTTTCTTTCATTATCAATATCTCATGAACCAATAATCGTACAGCGAATGGAAGGTGGGTTTCGGAAACTTGAATAAATCCTCTATACGTTCCTTTTGGTATTTTAGAGGATTTTTTTCAAGCTCTACATTGGTTTTGAAAAGTACAAAAAGATTACTTTTTCTGCAGTTTTGGAAAATCCACCACAATGTTTCCATGTTTTTTGAGCTCAATATATGCCCAAAGGTCCTGTACATTTTTTAATCGGTCGGTTAAACCATTTTTTTTTAATCCGAATTGTCAATGTTTTACCAAAAATTAAAGGAGCAGTTTTATTACTCCTCAAATGTCGATTGATGATGATTAAGATGAAAACAAAAAAATTCGTTATTTCTATCACAATTTTGCATTAACTACTCAACAAATCTCGATAGAAAAAAAAATCAAAATTTTGAGAAGGAATAAATAAATTCAGAGCGTTTTTTTTTCAACAGAAAAATTCGTTATTTAAAAAAAAAACTATTTGATTTTGTAACAGAATTCGATAACTGAAAAAAAAACAGTTCATTTTAAATGCTTGAGAGCTTTCGAAAAAGTAATTGGGAAATCGTATGGCGATGCGTGTAAAAAGGTGTATGGAGATTCGCTTGGGGGGTATCAACTTAATTTAATGCAATTCATTTTAATTCGACAAGTTATGGCATGCAAACAAAAAAATCGCATCACCACTGAACAGATGATGATTTCATTAAAAAATTTACATATTTTGGAATGAAAATTATTATTTTTTGTCTAAAATTTGAATTTTTTGACATTTGATCAATAGTTAGTGAGAAATTGTAAGAAAAATAAGGGAGCCATGTGTTTTTTCAAATGTTTTTTTTTCTCGTGATTTGATGAGTAGTTAATGCAAAATTGTGAGAAAAAAAATATTTTTTTTTTCATCGTAATCATCATTAATCGACTTAAAGAGCAATAAAAGTGCTCCTTCAAATTTCAATAAAACTTTGACGATTCGGGTAAAAAAACAGTTTAACCAATCGATTAACAAATGTACAGGGTCTTTGGGCATGTATTGAGATAAAAAAACCTAGAAATATTGGTCATTTTCGCGAAATTTGCAAACTTGTGGTGGATTTTCCAAAAAGGCAGAAAAAATCACTACACAAAATATCCCCTAAGATATCAAAAGGACCTTATAGAGGATTTATATATACACACGCACGCACGCACGCACGCACACACACACACACACACACACACACACACACACACACACACACACACACAGGGGTTTCTCTCTTATCTCTGCCATCCGAAATAGCTCGGTAATTATCGAGGTCACAAAAAAATGTTCCAGACAAAAGTTTTACGGTGTGAAGGGGGCCATGAAATGCGACCATTTTTATTTATTTCGATGGAGGCGCCGACGCACAGTGAAGGTCACCTCCACTTTTTTTAACGGAAAGATAAATTTGTTTTGCAACCATCTCTTGGAACACCTTAAGCCGCATAAAAACATTAGGGGTCGAAGTGGTTCAAGGTCATTCACGGTCACCTATCAAAATGAAGTACAAATCTAAATATCTTGGGCCACTACTAAATATTTGGTAGTGATCCGAGATATTTAGATTTGTATCATCGATACTGACCTTGAACGATTTGGACTCACTAATGTTTTTTATGCGGCATGAGATGCTCCACAAGATGGCTGAAAAAAGGTACCATTCCATTAAAAAAAAGTAGAGGTCAACTTCACTGTGCGTCGCCATAGAAATAAAAAAAATTGGTCGCATTTCATGGGCCCCTTGACACCGTATAACTATTCTATGGAACATTTTTTGGTGATGTCAATAATTACCGAGTTATTTCGGGTGGCAGAGATAAGAGGGACACCCTGTATATGGGCGTGTGTGCGTGAAAAATGTTTCGGACAAAAGTAATCTGTTTTTACGAAAAATCACGTGTCACTATGAAAAACATGTTGGCATTTTTGAAAAGTTTACCCTGAAGTCAACTAAAAAAAAACCGTTTACCGAATAAAAATGTTATTTTAGTATTTCACTGATCATTTGAATTTACTCGATCATGTTTCGAGATCGTTTTTCGATTGACTCGATTGTTTCTGAGTTATTTCGATGTCTTCTCACCGGAAATGAGAATTCCATCCAGATTAACGAAAACTTTTGAATGGGCATTTTCCAATGTATCGCTCCAATCGGCCACAAGTTTAAGCTCCTCGAGGGGATATCCGGTCTTCCTGACGGTGTGTTGCTTGAGCGCGGCCAAAAATGCCCACGGTCTCGTCAGAGCGTCAAGGTCGAGACGTTCGGGTAGGCCAAGTATCAGGGAGCTCAATACTTGACTCTTGATCGCCAACGCTCTCACGAAGGACATTGCCTCTTTTGGGCCAGCTGGCCATGCCCCCAGCCAATTCGTTGGTGTCGCCGTACTCGAGAGCCTCGTACTCTCGACGTCCTTTCTCGCGATACTCAACAGTCCTGCCACGAGCCTTCTCTCGTCCGCGAAAAAATCCTCGACTGGATTATTCAGGTCCGTTTTCTCGAAACGCTCCGTCGACGAGGATGAAGCTCTTTGCTCGAGGAATCTTTTCAACTCTCCCTGAAACTTGGTCTCGACTCGCTCGTTCGACGTCCCCGATTTTGAACTCATTCCTGCGAAACATATTTAACGCGAATATAAGCGTCGAAGCGCCGCGTTTGACCGATCAACGCGTCGGGGACATTGATTTTTTTTCAGCCTCTGATACGTCCAACGAAGATTTCAAGTACACAGTTTCAATAGGATTCCCCGGATGGTTTCCGAGGGGAAAAAAAAAACAAAACAAAAACTGTCCAGGTTTAAATGATTTGTCTCCAAAAACGAAGTAGCAAAAAGAAAATTGCGGAAAGTTGAAAGCTTTGATAGTAGACGACGTATCTACATTTGAAGCAGATTTGGCCGTAACTCTATTTATAAATACGAATACGAATGTATTCACATCGTGATTTTCATATGAATATAAATACAATTTTATTCATGCATCACTTATTTATATTCACATGCATGCGTAAAAATACAATTGTATTCACAAATATTCTGAACATGCAAATAAATTCACCGAAAAAATTGTGAATATTCACAAAAAATGTTAATATTTATGAAAAATCCTGTGAATTAAAAAAAAATCACATCAAAATCTGCGAATGCAAATGTATTCACAAAAAATTGTAAATACAAAAAAAATTACAAAATAAGTTGTGAATTTTTTCGTATTCATGGCAAATTAAAATCAAATTCACAATGATTTGATTGGGAGCTACACCAAAAGTGCGTTCTTACGTATTTCGAGAGAAAACATTGCGTCGAGGCAAATAAATTTTTGCAAAAAAAGTTGTGAGTTTCAAATATGACATTATAAATATGAAAAAAATCACAAAATGAATTGTGAATTTCCTCAAGTTGAATAAAATTAAAATCAAATTCACGACAATTATATTAAAATTTACACCACAAGTGAGTTCTTACGCTTTTCTTTCCTTCCTTCTTTTCTTCAACTTGAGGAAATTGACAACCCATTTTGCGAATTTTTTCATATTTATAATATAATATTTGAAACTGACAACTTTTTTTGCGACAATTTCTTTGCCTCGACGCAATGTTTTACCTCTCAAAATACGTAAGAACTCACTTTTCCTGTAAATTTTCATCCAATTATTGTGAATTTGATCTTAATTCGTCTTAAATACGAAAAATTCACACCTTTGTGAATTTTTTTTAACTCACACGATTTTTTTGTAAATATTCACAATTTTTTTCTGTGAATTTATTTGTATGTTCAGAATATTTGTGAATACAATTGTATTTGTATGCATGCGTGTGAATAAAAGTAAGTGAAGGATGGATAAATTTGTATTTATATTCAGACGAAAATCACGATGTGAATAAATTCGTATTTGTATTTATAATTAGAATTACGCCCAACTCTGGTTTAAAGGAAAAGAAAAGAAGAAAAAAAAGGTCGTTGACGAGTCGTTTGCGATAGCGATTCATCCACGATCCACTTACCTTTGAGTGCGAAGAGTACGCCCTCAGCAGCGGCCCTTTCCCAAGCCCGATGCGCATTAGCCGGCAATCCAAAGTATTCGAGCGGTGAATCCAATTCGGATATTTGCTCGATCGCTCTGAAGGGATCGCCGCCGCTTCCGGAGGCGGCATCCGAGAGCCCGAGTACACCGGCGAGCTTTTTTCGGCCTTCGAAAATGTCCTTGGACCAGATGTCTCCAAGTATGGAGCGAAGAGCTCGCATGTCATAGTAATCCTGGATACGTCCACCGTAGACGGCGACATCGAGGAGGCCGCGACCGGCTTCCCAATCGAGACGTCCCGAGTTGTTTCGTTCCCGCGAGGATTCCGCGTCGGGAAGAACGAGTTTCCTGGCTGCCTCGAGGTCAGCCTCGCTCCACTCGTACTCTTGGATCCAGCCCTGAGGCACGAATCGTCTTCTCTCCTGCAGGATCGCGTGAATCCAAGCGAGAACGAAATTGCCATTGACGTCGTTGGAATGTCCTCGCCGCTGTTTCAACTGCAGCAACGACCTCGCGACGTTGCGTTTTACGCCTTCGGGCGGTTCGTAAGCGAATTTTCGGCACAAACCGGCGAGGCCGGGATAGAAACCCGTGCACTCTTCCGTCGTCAGCCAAACGCGAGTCGAAGCGTTTTTCTCGCGTGTGCAAAGGTCCGAGCGAAGCATGCTCTCGAGACGCGGTAGCCAGTTTAGGGCCAGTTGAAGGTTGCTCAGCAGGATCCAACTTCCGCTTCTGCAGGCTCTCTCCAGTGCCATTTCCGCCTGATTCACCTGGCCCTGTCCCAGAGAAATTTCCGCGAAGCCCTTGCAGGATGCACCGCCACCACCACCGCCGCCGGACGCGAGGGCCTCGAGTTCCGGACCGGGATCGGCGCCCGGCGAGAGCAGAAGCAAAATTGGATATCCGTCGCTGTTTTCTTCCGCCACGCTTTTCAAACTCCAGCTCGGAGGAGCCAGATCTTTTACACCTGGACATTATTTGGCTTTGTTTTGGTCGGATCGGCTTACGTAATATTGAGCATATAAAAACGGTCACATCATATGGGAATATAAATCCTATGGTAAATCTGCAGTACTGCATCGTACAATGTAGTCGAAATTTATCCATCAATCGATAAATTAGCGGTTCCTTTTGTTGAACCGCCAAACGATTTCGCATCGACCGATCCCTGCTCATGAACGAACAGTAGTGTATAGCATGCTTCAATACACACCCATATGCATACAGGGTGTCCCGTTATCTTGAGAGATCAAAATAGCTCAAGAATAGCAAAATAAATTTAAAAAATTGTGCACAAGTATCAAGTAGATTCAAACGACGAGATTCAAAATGGCAAGATAATTTTTTTTATTCGATGCAGGTTTTCATGGAGATTTTAAGCTCAACTTTTCTTTAAGCGGGATCCTAGATTTCGTATAGGGGCATATTATCTTCTCTTCTCTTCGGAAAGTCGGTTTTTCTGTCTTTCTTCTGTTCTGTCTGTCATAGCTGAAAGTAAATTTTCACAGCGAAAACATGAGCGAGTGAGCGCTGATTTTCTGTTTTCGTTATTAGATGACCTTACTTACGTACAGAGTTATATCACAGAGAGTAATTTTACTTTTTCGCAATGCCGGCGAGCAAATCCGCACTTGGTCGCACTTGGTGTGGGTGCGAAAAATTATTGCATAGCGAGACATAGTGAAAGACATCGTGTGCACCCGAGCGCTGTTAGTTGACAATTGGAGCTGTCTAGCTCGAATTGTAATGACAGCTAGATGTTCAATATTGAAGAAAAAAAAACGACGTTGCCATTTCACCCATCGTTTGAATGTACGCTATACACGTGTCTTGGGAGTTATCGACGCGTTTCCCTCTTCTTGAGTCACGCGATAATATTGTAAGGTAATATAGATTATTCGTACAGTACAGTATTATAGGATATATATATTTATATATATATATATATATATATATACAGGGTGTCCCATTTTAATCTTACACCTGAATTTTCTCGAAATATTGCTCGGACGAACTATTGTGTGGAACAAAACTTCTAGGGATTGAAGGGGGACGTTTGAAAAAAATTTATTTGAGGAGCCAAAATTCAAAATGGCGGCGTTACAAAGGCTGACATGTTTTTTTCAAACGGAAACATAACTTTTTTTATTGCCAAAAAAATTGTCAGCTGAAAACTAAAAACTTTTGTTGAAAATTTTTTTTGATAAAGTTCATAGTTTTCAAGTGAGAACATCATTTTCAATCATTTCAGATGTATCCAGGATTTGAGTGTGTGTGTGTGTGTGTGTGTGTGTGTGTGTGTGTGTGTGTGTGTGTGTGTGTGTGTGTGTGTGTGTGTGTGTGTGTGCATGTGCGTGCGTGTGGAACACTCACAACGATTAGGTCTCTGCGGTTCGTAACTACCGTAGTATTTTTTTACTCCAAACCCTGCTTGTAAGTGTATTGTGATCCCTTTCTAGAGATGTTCAAATATCCCTCCATTCATGTTTAAACATGCCCGAACTCTTCTCGCGATTACGTTTTTTAATATCAAGATCTGAAAGGTAAGCGAAATTGAAGAAAACATGATTAGTACTACTGACATAGTCTGACTTTGCGGAGTTCTCTTACGCACTTTTGTACTTTTGAGACATTACGTAGAAGGAAAATCAACATTTTTTGAAATTCAACCGTTCTTAAATCAGAGAAAAATTCTGAAATTGAGCAACAATGGCGGATTTCAGACCCAACGAAATTGTTGATATATGCTCCTCATTTTAGGGAGATGTCGGGGCAATTACTTACGCGCCGAAAATTTGTATCGACGCGAATATCCTCATCGTCGTCACCCATCACGGCAGACAATCCGAACCATCGAACGGCGAGCCCGGGCAGGTCGGATGATCCGCCACCGTCGACGTTACCAAAACGTCAACGATTTTGGTGACTTGCATGAGGCTCGAAACATGGCTATTTTATCCATGATAGCAATTGATCCTCATTTGAGTGTTCGAGCGATCTCGGAACGATTGGGGTTTGCCAGATCCACAGTGCACCGAGTATTAAGAGGTGCTAAACTTCACCCGTACCGGGTACAATTCCACCAAGACACTCCTAATCCTGATCCGTTGCGAAGGGTGGCGTTTTGTCGGTGGGCGTTGAGACAAATCGAGCGATCTCGAAACTTTTTTCGGTACGTTATGTTCACCGACGAATCGACATTTAACAGCCGCGGTCAAGTGAACCGTTGGAAATTCCGATACTGGTCCGATCAGAACCCACATTGGTTGAGACAGATCGATCACCAGCATCGATGGAGTTTAAACGTTTGGTGTGGTATTGTTGACGGGCAAATAATAGGTCCCCATTTCTTCGAAAGAAGTGTGAACACTGTCCGTTACCTCGATTTTTTCGAAAATAAACTGCCCCTTTTGCTAGAAGATATGGATTTGGAAACACGTCAACAGATGTGGTTCCAGCAAGATGGTGCACCCGCTCGCTGGGCTCGTGTTATTCGAAATCATCTGGATGCAAAATTCGGTCAACGGTGGATTGGTCGCGAGGGTCCTATAAATTGGCCTCCAAGGTCACCGGATCTTGCATCTCCTGATTTTTTTTGTAGGGGTACTTAAAAGATGCCGTCTACCGTCAAGCTCCAACAAAACGGGAGAATATGAAGGAGCGGATAAGAGCTGCCTGCCGTGCAATCCCGAGAGATGTTCTTCTGCGCACAGTGGACGTTTTCGCGAGAAGAGTTCAGGCATGTTTAAACATGAATGGAGGGATATTTGAACATTTATAGAAAGGGATCAGAGTACACTTACAAGGAGGGTTTGGAGTAAAAAAATACTGCGGTAGTTACGAACCGCAGAGACCTAATCCTTGTGAGTGTTCCATACGCACGCACATGCACACACACACACACACACACACACACACACACACACGCACACACACCCACACACATACACGCACGCGCGCCCACACATACACACACACACACAAAATGGCCCTTCTCAGGGCCAGGAATGCTAGACAGACAACCTCCACGTGGTGTATTCTGGGTAACGCGAATGGTCTGCAACAGACTCAGCCATGCAACCTCCTACGCTTTGGCTAACGCAAATGCCGGTGGTAGGGACAATTAGACTAAATGTCTCACGGCAAGCCGCTCAATGTTATATTTTCGAATGTATGACCACTTGAACAAAAAAAGAATTAAATTTTTTTGTTGAAAATTTTTGTTTTTTTTTTGTTTTTTTGTTTTCAAATTTGGACGATATTTCATGAGAAAATTTTGGAGGAAAATCGATGAAGAATAGTTTTTTTTCCATTTTAATAGCGTTTGTGCCATTTTCAGGCCCAAAAACGTGTTTCTTTAAATCCTTGACGAACTTTGATCACGATGGGTAGAAACACACACACACACACACACACACACACACACACACACACACACACACACACACACACACACAAATCCTGGATACATCTGAAATAATTGAAAATGATGTTCTCACTTGAAAACTATGAACTTTATCAAAAAATTTGTTCAACAAAAGTTTTTAGTTTTCAGCTGACAAATTTTTTGGCAATAAAAAAAAAGTTATGTTTCCGCTTGAAAAAAACATGTCAGCCTTTGTAACGCCGCCATTTTGAATTTTGGCTCCTCAAAAAATTTTTTTTCAAACGTCCCCATTCAATCCCTAGAAGTTTTGTTCCACACAATATTTCGTCCGAGCAATATTTTTCGAGAAAATTCAGGTGTAAGATTAAAATGGGACACCCTGTATATATAATATGAAAGAGACCAAGTGAGAAATATGTGAATCAACGAGTGAACAAATTACCCAGAAGGTCACTTGCCAATTTGGCAAGTGCGGTATGCAGATGATCGGGACGCAGCGCCTGAACGGCAAGCGTCTTTTGAAACGCCGTTAGATTCCGATCGACGTAGATATTTTTGACGTCGTTGAGCCAGGTAGGTTTGAATCGCGACGCGACTTGCGGAAGCGTCGCGGCGACCGCCTTAACCGCCGATTTCCGTTCTTCCGGTATCCAATCGGGAAGATGGTGGTCCGCGCCATCGTCCTTTCTCAACGAGGCACCGTCCAGAAGAAGATTTCTCTCGGACTCGGGTACGGGATTCAACGAGAGGGCCAAGTGCAGAGCGAGGGCAAGTCGGTGACGTCTGTAGGCCGAATTCATGCAGTAGCGAAGGGCAAGGGCGACGAGACTGCAAGAACAAAGGATCGTCCATCGGGGTGTGCGGGGGGGGGGGGGAGGTATGAGATAAAACACCGTGAGAATGAAGCAACAATCGGTGTATAAAGAAAAGCAGCACCACTGACTTTTTCTCGATCAAGGCTTCCTGGTCGTTCCTGTCGGCGTCGACGGTGGCGGCGGCGGCGGCGGTAGTGGCGATCAGTGAGCCACGCGACGCCTCGGCCTCCAGGTAAATATCGGTGAAAGCTTCAGCGGAGAATACGTAGAGGGGGCTCAGATTGGCAAGGGCCCTCACCGCTTTGTACAGATGAGCGGCAAATTTAGCAAGTTTCTCGTGTCCCTTGGCTCGCCTGATGACGTTTGCGTGACTTTGACGATTCTCGTCGAGCGCCAGAGCAATTTCGCGCGCCTTCTCCTGAGTCGCTTCGAGCGAGGACAATAGGCCCTGGGAGCAGCCCCCGGGTCCCTTCCGGGACTCCTCGAGCAAATCTTGTCCCCGAGCAGCGCCCAATTGCGCCAGTAGATCCAGCCTCGCCTGATCCCGTTCTCCGGACAATTTCTCCTCGGTCTCAAGGGCCTCTCTCCGCTGGGCCTCGAGTTCCGGAGTTTCAGCGAGGAGTACCCTCTCGACGAATCTCTCGGCGAGGCTTCTCGAGCCCGCGCCCAGGCTTATCCTCATCATAACCGCGTCCGCTTCGCTCGGCAACGCGTCGACGAGGGCCTCGCGTCGCGTCGCCAGGAACAACTTGAAGCCCCGTTGGGCCGGTAGCGTTCTATCGCCCAGACGCAGCGCTCGCATGCGCAACAGGGGCAGCAGCAAATTCGGCAACTCGACGATTTCCTCCACGAGCAGAGCTTTCCCAAAACGCACCGCCAATTCGAGGCTCGTCGCGAATTTCGAATCCTCCGGCCTCGCGACTTCCAGACGACTACCCACGTTCGACTTTAGCCACTTTACGGCCACGCCCGAGGGGTCGACAAAGAGCGGCACGAGGGGACCGCGAAGAGCGCACGCCGCACCGACTAGACTCGCCGTGTCCGCGGGAAGACCCTGTGCTCGCCACAAGAGCCTCTCGCGCTCTGTTATCAACAGCTCGATCGCCGCCCTCTTCCATTTGTCGTCACGGCTCGGATCCTGACACACCGAATCGAGGCATCGTTCGAATAGCCGGAGTAACTCGTCGTCATATTGTGCAGAATGGGTGGTGGTGGTGGTGGTGGTGGAGGTGGTACGGGGATACAATATCGTACAGTATACGATATATACAGTAAGACATATATATGTGTGTGTTGCTATATAAGACCATATACTGGATGAAATATCCTAATATTGTATAATATTGTGTGCGGCGATAAATATTGAGTAGTCCGGTATTCCATCGTACGATATATGCAAGATATCATTGAATGACGAATGTGTCGGGTTGCGAGAAATAATCGGACCAATGCCGCCGACAATTGAATTGACCTATATATCGATCATTGGGATACAACGAAGGTTATGAAATTTTTGAGACATTTGGGGGAGATGTACGATGTTGATATGCAACAAAAATATAACGAACATAAAAAATAGAGAAATAATAATGTAAAGAGAGAAAGAAATGTTGGTTGCAATTCAGGGATGGAAAATTCAAGAGAATAGGATCCGGGGGTGTATTAACCTGATAAACGAGCAGCGACGCAGCCTCGGCCGCCTCAACGTCCAGTCGGGTTTTTCTCTCGGTAAGGCTGACGTACTGGGCCTGCCAGTCGCTGTGTTCGACGTCCAATTTGCGTAGGAGGGCCCGAGCCGTAGCGAGGCTCGATTCGGTCGCCTCGGTGCGCAATTCGAGTGCCGCGGCGCCCCTTGAATGTTCGGCGAGGTCCTCCTGCAGCTGAGCGACCCGGCTCTCGACGGTGGTCAGACCAGCCGCGAGTTTTCCAAGCTGAGCCTCCGCGGCTGACAATCTCCCGGCCAGTACGCGTTGCTCTCTCTCGAGGGGCGCGACTTGTTCGAGTATCTGTCCGTACTGGAGATTCGCGAGGACCCAAGCGGCCAGCGGGGCGGCAGCAACCGAGGCCCTCTTGGCGGTTCTCTCCTCGAAACTCTCGGGACGTTCCTTCACGAGCTTGGAGACAGCCTCGAGGCTCGCGGCGGTGCTGCGTCTCGCGTCCCACGTTCTTATCTCGTCCTTGACGCCGCGCTTCGCCAGAAAGGTCTTCATGCTGTTCCACGAGGTGTCGCGGATACCCATCAGCCGTAAAACACCCTCGAGAACGTCCCTCACGGGAGCCGGAGGTGCGCGAAGCGATCGCACTTCGGCCAAAGCATCGGCGCCGATACCGGCGACCGCCTGGGCCGCTTGCTCGACCAGGGGTTCGACCTTGCCCAGCTCGCTCTCTATGTCCGCCTCAATCACGACAAGAACAAAAACAATACACTCGCAATGACGCATTCAACAAACGTTCTTCACCTCCACCACCAGCCCCCCGCCGCCGCCGCAACCTTTCTTATTCTATACAAATATATATATATATATATATATATATATTGTGACGTGACAAATTAGGGGGTCACGTCCATTCTCGAACGGTGTCGACCAGTGGGTCGGGTTTACGACCCTGAAGCGTCCTGGTTCGATTCTGGGTGGCTCCGAAATCGTCGACTCACTACGTGGCGGAATATTATGCCTTAATTTTTTTTGTAATTTTATTCCAGAAACCGCCACGTATTACCTGTGTGTTTACCTACCGGCTCATGAGCCGCGGATGAATGGACGAAATTAAAAACCTGTAAATAAAATGTTTGGGACAGTTTTTTAGGACGAATAGTATGGAGGACGGAACGATGTATTGGGGAACGATCGCTCGCGCGTCCATATTACCCCGAATGCACGTAATATCGATACCCGAGATGTCCCGGCTTCCGGTTTCGCGCTCCGCAAAACCTCGCGCGGGTTGGTCCAAGAGGACACACACGCGCCTCCACTCAGAGGCAGGCGAGCGTCGGGCAACAGTGCTCGCGGATAGGATGCCGGAGGAGACGCCGGAATAAGGCCAAGTTTACCGTGTCGCCCGTCCCTCTCGACTTAGCAACCCGGAGTTGCACCATCCCTACTGTCCCCTCGGGCCTCATGGACCGCGTCAGACCGGCGCCCCGTCGAAGGGGGTCGGGGCGGTGGATCGGCGACCGGGGGTGTAGTTCACCTGGTGGTATATCGCGTGGGCCCACCGCTATTCCCAGGACGCTGAGAAAATGCGAGGGAGGCCTCCCCCCCGCGTTCGAGGTCCCGCCTCGGTTCCTAGGGGAAGAGGTTCGAGGGGCAGTCCATTATTCGCTGCGAGGACAGTCGCGTACGCGCGGGGAAGCGCGGTAGAGCGGGGCCGTGGCCGTGGCATCGGAGGGAAATACGAGAAAATCTCCTAGACGGAGAGGAACGCGATCCCACGTGAGCGCGTGAAAAGAGGGGAGGGGCGCGTGAGTGGGGCACGCGAGAGCCGGGAGCACCGCGAGAGCGCGGCGAATTAGGGGAGTCACGATTTCGGAGTCAACGAGCCCAGCCGCGTCACTCCGAACAAAGGAAAGCCGATCGATCGACCGCGAGGCAGGATCCTTCCGATCAGCAGCGAGCGTCTCCGTGCTGCGACTCGTCAGCGGTGAGCCCGATCTCTCTCGTCCCCCTACGTTCTCAAGGTACGAGCTCTAAGTTAGGGTTATTTTCCGTTCATTTTACTTTTATTAATTGCGCCAAGTGGCGACGGGTTGCCCCATGGAAGGGAATTTTGTGTCCCCAGAGGGCCGGAACCCGGCGGGAGTTTTTCGGCGATGAAGTCGCGTTTGTTCCCGGGTTTCCGCCTCTGGGGGAAGTACCTATTTAGCTATAAATTTTGTACGGGAGCTCGTACCTTAGCCTCGGTTGTTCCGTCAAGTTCCGGTCAATTTTATTGTGTGTCGCGTCAATTAACGAATTGTTTATTTATTACCGATCATTAAGTAACGAGATCGTTCGTTAAGCCTCGAACGTCAAAGTAAAAATGTTTGCTGAGGCCCCGCGAAAATTGGCCCAAAGAAAAGTACGAATTTTCGCGAGATTATGAAATTTGGAGTAATATTTTATTGTAGCCGGAAAACGTAATACGACATAGTTCGTGCGTATATCTCTCGTCCAGTCTCTCCGCGCGCTCAGGGCCATACAGCGCTTGGTCTCGCGTTTGTTTACCTTTGCGCTTCTGTCTTTGTTTTGCTTTGTTCTCACGCGCTGTTTACGAGTTGCCGAAATCCAGCTAACTCGAGAATTATACTCACGTAAAACCTTTGGTAATATTCACCCGATTATTATCGACCTCGCGACAATTGTATTTCGGGCGAATATATCGGGTGTCCGGAAAGTCAGTTGATAGTATACGGACCCCCGGTCGCCCCTAACGTACGTTGTATTTCGAGCGAATATACCGGGTGTCCGAAAAGTTATTCGATCATATTAGAGCTTCCGGTCACCCACCATGAGGCATTGTGTTTCGAGTAAATATACAGGGTGTCCAAAAAGTTAGTCGTTAATAGTTGAGCTTCCGGTCACCCACCATGAGGCATTGTGTTCGAGCGAATATATCGGGTGTCCGGAAAGTCAGTCAGTATTAGTTGGGCTTTTGTTCGTCCACCATCAGGCGTTGTATTTCGAGCGAATATACCGGGTGTCCGGAAAGTCAGTCGACATTATTCGGACTTTCGGTCACCTAGGTCATTATTGGGCCAAGTGAAGCGCATATATCGGGTGTCCGAGCCGGCGACCATGCGTAATCGAGTTCCGTTGTCCGGGCCTACACTCTGCCAGATTAATACACGATTACCTACACAATTATCTACAAGCTTTTGCATGACTACACGGATTATCTACACAATTGCCTACACTCTGCTAAATTAAGACACGATTACCTACACAATTATCTACACTCTGTTAGATTAATACACGATTACCTACACAATTATCTACAATCTTTTGCATGACTACACGGATTATCTACACCAGTACCTACACTCTGCTAAATTAAGACACGATTACCTACACAATTACCTACACTCGGTTAGATTCATACACGATTACCTACACAATTATCTACAATCTTTTGCATGACTACACGGATTATCTACACAATTACCTACACTCTGCTAAATTAATACACGATTACCTACACAATTATCTACAAGCTTTTGCATGACTACACGGATTATCTACACAATTGCCTACACTCTGCTAAATTAAGACACGATTACCTACACAATTACCTACACTCTGTTAGATTAATACACGATTACCTACACAATTATCTACAATCTTTTGCATGACTACACGGATTATCTACACCAGTACCTACACTCTGCTAAATTAAGACACGATTACCTACACAATTACCTACACTCGGTTAGATTCATACACGATTACCTACACAATTATCTACAATCTTTTGCATGACTACACGGATTATCTACACAATTACCTACACTCTGCTAAATTAATACACGATTACCTACACAATTATCTACAATCTGTTGCATGACTACACGGATTATCTACACAATTACCTACACTCTGCTAAATTAATACACGATTACCTACACGACTATCTACAATCTTTTGCATGACTACACGGATTACCTACACAGTTACCTACACTCTGTTAGATTAATATACGATTACCTACACGATTATCTACACTCTTTTGCATGAATACACGTATTACCTACACAATTATCTACCCTCTTTTACACTAATACACGAATTACCGACGCAATTATCTACACTCTTTGGCATGAATACACGGGTTATCTACACCATTATCTACACTCTTTGGCATGAATACACGGATTATCTACCCAATTATCTACACTCTTTTACCCTAATACCCGGTTTACCTACCCGATGGCCTACGCTCTTCGGGGTTAGTACCCGAGTACCTACACGAAGGCCTACACGGTTATCCACACCGTTGCCTACTCCAGCACATACGCCCTTCGGACCGAACCCGGCTGCCAACGTCGCACCTGGCCATATCCCCCTTCGGAACTGGGAGTGGTCCGGATTGTCGCCGGTGCACCAATAGCTTATCCAAGCGTGGGTAGAAATGGAGTTATGTCGAGCGCCCATGAATTGTACCCCGTACTGGCGGGCCGCGGGCCCCAATAAACGAATACCAGTCATACTGCCAAGCCCGTGTTAATTATTTCAGCGGACACCTCCTATCAGGTGTCATCCTTGACACTCGTCCTTCGACCCTGCCCCTCTACCATATCCTCCGGCGAGCAGAGCTAGTTGGACCGCCCAGGTCGTGCCGTTCCACACCGGGTGTCCCAACACCAAAGGACCGCGCTCGGGTGGACAAAATCACAAGTCGACCCGCGGTCGGCGGTACTCCGGTACCTGGCGCCCACGTCCACCCGGCGGGTTCTCGGACACCCGGTAGACTTCGGGAGCGGTACGGGCCCGGAAGTGTGCGGACCAGAAAACCCGTTACAATATATACGATAGAAAAGGCACTCTCACCTTTCTTCGCGCGAGCTCGGCACTCTCGCGTTCCGTGTCCGTTTTGAGAGCGGCCATTTCACCGCGTTGCCCGGTCGCACCTCTCATAGTTGCGGTTATCTGTTCGAGGGCAGCGCTCGCTCGACTCTTCTCCACTTCGAGTTCCGAGCGTTGCTTGGACGCTTCGTCCTCAAGCTTGGCGACGCGTTCTCCAGCTTCCCGGAGTCTTCCGATTCCCGCTTCGAGACTGGACACTTTTGCCTCCACCTCTTCGCTCCATTGATCCCGTAGCGTTCTCCAGGTGCTCGATAGGGCGAGAAAACGGGCAGGGGCTTGCTGCGGACGTGGGGCTCGCAGATGAGCCTCGACGAGGCTATCGAGACCCGGCGACGAAATTTCGCCCGATGAATTGTCACCGTCTATCGGAATATTCGACGATTCTTTGAGACACGAGGCCGAGGACCACCACTCGTTTCCCGGTGTTTCG
The DNA here is from genome assembly GCA_964007375.1 of Ophion obscuratus. NCBI lineage: Eukaryota > Metazoa > Arthropoda > Insecta > Hymenoptera > Ichneumonidae > Ophion > Ophion obscuratus. The sequence continues at coordinate 299,291 of OZ023321.1, forward strand.
GCCACGAGGACGCAGTGACGCGACAGCCCCGAACCCATCGAGCGATTCGTTCGCCTTTCATCGGCGTCCAGGACAACCACGACCCGCAAGAAATTTCGCAAACCTGTAACGAGTTCGATTAACCTCGTAGTGTATACGGGCAGGCGGGGGGGGGGGGGGATTACGCATCGAAGGTTAACCCACGATGATAGAGATACTGATCCAAGCTCCCCGCAAAGTCCTCCTTCCGCGCAAGGTCTGCGAGAGGCGCGACGAGACCGTCGAGCTCCTCGGCACTCAGCAAACCCGGTAATTCACCTCGGGAGACTATCGCACCGGCCAAAATCGCTATTCCCGCTTCCCTCGCGTGCTGCTCCTCGAGCAGGAGCAGACACGGTTCGCCCTCGATACCTGCCGCCTGGACCGCGGCCTTCACGGATGCTCGCGCCCGCTCTGCCGGAAATCAGAGCTTCAGCCGAGAAAGTCGAGTCTTTGCGAAGAATTGGGAGAAAATAACGTCGGCGGGCTACCTGGCGCGGAATCGACGAGGCGTAGCGAGGCGATCGATGCTGCCAGCTTCGCTGCGGTTTTTCTGCCGGCTCCCGGTCGTCCGGTAAGAATAATTCCCCGATTCCCACTACCCAGAGCCCAGCTCAGACCTCGAAAGAAAACAAAAGCATCGTTTGCGGTGTCTCGAACAAACCTTTGACGGCTCTAGATTATTCGGTATTGAAAAAATTCTATCTCTACACGCGAGCACCCGCCAATAATGTTATTTATATTATTTTGACATTATTGATGTGTGTGTGTGTGTGTGTGTGTGTGTGTGTGTGTGTGTGTGTGTGTGTTTGCGTGCGTGCGTGCGTGTGTGTGTGTGCGTGCGTGTGTGCGTGCGCGCGCGCGCGTGTGTAGGTGTGTGTGTGTGTGTGTGTGTGTGTGTGTGTGTGTGTGTGTGTGTGTGTGTGTGTGTGTGTGTGTGTGTGTGTACATATATACATATATATACACACACACATACACATATAACTTAGAAAAATAGTAATCTCACCATTTAGTGATAAGATCTTTGAAAAAAAAAACACCGTTACCTTCAGTTTCGTTGAACAAAAAAAATTGTGATTTTTTCGCAGTTATTTAGTTTTTCTTGAAAAAAAAACCGCAGGTTTCTGAAAAGCTTTGAGAACTGAGATTTGGAATATTCAGTCTAAGGAGTAAAAAGTTGTATATTGTTACTTTGGAGTCGCTAAATTTTTCCAAAATTTCTTTGTATCGCTATTTTTGGTTGATAGTCAACGATTTGTCTCGTGAAGTAAAAAAAATTTTTTGAAATTTAAAAAAGTACATAAAACTCATGTGTGTAAAGTCAGCACCGACATTTAGTAAAATAAAAAAAAAAATTGTGCCAGTTTGTGCTACGTTGTGCCGCAAGCCGATCTTAGAAATAAAAAAAATGAACCAAAAATTCGAGATAAACGTTTTTAAGGCCCAACACCGCCATTTTGTCGGAATGAAAAAAAGTGGTTGTGCTCGATTGTACTAGGGTTCCGCTAATTTGTGCCGCAAACCGCGATTCTAATGAGAACTGTACGTCATGGAGAAGTTTCGTTTACGAAAAAAACTTGCAAATGTTTAGCACAATTGAATGGCATGAAAAAATTTAACGATTCAGAATTGGTGGTGTTGCGATTTTTTGTTTCATTCGCTATTGCGGCACAATCGAGCGCAACCATTGTTTTTTTATTTCAATAAAATGGCGGTGCTGCGACTTTGTTAAAAACGCGTCATTTTCTACGAAACTGATTGCGGTATTGAATTGCGGTTTGCGGCAAAAACTGTGAAAAACATAGCACAATGAAGCACAGCCAATTTTTTTTAAATCCAACAAAATGGCAGTGTTGGGCCTTAAAAACGTTTTATTTCTTCGAATTTTTGCTTAATTTTCGAAAATGTCTAAGATCGGCTTGCAGCACAACGTAGCACATTCCTCGCACAAACTGGCACAATGTTTATTTATTTGGTTTTTCAACATGGCGGGGCTAACTTCGCACACATATGAAACTATTACAATTGCTTTGGCCTAAGCTAAGACGCGATCGTCAAATATAAAATTGAACAATAGCAAAGCACTTTTGGTGGATTGCAAAACATCTGGATCGTAAAACGCCTAAGCATGTGCGTTTTTCGACCAGTCTTCATTTGCTATCCTAGAGTGTAGAAGCTCTTTTCTGCGATTTCATCAGTACCCCGCAATTTTTTTTGTTTTCGAAAATGTCGAAAAGTAGTGAGCATCCATACCAAACACGGGTAAAAATTCAACTTTTGCACAAACAAAGCAAGTCCCAAGTCGCAATATCGAAATTGAATGTTGACCCGTTTTTTGCATAACCAAATAACTTTGCGTTAAAAAATGGCATTTTTTTGTTTCGTCGAAACTAAAGCTAACGGTGTTGCTCTTCAAAGATTTTATCGCTAAATGGTGAGAATACAATTTTTTTTAGTCCAGTTTAGTTTTTTTAGTCGCTTCAAAAGCCCGTTTGGTAACTAGGTTTGCGATTTGTTTTTCGCCGAGATATTCGATTTTTTGTCCGGACTGAAAAGGTGGTACAAGATGCGCGGCCAATACTAATTTTGGCTTGGTCGTTGGCACGTGCATGTTTCGTACCGTTGTAAAGAACAAATTACCGGAAACTGTGTCGACCAAATGGCTCGTGATGTTCGCCTGGATCGGTTCTCCTTCCCTCGCGCATCTCGCGACCGCCTTCTCGATTTCGGTTCTCCATTCTCCACCCGTGTAAGCGGTCAAGCCGGTGTTTCCTTTCCAGACGAATACGTACTCCTGCTCCTCCTCCTCGTTTGCAGCGAGCTCCTTGAGCTCGGGTATCCTCGAGAGGAGGCCCGACTTCCAGCGGATTCGATCCTTCGGGCACAAACGGGCCTTGAACATGCGAGAACCAGCGTCCCAGAGACAACGCGTCAGCTCGATATGTCCCCCATTCGTAGCTGGATAATACTCGAGGCTGTCGGCCCACAGCGCCAAGTCCCTTGGCGTCCATGCGAAGCTCGAATCCCGGCCGGTTGCGATCATCTCCTCGACGGTTTCGGTCATCGCGCGCGCCATATGCGAGACCCATCTGTCCGACGCCGATGATCTCAGGTTCCTCAGGGAGCTGTGCAGATGAAGCTCGACCATCGAGATGACTTGTTTGGAGCTCGGATAACTGGAAACAGAATAAACGGGACGGACCTGACGATGACGGCCTGACACGACCAGTGAGCGCGCGCGTGATAGCGGCAAGGTTCTTATCGCGAAAAGGAAGGGGGTTGCTTTACGGCAGGTAATGGGTCGCCAGCAACGCCTCCAATCTCGGATCGAGTCTTGTGTCTTGGTCACCGGTGCACAGTAACGTAGTCGGCAACCTCGCAAATTCCAGATCTTCCTCGTGGAAGCCTCCTTCCCGAACGAGTTGTCGAATCAATTCCTGCCAATTTTTTTATCCCCACTTGTACGTGTTATTAAAAGTTAAGAGACGCGAATCGTTATTCTCGTCATCCGCGAATAGTTTCGACGAACCTGCAAGTCTTTCGAGGCCAAATGCACGTCCTCGAGGATCAGTGTCAAACGCGTGCCGCCGTTTCGTGGTTTGTAGTTCCTCCCGCTGGCCGAAGATTCGACGCGAATGCAGGCTCGTTTGAGGCGAGCGACGAGATCTTCCGGCCCATAGAGAGACGAGCCGCGCACGATCGCCGCAGACTCGCCACCAGCCGTCGCCATCTCTTCACTTCGGGATCCAAGCGCGGCCGAAATCAAGCTACTCTTGCCGCAACCCTCGGGACCTCGGACGATCGTGGGCTGGCCGGATTCGAGCCAAGGTAGAATCGCTGCCAGGGCTCTCCTCACGGGACCTGAAGGAGATCATCGATACCTCTCGTCATGGGCTTCTCTTTCAATGTTAACTCCGGGGCTTGCCACTTGTCGGCGCAGCGGCACCCTGCGGCTCGCCTCGTCACGCGCGTGCTCCCTCCGAACACCGATTTCCTTCCCTTTGTGTATCATCAAAATACAATGTTGGTACCCCACCCCACCCCCCCCAACCGCAATTGAGCTTGTCGTTTCGAGACACGATGCTCGGACAGTGTTCGTCATATTTGAAGAAAATCGCATTTCCGTCTGTTTGAGCCAACTTCGCCCGACAATCGCTCGGGCTTTTTTCCCGCACCTTTGGTATTTGCAAAATAAACACTTCCAGAATTTTTCTGCACTTTTTTCATCCAGACCCCCGTCAAGTGGGGGACCTGAGAAAAAGCGATTCTCCTTTGAACAAAAAACGGCATTCTTTGAGCATAAATATGCAAGCTCTTCGGCTTTCTCCGTCGTCAGCTGTACCACGGGCTACATCTACCTAGGTAGGTCCAAAAATTCCATTTTCCAGAAATACATTTATTTAGACCTTAGAGCTCTATTCCCTGAAAATTATATTAAAATATCCCTAAAATTGAATTAGCTAGAGCTTCATCCAACAGTGGGCCGAGCGAGCGGTGTAACAACATCATACTTCAAACCGAACGCGTTTTTCTCAAAACACAGTTTGCAAAATCGGTGCGCGTGATATCTCGAGGACCACTTGATGGATTGTTTACAGGAGAGACTATGAGAAACATTTTCAGGTCGTTGACGATCTCGTTTTTTTTCTTCCCCCTATAGTTACGTAAAAATTACAACTTTTTTTCATAGATTTTGTGTGCTTGAGGTTCAATCCGTCGCCAGGTTGATGAAAAATTTTTTTTACAAAAATCGACGAACGTCAACGACTCGTCTTTTATCGTTGACTCGAATAACCCGTTTGATTTTTCGATTTTAGATGGACCGTATGAGCTGGAGAATGTCTACCGCGAAACCGGGCGAAAAAAATATTGAATCCTCTGCCGGTGGCTACGTTTTTTTGTTTGTTGTTTTTCTGTATTTTTTCAAAGGCCCTCAATATATGGTGTTAAAAAAAATGCGTTTCTCTTTCACCGACCGTTTTCCAGAAAAAAGATTCGAAATTTGGCCATGGGTGAACGATGAGAGCAGGCTGTGAGAGAGCGGCTGGAGGTGTCCTGGATTTGTACGTTCGTAAATTGTTCCATCAGACTGACCTGACAACGAAACCGGGCCGGTCTCAGTGGCAATCGACTGGGAACCATCGACGAACGGCTCCAAACGATCGATTTCCGAGTTGTACAAAACATCGAATGGTTTTTGTGGATCCGGGCACCTGTCGGAGGGAACATTGATCGCGGTTATTCACACGTCCGTAATATAATAGTTGATAGGAGAGGCAGCAGCAGCAGCAGCAGCACGCCGAGCAACTAACCACGTGTCCGTGCTACGGTAGACGAGTCGCGCAATCTCTTCCGTGGATTCAAGGTCGGGCAATTGACCACAGAGTGATACGAGCAAAGCGTGAGCAGCGAGATTCGGCGTGTCGGACTTTCTGAGATGAACGAGAGCTGCGTCGAGCAAGCTGAGGGCCGATTTTTCTTCACCTACACACTTGAGGATCGTCTCGACGATGTTGGCAAGATGGCCGTTCGCGATTCCTAACGCTACCGATGGAAGAGACTCGATTCTCGACGGTAACGCGAGGAGGGACGAGGCTGACGTCGAGCCGAGATTAACAACACCAAGACGAGACACCGTGGCTGGGCTCGCTCCGTCCAGCTTGTGGCTCTCGAAGATAAATCTGAAAGAAATTCAGTCCCATTGACTGGGTGTGACGAGGAATTCTTTTTGCCTGGCTAGTTATTCGAGTGCCGCGTACCTAACGCCACGACCGAGCCGGAGTCCGACCCCGCTGGGCAACGTCAGCAGTCGATTGTCGTCGAGGGCCGAGTTCAAGGCCTCCGCCCAGCCGGGCTCGACGTCGCCGTCCAGCACGATCCAGGTCGCGGAGTCTCCCGCACTCGCTATTATACTCGAGAGCAGTCCTTCCTTCCATTCCCTGCGGGATCGAAATGTTTGGTATTTCGCAAACGGGCCATTAAAAATGACAAATAATCAACGAAATCCCAATTTCATTGTTCCAAAGTGAGATTCCAAGTGAGTGGGGAGCGAGAGCAAAACAAACGAAAATTCGCCCCGCGTATCACGTCTAGACGAAATACCCTTGAAATAATGTTCCGTTTTTTTTGTTTTCTCAAGATTTTGCGACACGACCCGTCAATTTGCAAAATTTCTTGCATATATATTGAAAACCGTCGAAAGTCACAGGGCTTCCTCGCTCGACCACGGAATCCTAAAAGGTCGAATAACCCCGCGGGGAAAAAAATCGGACAAAACATTTGTGCAGCGGCAAATTGCAATTGTAAACGTCAGTTCTTTCGAGACCCTCCTCCGCGAGGAAATTTCTATCGCCTTTTTTCGAAAGTCGATCACACGCGAGTTTGCCAGAGCAGGAAAATGGCAACGACAAAAACTATGTTCAAGATCACCCCTGGGAGGTAAAAAAAAGTAGTAGAAAAAAAGGAGACGAAGAAAAACAGCACGATCGAGCTCGTTTCATTTGTCCGTTGCAAAGAGTAGATATGTTGAACATCGTTGTGCGGCTTTTTTCGCTCGAGATCGGTAAATCGGGATTCAATGGTACGGAAAATATTCGTCGATGTTGCGCGTTACCTGGTTCTCGGATCGACTTTGCCGAGTAGTCGTGACTTTGGCACAGCTCCGGGATAGAGAACGAACTGATTGACGGGTTGACCGAGTTTGCTCAGCCCATCGGCGAGGATTTTTCTCACGAGAGTCTTGCCACTTGCGGTCGGTCCGATGACTGCGACGCCCGTACGATTCTTCAGCTGTCCGTATAGTTGAACGCACCGGTTAACGACGTCGTCGTCGTCGCGAATCTCTTTGAGAGCCGCGAGCAGGTCGGGCGTGGCGCAATCCCCGTTACGGGCCAATGACGGGGGTGAGGATTGTTCCTCGAGCCGGGGAAAAACGTCGTTGAGAAGTGCGAGAAACTTGAGGATATCGTCCTCGGTGAGTTTGGGCAAGATCGAAGCTCGTATAGCCACGAGTAGACGTTCCGGCTCGTTGAGTCTCGAGGAGCTCGAGTCCTTGGGTATCGCGTCCAGGACCGAACGTAACGCCCGAAGACCCCAATCGTAGTGGGGTTGCTTGAAGAGAAGTTTCTCCGAGATGTCAAGGATCTCGACGAGCTGTTTCGCAAGGCTGGCGGCCTCGAGGAAACCTTCGCACTCAAGGAGAGCCCTGACTATGTCGCGTTTATCCGGGCGCGCCATACCGATCGGACGAAAGAGACGGGCCAGAGAATCCGGCAGTTTGTGCCTTCCACCGTAATCACTGCCAGCCGGATTCATTGTTATAAATACGCAACAGTGAGGATCGAGGGGCACCCTGTGTTCGCCGAGTTGAACGTGACTGGACGAGTCCCGGACGGCTTCCTGGAGAGGACGAACGAGCATCGCGACCGCGCTAAGCGTCTCTTCCTCGAGACGATTGAATTCGTCGAAACAGCCCCAAGCACCGGCCTGCGCCAGTCCACCGAGAATTCTTTGCATACTTCCGGCGTCCATTCCTGACCGCAGACAGGAGACATTATTGAAAATTTCGTTCGGAAATTGTCCGAACGAAAGACTTGCCCGTTCCTCCTCGCAATATCGATCGCGATATTGCGAGTGCGAGTCCGATTATTAGCGGCGTGAGATTGGCCCCGCGTCGCCCGATCAACGAAAATATCGAGAGGGAAACACGAGCGCGCGATGACTCGATTCGTTTCGGAATTTCACCATCTACACGCCCAGTTGGCAACTTACCGAGCCGAATTTCGCGAAATTTCCCACAAATTTCTCACAAATTTTCCGCACATATTTCGCCGAAGCGCGAATAATAAGAGGTGTGAGGGAGTTGCAAACCTTCGTCGCAATTGAAAACGAGAACGGCTCGACCGAGAATCGCGGCGAGAGCCTTGACGCTCTCGGTTTTTCCGGTGCCCGCTGGACCGCTCGGACTTCCGCCGAGGCCGAGTCTCATCGCCTGGGTGAGAGCCAGAAAACAGCGTTCAGTCAGGGCGGTACGTACGAGACCCACCGAGGCCCCTTGATACTCGAAACGATACGGAAACTCCGCACCTCCGCAACGAATCACCGTTGCTCCGTTCCTCTGCGACAATACGCGATATTTTACTTTCCACGAATGCGACATTCGACATTCGACAGTCGACATTAAAACGCGACAGTCTGCCGGTACGAAGAGACACTTGCGGGCGGGCAGCTTGTCTCTTGACGCGCCAAGCAATTAAACAAAGCCAAACAAAATCGACGCCACTGCGATCGATTTGCCACCGACGACGGCCAACAGGCCGCGAGACTCTTTATACTTTTAATATAGATGGGCTTCTTTTTTGGCAGACGACTTTTGACTTTTTATCGATACGTATACTTACGCTTCTGTAACTTCGCAGCTGTCTGCTCCAGGTCCACCCTGTGTTTTTGCGATTCTCCGTCGCTCGGAGCAAGCTTCTGACGACGCCGAGATGGTGCACCGTATCCAAGAGGAGACCGCGAGCCTTCAGCGCGGTCAAACGGTCACCCGCGTCCTCGAGGCCGCGGAATCTTGCTCTCTGGGTCTCGAGGACCTCGACGAGGTTCCTCAAGCTCGTCGTCGTGCCTTCCTTCAATGCTGACTCGCAGCGCTCGGTGAAGCGTATTCGCTCGGAAAGCAATAGGCTCTGCAATTTACGGAATAAACCATCAACGCTCCTCATCGTTTCCTCTGCCAAATTCAACATGTAAAAAAGTTCTTTTAACATTACAAAGCCAAACACGACCACATATACTTTTTCTACTGTATGAAAAACGCTTTTTTTTGTCGCCAGTTGGACAACATTTTTCTTCTTAATATGTCAAAAACGTGTAATCAATCTTAAACAAACATTCTCCATTTTTTTAACTCAACCCTTTTTCCTTGGCTGGCCTAAAGAAAAACGACAAAAGAATTGCCTGAAAAGATTTTCTTGAGCAAAAATATTTATCCGACGACTGGTGAATTGAAGCGAAAGTTGACTTGAAACAAAAATTGAACCGAGAAAATATGAGCAGGAAACATTGAACGTAAGGTTTTTGCGCACCAAGGAGAGAACATTTTCGAACGAGCATATTCTCTGAGGATGATTTGGCTCAAATGACTTTTTTTTCAGGATAACGTTGTAGCGCTATTTTACGAATGGGAAGGACGTTAACCTGAGCCGGATAAAGCGATGGATCGGGTGCCGTATCGTTGAGGCACTTTTCCAAGCTCTGGGACAGTGCTTCTCTCGTACAATCCTCGAGATTGCGCAGCCACTGAGGCAAAGCTTCCCCGAGGTCGACAGGCCTCGGGAGCTGCAACGTTTCCCCCTCGGGTGACACAACCGCCGTCAGCCTGTTGTCCACTCTCACCACCGAACCGATGCCCTGGTAGAGTTTCGGCAAGTGGGCGTCCAGACCGCCCTCGCTACCGGAAACGAGCTCCAGCAGATCCTCATCGCTCAGGAAATACAGCCGGGGGTAAGACGAACGTTTCTCCTGCGAATCGAGGACAAATGTGAAAAAACACACACACACACACACACAAAAGAAGAAAAGAACGTTCCATTTTCCCGCTAATTTCCCAAAAAACAAAGCGGATAACTTCGCTTCGACGGCTGATTCATATTGAGAGATACCTCGAGAAACTCGTCCAGACTCCGCTGACATCGATCCAACAGGTCCTTGAGGTTCGACAATGCCGGAAGTGGTAATCTCCTGAGGGAAGGGACTCTCGGATCTCTCGCAACTTCTCCCATGAGATATCTAAAGAAATAGCCAGGCAATGTACCCAAACTTTTTTCGTTTGCATTTCATTGATTAGCTCTATGTTTCTCGATTATATTTTCCGGGTAAACACGTCAGTGTCTTCGTCAAATTTATTTTTGCGACAAACGAAGCCGAAAAAATCTTCGACGCTCAATTTTTAACAACGATTTGTTCAATTAATCTTCTTCTTCGTTAAACTTCTTCTCGGTGACATTATTTTCTCCAATCGACTATTTTCCATAAATATTCTTTCAATTAACTTTTTCGCGGTACCAGTTAGATAGATACCACGCGCTATTTCCACTCAATTAACGTCAAACTTATTCCTCGCACAATACTAACTAAACGGAATTTGTTTGACACCTGAATTCTTTGTCGGCCCTCGTCCATCTTCCGGAATCGTTGGGGGCCGCTCCGGTGCCGTAAACCGGCTCGAGATAAATCCACTTTCTCTGCAGTGTGCTGAGCACTTTGATGCGTTCCTCGAGCTCAAACATGGCGGTCTCGCATCTCGCGGCTCTCGCGGCAAATCTCTCGTAACCGGAAGTCCCCTTAGCCCCTTCGAGTATGAGCTTGAGTTCTCCGGCTCTGGCCAAAAGCTCGCCGTATTCACCGACCAGTAAGATTTTTGAATCCTTGCTGTCCTTGGCCTCAACGAGCTGCAGGCACGCGCTCGTTTCCCAGGACTCCAGCTCGCCGAGTGCCTGACGAATTCCACTCTCGGCAATCGCCCTCTTCGTTATTTCCTGCTCGGGAAAACGAAAAAATATCCATCGTCGCGTTCTTTTTTTTTTTGCCGTTCGTCATCATTGTTTGTAATTTAACGCGTCTTCGAGAAAGAAATTTCTCAAAATGTTCATTAGGCCCGGAATTACGAAGGCGGAAGTGGCTTCAAGGGCTGGGAAAGAATTGGACTGGAAAATGCGACGATGTTGAAGTTTGTATCGTTCCATTTTTTTACAATCAACTAGCTGCTTTATGTGTTTGGCGTACAAAAAACATGCATCCACGCCCGGGCCTCGGAATTGAACCTTAGGCGGAGGTGAAAAACCGAAAAAAAAATAGTATCTACCAATGTACGTGTGTAGCTTCCGGGACGAGAAAATGGTCGAAATTTTTCTTAGGCTACTTTTTTAAGCTCCATGATGCAAATATCGAAAAAGTAAATGTACGATCTACGTCCATCGGTAGATACAGTTTTTTTTTCTTCTTCAATTTTCCACCCTCTCCCAAGGGTGGGTTTCGGGACTCGAAAACCGTCAACATTTTTTCGAGTACTTTTTTCAGCTCCCCCCATGTAAATATCGAAAAAGTAAATGTGCGATAGACGCACATCGGTCGATACATTTGAAACAATATTTTTCGCCCCCTAGGAAGGGTGAGAGTACCGGAACTCGTAGATGGCCGATACATGTTTTTCGTACGTCAAACACATAAAGCAATTGGTTGATTGTCAAAGAGCGTTGAATTAAAGAAACAAAAGCTTGGTTGCATCAGGACGATGGAAACTTGAACATCGTAAAACTCGTGAGCGCACTCGAGGAATGATTTTGATTGTTGTAAAAATGCTTGTAAAGAAAGACACCTGAACGCGTTCGTAGTTGTTCCTGATGGCGTCCGCGGACTTGAGCAAGTGTCCAAGTGTCATGTGCCGCGTATCGGAAACATCAGTGATTTCCAAAAGGGCGCGTAATTCGGACCAATGCTCCTCGGCGAGTTCGTCACCCCGCAAAATTTGCAACAACTCGAGATCGCCTCTGAGCTCGCGTATCTTTCTGCCTACGAGGCTTTCATCAAGCGCGATACCACTCTCTTGAATATTATCGTTGCTCAGGGAGCGACGACGGCGGCCCTCGAAGCTGGAATTCGTATCGGACGATTGGCTCTTTATTCTCATTTGCCACGAGTCTAGCCAGTCGTGAAGTCTCGGCAATCTCCTTCCGGCTACGCTCCATTCCTCGCTCGTTTGATTCTCCAGTTCCCGAATAAATTCAGCCTGGAAACGACAGTTACTTTCTTCCACGTCCAATTGGACTTCCAGGCGGCTCGTTGCTTCCGGATCCTCGCTGAGAAGCTCGTCGGGATCGAGCTCGAGCCTTCGGCAATCCGATCTCAGGGCTTCCCGCTGCTCGTTCATCGAGCTCCAACGTTCTCTCATCGTCGCAATCCACTCGAGGCTCCGTGGCGGCGGCGGCGGCAGCGACGACCCTTCCACCTCTTTCGCCGACCATTTAGCTTCCCAGCGCTCTCTCTCATCCCGCAACGCGACCGCCCGATGACGCAGATTCACCCTCGCTTCCTCGAGCTGACGAGCCACCAGGCCCCGATGCCTCTCGAGACGTTCCGAAAGACCTTCCCAGGCTCCGTGAGCCGCCGAAAGACCTGCGAGAGCGACAAGAATTTTCAATCCTTTTTCCTTGTTTGTCATAGGCTCTTCCCTTACGCCTACACATGGATACTCGTTGTTAAACTTACTGTCCCTTCTTATCGTTATACTCGTCTCACACTATGTACATATATACACGGGCTATATAACAATCAAAATCACAACAAGAATAATATTGAAGAATAACTTTGAACATGTTGTGTATTTTTACCGTCGAGTTTCTCCCGCGTCCAAGCGGCGAGCACCCTCGCGAATCCCGTAACCGCATCGAGCTCGTCCGCCATACTCGCCGATTCTCGCTGTATTCTCGTGTGCACCTCGTGGGCGAGACCGACCTCCTCGACATTACGAGGACGACGATCCAGCTCTCTGGCGGCCATTGACAAAAATTCGACAACCGCTACGAGCCTGGAGGATGCTTCGGCACGGAGATCCGACGACAAACGCTCCCAATAACGTCGGGACGCGGATTCGAGATCGTTTCTCGTTGTACCGGTGTCGATAGTTATGCACCATATCTTCACGTCACCGCCCCGCAGTTTGCCGACCTGCGAATATCGATCGTAGTCTAATCCATTGGTGAGACAATGTGTATTTTCTTTCCCATCAACATTTCGATTTATTTCATTTTGAGATTAAATTTTTTTTTCAAACTTATCTGACATTTTTTTCCGGCAATATGAGAAAATATCATTTTCTCAGGATTTCCTTTTTACCATCGAAATATTTTTGTTTCACGAAAGGCAATATTATTTTGTACGGAGGGAAGGAAGATGCGTGCGCGGCATTTTCAGGGTGATTTTTCGCTTCTGTTGTGTGAACAAAACGCGGCACGAATAAACGTTCCAAGCAAAGCCAAACAGCCGTTGTTTCTTTACCTCCTGCGCCCATTGTTTCGCATCCTTGAAAGCTTGCTCCCATTCCTGCGGAGATTTGCCCTTCAATCTGGAAAAAGAATGTGATATGATTGATGCACGGGAGATGAAAAGAGACGCGTGATGGTCGGAGATTTGGCCGATTGACCGAAAAAAAAAAAAAAAAAATACGGGAAGGACCTTTGGGCGACGTCGATTTTCGCGGGTGCCGTGAGTGGTATCCACTTGAGGCGGACAGCTTCGAGGGCAGCAAGGACGATCTCGGCCTCCTTGTAAAGCCCACCGTAGAGATAGGCGGATCTCTCGACGAGGCCAGCGAAGCGTCCGTCCGCAGGTTCACCGAGTCCCCGAAAGTTAATCGGTATAGCGATGAACCTTCTCAGACCGGAGTACATTTTTGCCCGTATTTCCTCGAGGCTCGGTCGCCAGAGTAGACGTCCATCGCGAAAGGTCAGCTCGACTCTGATCTCGGGCAATTTTCTCGCGAGAGCGGGTAACGCGGCACGATAAGCGACAGCCAGGACTTTGAGGAGTTGCCGATCCCAGTGAAGTTTCCAGGCCTTCGTGTTCCCGTATTCGGTTTCAACGGCCGCGACGATCTCGCGGACCTTCCGGAGTGTCTCCTTCCACGCGGCTTGGCTGCCCACGAGATTGACGATTTCGCCTCTCAGCAGTCCGGCCACGAGCTCAGCAAGAGTCACGTGTCGCGCCGCAAGCTCGGCGTTTTGCCGCGCAAATTTCCTCACCAGTCGGCCGAGGCGATCGGTGTAGGTGTCGACGGCGCCCGGATCAGACCAAACAACCCCGGATTGTTCGCGAACCGCGCGCGCCAATTCGAGGGCCGTCGCGAGCATCAGGGGCCTCTGAGAGGGCACCATGCGATCGCCTATCGTGTTGTGGAAGCTCGCGACGCGTTGAAGCGCGCGCGCACGCCCGGCCAGCGCCCCCGCACGCTCGACGAGTTCCCTCACCGAGCGCGGCAATTCGACACCCTGAGCCGCCAGACCGCGAGCCTCCCGTACCAGCCTCGTCAATCGGGGATCGTAGTTTACGCGCATCATACTCGAGCCCGTGAGCTCGACGACCGTCGAATCCACCCCGAGACTCAGCTCCTTACTCTCTATCGCCGATCTTGTCGAGTTTACCTGAACAAACGGGAACCAAGAAAAACGACCCATTCTACACCTTATTCTCGCCTTTCTTCGAGTTGCCTTTTTTTTTCTTCTTTTTTTCTTTCTCTTTTTCCGTCATAGAGAAATCAAGTTTCGAGCGTTCGTTCATTTGGAACATCCGATTTTTACCATCTTTTCATTTGTCAGCTCAATAATGATGAAGATATCGAATGGAATGTGTAATATTTGAGACAACGAGTGAGGTACGTAATATTTCAAATCAGCCATTTTCACTCAAATTCGCTCGATTTTTCATTGCTCCGCAGCAGCAGCAGCAGCAGCAGCAGCAATTTGTCATTGGACTACCATGACTTTGATCGCGATAAATCGATCATCGAAATAAGAGAAAACGAAAAACTTGAATTAGATAATGGCGAAAATAAATAAATAAATGCTACGTACCCACGTTTCGACGAGTTCCTGACGTTTCTTCTCCGCATTCTTTGAGGCCTGGGAGATTTTGGCGCAAGCCTCGCCGTAGCCCGAAATATCCGTAAGCAATTCTCTGGCGAGCTTGCCGATCGCGTCGAGACGCATCTCGGCAGCTCGGGCGGACTGTATTTCCTGGAGGATTCGCGGAGTGTCGAGAAGGTGAACGGTGTCGGGTCGATCGCCGCCGGCGGCTGCTTGACAAGCCTCGACGAGCTCGGGAATCGTTGCGAGCAGTGACTCCCGTTCGCTTTTCAGTGCACGCGCCAGACCTTCGCGTTTCAGAAGATCCACGTAACGCTGAAACTCGGCGGCCAATGCCGTGGAATTTTCAGCTCCGGCCAATTGTTTTCGCAACTTTTCCGTTACTCTTTCTTCCGCTGGGCTGAGACTGTCCTCGAAACGGTGCTTGAGCCTCTCCCACTCGACGTCTTTGCCATCTTCACCGAGCCCCACTGCAATCACGGACGATCTATATACTTATATACAGGCTGTTCGATTCGAATGGCCAAATCATTTGTTTTCATTCGGTGGACCTTTTCAAGGTGATTTCGAGATCGGCTATGAGATCGAGGGAAACCTAGGTTTTTTTATGGCGGCAACATTTTTTCGTTCGGCCATTTTCGATATTTTTTAACTCTCGGTTTTTTTAACGACCACGCCGAAATGAGGAGGCTACTTTCTCCGTAATTATATATAATTTTTCTCGTCATGCAGGATGATTCGCAAAATAAGCTTAATTTTTCTTTCAACTGAACCTCTCAAATCGTCGAAGCTCTGTAGAAGCGCGTCGGTGCCGAGGGCCGAGCGTTCGCTCGGTGTCAAAAGCCGCGTCAGCTGCCGATGCTGAGCTCGAATCTCGGCGGTTTGTCTGCTCGAAAGAATTTGTTTTTTTTTCTTTACATAAATATAACGACAACACGAAGAGACAAATTATATACACTGCCGACCAAAGATTTGGGTACACGAGTCGAAATCTCTTATCGCACTCAAAGTTAGATAGCGGTCGCAAAAATAAAGATTATCGAATTTCCCAAGCGGCGTTTCAAAGAGGACAAGTTTACCTTTATTTTGCTTTTTTTTTTTTGTAAAATCATCCACGATTTTTTTTCGCACCGTTGGGCACTTTTGAACGTGGCCATTTTTCGGCTATTTCTGGCTCGTCGGAAATTAACTGCAAAGTTTGTGCAAATCATTTTCCTCATTTTTTTCCATACTAAACTCGAAAAGGACATTAAAAACGACATTTTTTGTTTGTTTAAGTCTCGTACGCTTTTTTGCCCCAGTATTGCATTTTAAGCTTAAAACGACATGTTTTAGAAAAAAGGTCGTCATCGAGGGTCTCTTGACATTTCCCCTGAAAGCCTATAATTCTTCGATGACGGTTTTTTCCCTAAAACATGTATTTTTTAGCTAAAAATGCAATACTGGGAGGAAAAAAATCGTACGAGAGTTTATAAAAAAAGCCGGTTTTGATATCCTCTTTAAGATTACCATGGGAAAAATCGAGAAAAAGATTTTCCACAAACTTTGCAGTTAATTTTCGACGGCCATCAAATAGCCGAAAGATGGCCACGTTCAAAAGTGCATACCAGGGCGAAAAAAAAATCGTAGAGAATTTTCGGGAAAAGCAAAATAAAGGTAACTCCGTCTTCTTTAAAACGCCACGGGAAATTCAGTTATCTCTGTTTTGAGGCCGCTATCTAACTATTAGTGCGGTAAGAAATTTTGACAAGTGTACCCAAACTTTTGGCCGGCAATGTATATGTACACACAAACATACACTCCAAAAAGTTAAAGAAACAGAACATTTTTTACGTGTTTTTTTTAAGCGCTGTATCTGTGTGAAACATGGTGGTATCGAGATGAAAAAAAGCATCGTGAAACTTTAAGTTTCTAGTTTTTAGATTTTTTGAAAAAAAAAAAAACCAGGTAACATTCCATCTTTCCATCACTATTTTTTAAGTAGTGATGGATTTACCGAAAAACTATAAAATGTGGTTTTTTAAATACATTTATCCAATGGATGTTTAGCGTGAAAACAAACGTTTTCCCGACGATCCGGAAAAAGGGTCTTGTAGGAAATTTGTTCAAATTTTCAGAGCTGCCCTTTGATTCCCTGCACGAACATTGGTTGCTGAGATATCGATGATCAAAGACAAAGGATCCTTTTTCATTCAACGTCGGATATCTCAGCAAAAGATTGACGTAGACAGACCAAAAAAAAACAATTCAAGCTGAACAAACAAACTAACTGACCTATGCATTGTTTTAGCTGAAAAAACATTTTCCGAGTCCGTGAAACCTTGGAAAAAAAACAAAACAAATTGGAAAATCTTTTTCTCGCGCTATTTCTTATGATTGCGCGATAACCGTAGCTGACAAAAATTTTTATGCCAAAATATATCTCAAAACTAGGAACTCAAAACTAGAAAAAAAGCTTCAAAATGCTTTTTTCCTATCTCGATTCGACCATTTTTCACACAGATATAGCGCTTTGAAAAACACCAAAATTATCTGTTCCTTCATTTTTTGGAGTAGTGCATATGCGAGTGAAGAAGCTCTCGGTTACAACCTTAATCGATCGCCAAACTTGGAGCATCTTGCGGGCCTGGACGGAGTTCCTTTCCAGGGATGAAGCGACTGATGGGGCCAGTAAAGGCCGGTCAGCCGTTCACACACGTTCACCCACTTTTCGCAAACGATAGCGGCGCTCGCGACCGCCTCGTCTCTCGCCCTTGAATCCGTGCTTTTTACCTGAAAATCAAAGCGACGAAACTACGGTGGTGATGGAAAAGTGTCAGTGGAGCTGGCAGAGTATTTGCCAGTAGATCAAAATTAAGTGAGAGTTTCCTTCGCATGCAGTCGAGTTCTACAGTTCCTGCTAGTTTTTAGCAGTAGTTCTGGTGATTTTACAACAAAAAAAGGTGATTGACTTTTTTTGTGACTTGCCACAGATGTATACCTACTGATGGATCGGCGTGAGTTCGAGGTGCTTTTTGTGTAAGATATTACAGTTTTGGTATTGCTCGATGTATTTGAGGAGTTCTGACTTCCAGCTATTTAAAAATAATTATTAAAAATGTTTATCAGCATCTCCGCTATACCTACAAGTGTGATCTGCTGATGGATAGGCGTGAGTTCTATATGGATTCTGTGGGGCGTATCATAGTCTTAGTATTGTTCCATGAATTCGAAAACAGTACCCGCTTCTACGAATTTTGAAAAATAATAATCAACAATTGCTATCAGCATCCCAACTATACAAGTGTGCTCTGCTGCTGGATAGACGTGAGTTCTGGGTGCGATCTGTATAGGATATTATTGTGTTAGAATTGCTTGATAGATTTGAGAAGAGTTGTGGCTTCCAGCTATTTTTAGATAATGATTAAAAATGTTCATTAGTATCTCAACTATACGAGCTTGATGTGCCGATGGATAGGCGTGAGTTTTGTGTGCGGGATATCAGAGTGTTAGTATTGTTCCCTGTATTCGAAAACATCGAATGGGAAAATCAGAATCATAAAACCTGAAATTATGAAGAAAAAAAAAAGAAATGAAAATTAAGAAGCAACAAGCGCAAGAAAAAATCAAGTACAATAAAAATCATTTTTAACAAATCTCTTCATCATCATGCTATTCTATTTAGATTGATACGTTTTCAACCCAGTTCTGGTGATCATTATTCGATTTAGTAATGAGGCATTCAAAAAGAAAATTAATAAACAGTTTAAATATAATTTATTTCAATTGAAAAGTTTTCTAAACAATAAAAAAGAAAAATCTTTAAAACAAAAAAAGAAGCCAGTACTCAGCAGATGGCGACGTCGTTGGTTTCGGGTAATGCTGAGATTGCGAGTCAGAACTCTTCCTGAATACATCGGATAGTAGTGGCTTACAAAAACGCATACAACTGACGCATATGCCTCATCAGATTGCACTTGTAGAGTTAGGATGTCGTAAATTTTGTAAAAATAGTTATTTGAAAATATCTACAAGTCCTCGAATACACGAAACAATACTCTTTAATAATCATTTAGAAATAGCTGGAAGCCAGAACTCTTCTTAAATACATCAAACTATACCAAAACTATATCTCTCACACACAGCATCTGGAGCTCGCGCCCATCCATCAGCGTATTTCTGTGGAAGTTACAAAAAAAAGCGTTTCAATCACTTTTGTTTCATAGTCCAATCACCAGAACTGTTGCTAAAAGCTATCAGGAACTTTCGATAGTTCCTGATAGTTCCAACCGGATGCGCAAAGAACTCCGGGTAATTTATGGTTTTGTGGAAAATGATCTGCTACGGGAAGTTAGCAGATAATATTTTCAATCGCTTTTTTTTATAAAATCACACAAGGACTATTGCTAAAAACGATCAAGAACTATAGAACTCAATTGCACGCGAAGAGAACGCTCGTTCAATTCTGATCTGCTGGCAAATGCTTTGCCAACCTCACCGATACGATGACGAATCTTTTCTTTGTTTTTTTCTTTTCCCACGACCCATTCATAAACTATCCGGTGATTATAATTTTCTCCTCGATGGTATACGTGTCACAAAATCGTTGAGGGGTGTTATCAATAACGTTATTAATGTCTATACACATATTGTATATAGGTGTGTGTTTGAAGCATTTAAAAAAAAGGATCGATGAATAGAGAAGGTAACCTCGTCGAGAAGAGTCTGTACTAGACGAACAAGTTCGTTTCCGACTATTTCCAGCAGGGATCTCATTCTCTCCTCGTTGTAAGCGGGTCCATCGATTTTCCAGAGATCGTCGACCAGTCCCGAGAGAGTTTCCAGTACTTCTTCGGCGCCGATCAAGCCCTCCCTGTGATAAAAGAAAAAATAAACATTGAAAAGTCGAAATTCGTTTGCGATCGATCGCTCGAGCCAATAGGGGATGATCGAAGTTGGCGGTAGTGGCGTGTGAAAAATAAAGTAAGGTAAGGTAAAATACATCCGGGGAAGAATCAAGTACCTCGAGGTTACGGCGTTCTCGAGCTCGAGCCGAATACTCTTGACGATACGAGAAGCCTCTTGGGCGATTTTTCGGTCGTGTGACTTTTTCGCCTCGTCCCCCTTCCGTCGCCAGATAGTCTCTTCTTCGGCGAGCGAGGAGGCGGCTCTGGGCCCGAGGATGTCATCCTCCAGGCGTTTCAAGCAGTTTGCGTTGAGCCCTGAGGATTGCAGGCTCGGCGCCCAGACTTGTCGGAGCGACTCGATCAAAGCTGCACCGCCGATTCTCGGGCCTCCCGTGCTCGCTACGTGTATCAAGTCGTGAAAATTCTCGTACGTTACGAGCGACGCTCGCAGCTACGAATACAAAAATCATTCTCAACGACGAAACAAATGCATCAAACGGAGATGAGGATCAAACTTTTTTCCACTTGGCCACTTTTTTCACGTAATCGAACAATTAACGGATACAAGAGATGGAGGAAAAAATGCACGAGTTTGTTAACACATAAATGGCGAAATGAGGGAATGCCCGGGTAAATAAAAAGATTATTGACGAATGAACGGAGATAAAGTGAATGAGTAGATACAAAAATCAATGCACAATTAAATAATGACAAAATGATTGAATATACGAAGAAAACAATAATCACATGAGCCAAGACATTGATTGTAAAAAATTGCGATCAACGGATAAGTTGAGAAAATAATTGAGAAATGAGAGAACGCATCGATAGGTAATACATACGCAAATAAATGAATGGATAACTAAGTAAATAAACAAAAAATAAGTCTATAAGTACATAGATTGATGAATCAATAAGCGAAAGAACAAATAAGTCGAAAAATAAATACATCAACAAGCAGATGGGTGAATAATGGATAAATGCGGAATTGTCAGTCACCTTGAAGAAAACTAGTGCGTTTCTTCCGAGCGGAATTTCGTTGGTTAATTTCAGTCGGATAG
This sequence comes from Ophion obscuratus, assembly GCA_964007375.1. Classification (NCBI taxonomy): domain Eukaryota; kingdom Metazoa; phylum Arthropoda; class Insecta; order Hymenoptera; family Ichneumonidae; genus Ophion; species Ophion obscuratus. Next base: position 319,895 of record OZ023321.1, read on the forward strand.
CATCGGTGCTCGTGCTAATCGGAGTGGCGCAAATCGTGCGGCAGGTCGAGTCGTCGAAAAACTTTTCGAGCACCGCTTCACCCTCGATCGCCTCGGTAATGTCGTTTGTCGGCACACCGAAGAAATTTGCCGCCGTTGAGACTATGAGCGTGCCCCGTTTGTCCGCCGCCGTCACCATCATCTACAACTACGAGATTACATTCATACCTAACGTCGATACGTCGCGTTTTTCTTCTTCTTCTTTTCACTTTGCACGCCTGAATTTTTGACCAATTTACCAATGAAATTATTCGTAATTAACGGGCGAGGAGATATAGTATTTGATTAATCGTGGGCAAAGCTTGTTCACGAGGACGAGGTATAAGCGAACGAGTCAACTTGCGTTTAACGCGCGAGCGACGTTGGCACGGTGGTCAACAAGGGCGCACCGAGGAGGCTGCCATGGATACCGTGCTGTACAACATTGCGGACATATATATCATCGTAAACGTAATTTCGTACGGGCGACGAGGGTGACCACCGCCGCCGTTGCATAGGCGCGTGCTCGACCACGTGCACCATCTGAGCTGTCATTCTCAATCGATTGAAGAATCAACGAGACGACCAGACGGAGATTATGGAAAAAATAAGTACGAAACATAAAGATGTTAGTCGAGGCGAGACTCGAGCCCTTTTTCGCATATAAATGTTCGCGGATACTGTTTGTTTTTCTTTCTTCTTCTCTTTTAGACGTAGATACGTCCGATAAATATTCAACTTGGCAAAGTTTCCATATATGTACATGGAAACTATACAACATATAGTTTATTTCCGTCTGCCTTTGTATCGCGCCGTTAATAACTTGGGAACGCTTTGGCGTACTCAGTTCGTGAGTAGTGATGCTACGGGCACATTGAAAAACGCAACTAACAATAAGCAGCTCATCATAGAGCCACGACGAACGATGCAAGTATGTGCACGCGCATTCCGATGTCCAGCAGCAAGGCCGTATATCGCAAAGTCCGCCTATATCACGCGCACCCGAGTTTGCATACTTATGCGAGTACTTTGGATTCCACATAGCGCATTTGCATTCGTACGTGAGCTCGAACACCCGATTTGTCTCGGGGAGTGATTCGTGATTAGAAAAAAAAAAGAAAAAATTATACCAACGCGTGCCGTAGTCAAGTTTTGGCTTTACTTTTGGAGGGTTGACATTTTGTTTGATTAAGGGGAGATATAAACCTAGGAGCCGGAAAAAAGGTCTTTTTGTGAATTTTTTTAAGGAAAACTATTCGAAATTTCGGATTGGGGTTTCAATTATCTAAAAGTATATACATTCAAAAATATGTTTAATTTTCTTTATTTAAAAATATCAAAAATATACAAGGATATTGTATGATCCTTGGAGCGTTGTAGAACAATCTGCATATACGGTACCCACAGGCGTTTCTTCAAAAATCATCTGAAAAAAAACCAAAAAGATTATTAAATCAGATACTATAATCTAGTACTTGTCATAGTCGATTTTGAAAATATCGATTTATAACAAAATGGCGGGCGTTTGAACATTATTAGTGATTTTTGGGCCAACAATTAGTTATTATTTTGCCTATAAAACAAAAACTAAGTAATGGAAAAAAATCCTATGACAAGTACTAGATAATCGTGTATAGAATAATCACAAAAAACCTCAAGGCAATCGGTTCATTGGTTTTCGAGAAATGTTGGGTACCGATTTGAAAAACGTGGTTTTGAGAAAAACGCGTTTGAAAATTTGGAATAAATCATGAAATTTGTGAACTTACATGGAATCATCGGTACCAGGCCCATAGTGTAGGTCTTAGTACGGTCGAAGGAATGTTCATAGCTTCTAAATCCTCGACCTCGACCATCTAGGTGTATATCTCTCCTTAAGAGGGAATGACACCTTATCGCGGTCGGTATGGTAGAACAATTATAGATTCCCAAAAATCTTTGAAACGGCTCTTCAGATCCCGTCGAAACTTTGCCAAACGATGTCAAATAGATAGACGAATACCTGTCTGCCCTTCAAGTTTTCTGAATTTGAGAAAAAAAAACTAAATTGGCTTATGATAAGCCAATCTACATTTTGTTTCTCAAATTCAGAAAATTTGAGGGGTTGACAGCTATTCGTCTATGTATTTGACGTCGTTTGGCAAAGTTTCGACAGGATCTGAAGAGCCGTTTCAGAGATTTTTGGGAATCTATAATTGTTCTACCATACCGACCGCGATAAGGTGTCATTCCCTCTTAACGCCCAAGAATCGCGATTTTTTCCTTCAATTTCAAGCCAGATATTCATTATATAAAAAAAATCATAAAAAATGAAAAAATGAACTTTTGCATTTGTGTCCGCTATATTGGATCCGCCATTTTTAATTTCGGAATTTTGAGAGCAGAATCATAATCAGCGACCTCGAAAACCCCCGAGTGTCACGTTTTATCCAATTCAAATGAACTTTTACATTTGTGTCCGCCACATTGCATCCGCCATTTTGAATTTCGGAATTTTGAGAGCAGAATCATAATCAGCGACCTCGAAAACCCCGAGTGCCACGTTTTATCCAATTCAAATGAACTTTTGCATTTGTGTTCGCCATATTGGATCCGCCATTTTGAATTTTGGAATTTTGAGAGCAGAATCATAATCAGCGACCTCGAAAACCCCCGAGTGCCACGTTTTATCCAATTCAAATGAACTTTTGCATTTGTGTCCGCCATATTGGATCCGCCATTTTTAATTTCGGAATTTTGAGAGCAGAATCATAATCAGCGACCTCGAAAACCCCCGAGTGCCACGTTTTATCCAATTCTAATGAACTTTTGCATTTGTGTCCGCCATATTGGATCGGCCATTTTGAATTTCGGAATTTTGAGAACAGAATCGTAATCAGCGACCTCAAAAACCTCTGAGTACCAATTTTCGTCCAAATCCAACTACTTTTCATTTGGGACACCGAGCGTGAAATTTTTCGTGTCACTCAGGGGGTGAAAAGCGCCATTTTGGGGGTGAAAATGTTGACAACGACGAATTTAAAAAATTGATTGTTCAATCGTCACTATTCTATGCACCCATGGTTGAAAAAAAAACCGGACTTTTCAACGGCTTCGAGGTGAAAAAAAATTTTGAAAAAAAAGTGTCGTCGATTTTTCCTGTTTTTTGTTTGTTTAAAAGCCGTCATATTTTTTTTCCTAATGGGCAAAACCCAATTTTGACCCCAGATTCTGAAAGAGCACCCTCGAAAATACTAGGGAACGTATCTCTTCATTTTTTATGATTTTTTTTATATAATAAAAATCTGGCTTGAAAATGAAGGTAAAAATCGCGATTCTTGGGAGTTAATGAGTTAACTGAAAAATTGATTCATTTTTACAGAATGAATAATTTAGGTTTTTTGATGATTTAACCATTTGGTTATTTACTGAGGAATTAAAAATACGGTTACTTTGCAAAGAATTACAAAAACTTGACTTATATTTGAAACGATTTTAATTTTGTATTATTTTTCCGAATAAAAAAATATCATATTTTTAAGAACTCAATATTTAGTCATGTCTTTAAGGAATTAAAAAAATGTTAATGAGTATGTAACAATTACTATTCTTCCCGATACAATTGGATATAAAACAAGATTAAAACATTCAAAAATCACGAACCATTTGAAATGATACACACTCGTGGATTCGGGTGTAGCTCTGCGCGCCTTCTGCTCACAGCTTTCGCAGCCTCATCTCATAAATGTACATGCATGAGACGCGTTATTCGGAATCGTGCGTGTTCGTAAAATGCATTATCTCTCCTTCGTTGTGAATAGAGGAAAACGTTCTTCTATCAATGGCAGCTAAAAATTAAATGTTGGAATGAAAATATCTCGATTGAAGGAAAGGGTACCATTATAGCTGCTAGCGGGTTTTTCTTATCTGCGCGTGATTTCTTATCGCGCGGCTATACCGTGCATGCGTAACTACACACACGCGCGCGCGCACATACACATTTATGTATATGAAAAGCCCGTCAGTATAAATAAACCCCGTCACTAATTCTAAAAGCGAGATAAACTTTTTGAGCGCTCATATTAAATATTCAAACATCAGTGTTCCAGATGCTTCTTTTCAAATTTATTGTACATCAACCAGCTGCGTGACCACGCATTTGTGTTAAAGAACACGCCATTTAATTATGACATTAATTTGCGAATTATCATAAATACAATCCCCGAAAGTTCCGGGACCACACACGTGTGTGTGTGTGTGTGTGTGTGTGTGTGTGTGTATGGAAAGGGATGTTTTATACCCGCCGTATCAATGCAATGTTGCTTTTCAGCACATTTCTCTGTTTTATGAACGATCCTGGAGGTAGAGTGCTTCGAAATCGCTTTTCCTTATGTATATGTGTGTGCGTGTGTGCGAGCGCGCGCGCATGTGTGTGTATATATATACATATGCATTATTGAGTATGCGGCGTATCGCTACGCACGCACTGACGCTGCCGTCGCTTCTTCTTGCTGCGAGCGGCCCAGTACAAATGCATGCCGAGTTAGTTTTTGCCGACACATCGAGTCGTTGCCGCGACGCGTCGCTGTGTTCAGGTTTCGCGAGTCCGCATCACGCACACGAACAGAACATGTGGCGAAAGAACCGAAAGACAGAAGCAGTAGCAGCGGCGAAACAATTAGCGGAATCAAGGACGTGAGTTGTGTTACACCCATTGTTTTACGGTGGTACCGGTATAATGTCGCGGTATGTAAAGGCCTGCATAGACTACGACACTTATTGCGACACAAATGTCTGACACTAATGTCCGTTCTGTTCACACATAAGACGGTTTCGGTGTCCCAGAAAGTGTCTGTACTGTGATGTCGCTACACAAGTGTCTCAGGTGTTCACACACAAAACTACTGACACAGCTGCAGTACCCGCTCGGACGCCATGGAGAAACGCCGTGCAGCGGCAGCCGTAATTTCGTGCGCTGTTATTAAGGGGCTATACCAGTGCGACACTTTAAAAAGATTGATTTTTTTTGCCTTTTTCGACGGTTTATTCTTTCAAGAATATCATTATCATTTAAATTATATATGTCAATATCATTTTATCTTGCAAAAATCGATAGTTAAATCTCTAAACGCATTTTTCTCGAAATGAGATTTTTCAAATATGCTGACAGTGTAACTCAAATAGATCCGATTGACTTGAAATTTGAACTGAGTACTCTTGAATATATTTACTCTACAATAACGTAGGATATTTTTGATTGGATAAAAATTGACGATTTGCCATTGAAAAAAACGACCATTTTGTAGGCAAGAAAAGAGACTTTTTTCATAACTACGCTATTTTGTTAGATTTTGATATTTTTCAAAAATCCTACGTCATTGTACAGGAAATACCTTCTAGTTTAACGACATTTTTTTCCTTTTTCGGTTTCAGCTACTCAATCAGCCGGAATCATGTCAGCAGTGGAGGAACATTTTTTTGCGCCTGTGAAGGCAGCGCATTAGTCGCTTGGATCTCAATATTTACCTATGAAAAAATTATTTAATATAGGTCAAATATATTTTTAATTTTCCAAAAGATTTAATTGAGTACTTTTCGTCCAAAAAATCCTGAAAATCACCCAAATTTCCAGCGTTCACACTGGTATAGCCCCTTAAGATGTGTTCTTTAATTATGCATTTTTCTGCCAACTTTAGCCGATATTGTGCCAAACTGTTCCGCCAAGCATTGAAGTGCTGCCTGTTTTTTTACTCTATTTTTTATAATCAGCACAACATATTTGCCAAAGTTCAGGCAGTCCTTCCACAAAAAATATCAAATTTTTAATGCTCTCCTTGCTCCACGTAATGGCCATTTTGATTTAACGCGGGTCGCGAGTGTCTGGATAATTTCGCGCCGGTTCGAAAACTTGGACACTGCCGCAGACACTCCGACACAACCTGTTCACACGGCGCTCGACGCGACACCTAGCGAGGTGTCGCAATAAATGTCCCGAGATCAGACAGTGGTGTTCACACACAGACACTCGATGTATACATTGAGTGTATACACCAAAGTGTCGTAGTGTAAACCTACCTTAAGAGCTATCCGGAAATACCGATTATATATATATATATATATATATATATGAACATTGTATACACATGAACGAACCACATACACAGACGTACGCACGCACGCACGCACGCACGCACACACAGAGAGAGAGAAAGAGAGAGAGAGAGAGAGAGAGAGAGAGAGAGAGAGAGAGAGAGAGAGAGAGCTAATTAATGTGCCCTTATTCTTAATATTGTTATTGTTAATCCCGGTGTTGTTTTCATTATTGTTATTATTATCAATATCATCGTTATTATTGCTACTGTAATTTTCCAATCAACGATAACAACAACAACAATACATTATTATGGTTGTTGTTATTGCTGTTATTACTATCGTAAAACTTGTTAATTGGTGAAATACAATTTAAACTTAATACAATTACCGAATAATAATAGTAACGCGCAATGCGTGTACAAATTGTGTAAATTTTGTTATTAGTAGGGAATATTATTAGACGGGTTACGTTTTTGCATTATGCGCCACTATCGGGTACCCGAATTTGATAATCGGGTACTCTCAAATTTTTGGTACTCGTAAACGTCGAGTACTCTTAAACTTGGAATATTCGTAAACGACTCGGAGATCCGTATTTATTATTTATATTTATATTTATTTTTTATTTAGGTGTATCGACTAGATAATGGGAGAAAACGAAGACTCGAAGAAGGCAATAAAACGGATAAATGATAATACTGTAAAAAATCGTAATAGCGCGGGAAAGTTGCGTTTTGGCATCACTAAAAAATGTGCGAAAGGAAAAAAATGTACAATAAATATCTTCTGTTCCGGCGAACGCCTTAAAGTTTTGAATTTTTTAACGTGGGTTTTATATGGAGAAAAAACCCAAAAATACCAAGATTCAACGCCTTGCGTTTATTCGAAGCAAGAAGAATGTAGCTTCTATTTGACATTTTAAAATTCAAAATATCTTGATTTGTTTCAGAGATATAAGCGTTTGAAGAACAAATTTTACTTGGAAAAAAATTTTTAAATGACAAAAATTTAAATTGAGAAGAATGAATCGCCGAAATTACCAGTTAGCATAAGACAGAATTAATGAAAATTCGACGAAGAATCTTCCTTTCATTCAGTTTTTCGACATTCAAATATCTCGATATTTCCTGAAATGCGAGTGTCTTAAGGGGTAAGGCCACTGTAACGGCCCAAAAAAAAGGTTTTTTCACTAATTTTTTGCTCCCGAAATTGAAGGTATTTGAAAAAAAACTTTTAATGGTGTTATCGGGCATACATTAAACTTTATTATAAAATTTTTTTACAGTAAAAAAAAACAAAATGGCGGTTCCACAGCTATCTTCCCGGGACATGTTTTGCTTCCAGGGCTCCGCGGCACGCAGCACCACTGGTGCACTTTTGAATCTAGAACAAAAAAAAACCATTAATCTAGAGGGCTATAGCTAGAGAATGTCGATCGGATTTTAAAAAGTATCAATTTTTGTGGATTTGGCGTGCGTTTGAAAAAAAAATTGATTTTTGACGAAAAAAACGGCAATTTTTTTGTTAATAAAAAATCAATAAATAAAGTTCTTGAAAATTCCGATCGACATTCTCAAGATAATGTAAATGTTCACATCTGGTTAAAATTTCAAGTAAAAAAAATGAAAATTGTTCGAGTTATGCTGCGTGCCATTTTGAAAAACCATGTTTCGAGAAAAACGCGTTTAAAGTTTTGCGAATAGTTTTTTATTGGAAAAAATTTAAAAAAGAAGTTTCGGAGAAACTTAAACTATTTTTTATTTTAAACTTAAACTATTTTTTAAGCCAATAAAAAAAATCGATTTTTCAAAAAATTTACAGTGGCCTTACCCCTTAAAAGAAGTTTGCCGGAAAAAATTGTATATACACATAACAAAAATACTAAAATTATTGAATACATTATTTGTATTTCTTATGAACTCCAACCTATCGGCGAAGGGTAGAGAACATAAAGCTGGAGTCTATTTCGTCCGTGTTGGTACGTTTCCGTGGCGCTGTCTATACTATAAAACGAAATTTTGTTCCGGCAACAGGACTTATCGAGTACCCGATGTGAGACGAGTATTCGAAAAACTCGGGTACTCAACAAAGTTCGAGTATACCCGTCCGATCACGGGTACCCGAAAAACTCGGGTACCCGATCGGATTGTAGTCTAATTACCCTACCCGACCCGACCAATTCTGCTACCCGCACACCCCTAATTATTAGTATTATCATCGCATCACTATAATCATGATTAATCTGTTCTTCTGTTTTTTCTTCTCGTTAATATTGTTATCATTGTCTATCGTCTTCTCTATATTATTATTATTAATCCTGCTGTGTTTCCTATTGTTTATTGTTTATTTTCTATTGCATTAATTTTATTAATATTATCAGTATTACCACTACTGTTACGTTGTGAATATCGTGACAGTTAATTTATAGGCGAATTATGTCGCGGTAATCAGTGTCGATAATTCGCGTCTGGCACGGGTGCGCGTTTTTTCCTCGAGAGCCGTTTGTCACTTGGCGTTATTCCCCCTTTTTCCTCAGAACCGCGGGCTGGAGCCCCCCCACCCCACGAGGTATATGCGTATATAGTGAGATATGTAAATTTGCCATTCAATACGACAGCAATACGCGATACCGTACGCGAGAGACATGTTCTCTCTATAAACATTGAGCCTCGCGGGCTCTAGACATTCGGTCGCGTGTGTTTCGTTTTTGCGTATATTTGCATCTTTATCTTATTGCCCTCATTGTGCACGACGAGCGTCTTTTGTCGGATTTTCTAATTTTTTTACAACACCAACCCGACAAGTGCGATTCAACGGGAAGAGCCAGAGACTTTTTATTTCCTCGTAAATTACGAAGATACGAAATCTTGTTCGTTCGCGACGTATTTTCGGGCGATAACAATTTTTTTAAACGACGATCAACGAATTGTTGCGCGATTATCTGGACCACCGGAAGTAACCGATCGGTAAACGTGGAACATTTTGCGATACGAAAGCGTCTCGTTTTCTCGGCAGTAGTTACTGAATTTATTCCGATCGCTATTACGGAAACACTCTTGATACAATCACCATGTACGTACTATTGTTACGAATATTAATTTCACTATTTTTTTTTTACCTATTCGCTCTAAAATATAATTATCATTGATGGCGAACTTGGATCGAAATGTATCGATGAAAGAAATCCATTTGTACAATACACTCAGAATTTTAAAAAATTATTTCTGTGAAGAAAAAGCGCATATTGCCGCTTCGTTGGAGTGGGAACGTGCCCGTATTTTGAGTCGAGCCTGACCTTGACAATGTTTCACTCGGATATGTGTATATAACAAAAAATTAACATATCTCATATTTTCAGAAACTTTTCACAATACAACAAAGAATCTTTAAAAAACAAGACAACTCATACTTGAGGAAAATTTTATTTTCATTTCGTCAAAGGATTACATTATGAGATAATAATAATGACAGCATAAATCGCGTATACGTATTTACCGAGTATTGTTATTATTTCGAAAATGTTAGTTTCGTGGTTAAATCGGCGTCTTAGACGTGTCATTGAGAAATACGTTACGTTGATGAGGTCACAGCGGCTTGACCGAGCAGATAGAGTGAAAAGAATTTTCCAGCTACACGAGCAATCGCGTGTATGATTCATTGAGAGTCTTGAGTTTTATTTTTTTTTTGTCGGCTGCACGACGGCTGCTAGTTGTTGCGCAATCGGATCCTTTTCATTCCAGATGTATGTGTACTACTCCAACAAATTAAAGGAACAGAACATTTTTTAAATTTTGTTTAGTGTTCCTAAAGTTAAAAATGTTCTCATAAAAAAATATCTGCATTATAAATATTAATATTTGATATTGTTTATGTTATCTTCATTAACAAATAAAAGTGTTGGTTCATTCATAACTAATTAAAAACTTTGTTCGATTAAAAATTACTTCGAAATAAAAAGTTGTGTTGCAGTATTGTTTTAAATATGCCGCGCAAACTCAGGTAATTGGATGCTGTGCGGTTTTGCTATGTCTTCTTATTATGGAGGACAAATTTTTTTTTCACGGAAAATTATTCTGTTTAAATTTCACTGCAGACCCTGCAGTGTTAAAAGTTGCAATTTTAAAACCCATTATCTGCCAATCTAAATAGTCGAGTGTTCGGAAATTTCACTCAAACACGCATAATTATATGAACAATGTCTGGTTAAAATTTGAACAAAATCTATAGAAAACAAGATTGTGCGCTCGTACTACCTTAACATACATTTGAAAAAAAAATACAAAACACAATTTTTTTCTCGTTTTTCAGTAAATATACGACCACTTTACAAATATTGATGGAAAGCCTAACGTTGCCATCGTTTCTTTTTCGGCTTAATGTACCCCCAATGGCCCTCTAAATTTTAAAATTGATCCATCGAACCGTTTTTCCGGACCGATTGATCAAAGTTCGACAAAACAATCAAAAGAACAAGTGTCTTGTTCCATTTCAAAAAAAGAATGTGAACAAAATTATGTGTTGCTGATACAAAATCGCTAATATTTCAAGGTTAAGATCTTGCCAGATGTCCGACCTTACGATATGACGTTTTACATCTGACGATTTCAACCATAACGTCCTGGTGGGGGCCATCTTTTGTCAAACGGCGAAGACTAATTTGTACATATGTATGCATACATATGTATATGTGTTTTGTTTTAGAAATCGAAGCTCGGTAGGAGGACCGAAGTGGAAAACGATGGAGACTCGTCAGGAAGATGAGGCAAAGGGTATGCCCGGAAAAGTGGCTCTCTTTTTTTCCGCCCTCACTCACGTTCTCCTAGTGGCCCCGGTGATTTACATCGTAGCGCTGTACATGGTGGATTACAGGTTATTCTCCTGGCATCCCGTGTGCATGGCGGTCGGTGTGAGTAAATAATTGAGTATCGACATTTGTGATAGTTGAAAAGTACGTTTGCGCGAGATGAGTCAGGGATTCGGAGCTTCGACGGTCGCGACACTTTTAACGACAAACGAGGCACCTCGCAATTTCGAAATCCAATTGGGACGATATTTACACGTTGTGCTAGTGGCAAACGTGGCAAGAATAATCGAATGATATTTCGCGCTTCAACGATCTTTGAGGTTGGGAACGAATGTTCTAGTTTTTCGGAAGAAACTTTGGTTTTCCGAACGCGTTGGCCGTTTTGGGGAAAGCGAAGGAATCGAATGTGAGGTTATCGGGCGCTGATGGTTCGGTCGGTACGACAGTTCGGGCCGAAACATGCTCGGTCGCGCAAGGGAAACACACACCGCGAACCAATCACTCGACGAATATTTCTATTTCCGACGCATCTTTTTTTATGATTCTTTCGTTCACTATTTCAAGGTTGGGCTGTTGATGACGGAGGCGGTCTTCGGGATATCCGGTGAGGCGTATCTAAGCTCGAAACTGAGGCGGGTGGATCGCGTCACGTTTCATTGGATTCTGAACGCCGCTGGTCTCGGCCTCGTCATGATTGGTCTGATAATAATCGTCGTAGTAAAAAATCAACACGGGCGGGAACATTTTACAACGAGCCACGGGAAGCTTGGCATAAGCTCGATCGTCATAGCACTCGCGGTCGGAGCTTTCGGTATACTGACGAACAACACGCGCTGGCTTTATCCCCGTGTAAGACCGGTACTCTTGAAGGTTGGCCACGCTTTTGGCGGTATTGCTATTGCCATCTTGTTACTGGCGACTCTCATAAACGGAACATACACGCACTCGTTTCCGGGCTCCGATACCGGAAGGAGCCTCATTTTCGCTTCCCTCTTCATCGCGGGTGTTTTCGTCGTCGTTAAGCCTCTCCTTGGTGCGATCTCGCGAAGCCGAGTACTCTTTGAGAGATCGAGGGCCGCCGTTGCTAGCGAGAACTCGTGACCTGATCGCAACGCAACTTCCGGTTATAGCGCTACGACCGTCTCCGGGTTCGAACAGCTTTGAGGTTAGGTCAAGCTGCATCATCGCGATTTCCGATGCGACTTCTGGAGCGTACCGAACCGTGAGGTTAGGTTATGTCGGAAGCTTCGAGTTGTCTTTTGACAAAAATTTTACCACGTACCCGAGACAAACTGACAGTTTTTCACCACGAGACTCCCGAGTCGGACAATTTTGAGGTTAGGTTACGACCTGATTTCAGTTTTTCAGCATATTCTACGGTTCAACGTTCTTACGATGAATTGACTACTTTTCCGAGACGAAGTCTCGAGTTTAATGAACGCTCTCGCTAGTTTACGTAAAAAAGATAAATAACATTTTTATTATTATGGTGCTTCCATGGAGACTGAAACGTGCGGGTCCCCGTTTCAAACCGTCCGTGAAAATGTACAGAATGAGTCGCGTTGCTGTCGGCTTCCGCCGAATCCACGCGCGTATAATATACACACACACACACACACGCTATTGTTTCCCAAAACGGTAACTACGATCGTTACCAACGAGATTTTGGCACCGTCCAAGATCGTTACCAAGTCTATGCCCAGAGGCTGGGCATAGACGTCCGGTTTTGTCGTTCCGAAAATCGAATCCGACAGTCTGATAAGATTATCGGAAGACACTTGCGCCATACATTTGTAGGAATATGCAATACACATCCGATCCGACTATGGGAACTCGAATCGGATGTGCATTATTGCATATTCAAACAAATGTATGGCACAATGCCTTCCGATAGTCTGATTGGACTGTCGGAACCAAAAAATTGAACGTCTATTCTCAGGCTAAAACTCGGAGATACGTCATTTTCTTTTTTTTTTTGCTTATTGGGTGCAGCTAAATCACTTCTTTGTCTTATTCTATGTGCCGATGATCGTTGCCTGCAAGCACACCCCGTGTAAAGAAACTATATGTAAAGCTGTTATTAAGGTAGTACGTGCGCGAACCTCCTCATTAGAAAAAAAGTTGATTTTTTTTTATGCTGTAGTAGAAACATAAAAAATGACATCCGCGAAAACTCTGCAGGCCTTACCGGCTAAATACAATAGAAATTAATTCACGAAATCAACGCATTTAACCCGCACCATATAGGGAATCCGTGCGGATCGAACTTTGGAACGGAAATAATAATATTTGCCGGTCAGATCAGAGCTATGCGAAAAGCGACGAATAACACGAAAAATGTCGCGGTCACGTATGCTCCATAATAAATATAGGTTACGGGACATTTCGAGCAGATATCATCGATTCAATCGACTCATTTTTGCGTTCGCTTACCGCATTACACATACACTACAACACACGATTACACATACGGTAAACAAACACATGCTTGACATGTATCGAAAGCACCTGAATACAGCGTTGCCACGGATATTGCCAGAATTATGAAATGGCGGCCTGTGACAACTCAAGTCAAATCTGATTGCGATTTTACTTCACTTACCAAACTATAATACATACAGTTATTACATGCACTTCTCAAATAGTTATTTTCTGTATCATGTTTATTACTATACCCAAATACATTATATTTTGCTTTTTTCAGATTCAATAATTTATAGATTTTCTGTCGACTAGTCAATCCGCTAGTACTACCTTAATATTTGCCAACCTCAGTTGCCTGTTCGAAGTGCACGTTAGCAACGAGTTGATAGAAACAGGAGAGGTCGTACAATGCGAACAATGAATATTACTTTGCTGCCTTCGATTTTATACTCAATTCGTATATATGGTGAAGCATCTAAACAGTTGGATACATTTTTTTCCCAGGAAAAACGGCGGGCCACCCCTTTATTGTTCTATCTCTCACCTCTCATTCAAACCGGCCGCATTCATTTAAACGTAACGGGTAACACTTCGAGGGGCGACAAAATTAAAGTTTTTTACCGAATTGAAGGCACAAGAGCGGGAAAACACATTACATCCATTTTTGTCGATTTTTAATCAAAATTGAGGGTGTTCGGAGAAATGAATGGTAAATTCGTATGCAAAGAGTATTCAAAACTACATCGATATGGATTTGTCAAAAATTCATATTAAAAGATGAAGATTTTTTCGTATTTCGACCAAAAATAAATGGCTCCGCTGAATCTTTGATAATTTATTTTCGGTTTGGATTTAAAGCTCTACTCTGCGCTCATTCTCTGCTATCGTTTTCTCTATGCCGTTCGATTTATTCGGCGCCGTTCATTTTTCGATTTTTGGCCGAATTGCAAAGTCCGGCCATCAATTTTCGCGATTTTTTCCATACTCTAAACATTAATATGAAATTTGATTTTGAAGAAAACCGGCATTACAACATGAGGGACATACCGGAAGTACCTTGTAATTCTCGGCTGATTTTGTTATCCCAGGCAACATAAATGTCCAATTGACGTCGATTAGTTACCATTGTCAGGTTAATCTTAAGGCATGCCCGTAAGATAACTATTCGACATCTTTCAAATGACATCCCGTATAATGCTGCCGTAAAGTTATATTTTTTATGATATCTTTCGACGATGAAAACAGAAAGGTATCCCAAAAAATTATCTAATTGATGACTTTTTTAAGTTATCAAAAAGTTATCTATTTACTGTTATATATTGTATCTAGTTCAACGTTGTCCAAAGGATATCAAAGACGAATTACATAAGACGTCTTTTACATGACATCTTTCAGATATCGGTAATATGCTGTCTTTTAAGATATTTGGTATTGGCGGGAAAGAGTAATAGTCATCCAAATGTTGTCCTAAAGATTACACGCAACGGATCACTTTTATCATAGTGCGAATCTAGCGTGTGATATTTCATTTCACCGGCAAAAAATGGCGTGTAACAACAAGAAGTTGAAAAAATAAAGGTGTTTAAATATATATACGTGACTGCCTTTTGTCCTACTATTCTTTTCGCCTCTATGAACACATATATGTATTTAATGTACTGTCTTTTTATTCTAAAAGCGTACGTTAGCTTTTGAGGTTATCCACGGGATCGTTTGGAGCATGGCAACCACCAAAAGATGTGACCGTAACGGGAGAGAAGTCTAATAACGACTCTACCGTATTTTTATAATATTAAATTATATCTCACGTATAATGGATTAATTGATGTTTTATTTATAATGACCTAGCTCACTTCGAAACCGACATAACAATAGCTTATCAATTTCTTCATTGTAAAAATTAACATATTAACAGTCTAGAATATTGAGCTGTGCTAAATATTCTGGACTATTAATAGGTTAATTTTTATTAAGAAATGGATATGATATATATGTATGGGAGACGTTCAACCAGCGATCGATCTTTCGCTGCGTTACTCATTTCTTTTATACGATCGTCTTATATAAAAAATAAGAGAAAACCAGAATGTTTCTGATCGTGGCGTAAGACGGACGTGTATCGATTATTACTCAATTAAATTATCCTTTTCATATTTTTTGAGCCTGAGTTCCTTATTTCTCCCATGAATCGGTTTGAATCGTACATTTTGGGGGCTCGACCGGGATAACAAACGAAAGAAAACGGGCGAATAATAAGAAACGAAGCTGAGAAAATAGAAGTTTTCGTACGCGGGCAAGTCGGCCGTTACGAAAAAAAAATCGCGTTTGAAAATTGGAAGCCGCTTACGATACGTCGAAAGGCTTATCGTACATGTTGTTTGATTTAAACGCCGAAGATCGCGGAAGTTGGAGGTTGAGTTCCTCACATTTCAAGTTAAAAATTTGAAACGACGATCGAGGATGGATAGATTTCGAGTAAGACGAACAAGAATTGTATCGCACGATGTTACGGACCCCACCAAACGAAGAAAGTTCAGCCGAGAGTAGAGACAACAATCATGATGGAGAAGTTGTCAACGATATTTCTCAACCAGGGGACTGAAACGAAGGAACGTCACAATACGCAAGCAACACGGTGGACCCTGTGAGAAAAAGAATAATAACCCGAGTGGAAAACGTAACTCATCACCGCCTAGCCACAAGCTAGTAAATTGATGTTTCGAATCGCCATTAGCTAGCCGTCTTACCGATTGACTACCCAGCCTTGTAACGCTTTGGTCCTCTTGTAACTGAATACAAAAAAAAGATGGTGACTAGATAGAAAGAAATATCCCAGGGCTGTATTATATTTCTGACCTAGCCATGACAGTTTTTTCAGCTAGCGACTGGGAAGAAAAAATTACGTGGCGATTAGATAAAAGAAAATTTACGATTATATATTTATATTTTCGTGATTTTTTTCACATTATTTACATCATTGGAGCCTTTTACGATATTCTTCGTCGTTCATGATTTAGGGTTATGATATTTGCGCTGAAAATATATTAATGATTCAATTTTAAATTATCTCAGACAAACGCTTACGCCGTAACGTGGTTTCGATCCCGGGACCGCTCGGTGATGAGTTGTGACATTGCCAATTCTACTTGTTTAATTTCTGAATTTTTTAATCGTCTACATATGTTACACTACACAATATCAGATTATTGAAAAATAGGTGGATTAACAAATGTAAATAACATTGTCGAATCAATGACTCAATTGCGTTCGCATTGAGAGCGATAATCGCATAGAATTCCATAACCTTAAATTGTATTTGTCCGATCATTTATTCCGGCCAGTGCGGCCGCAGTTGGGAAGTGTTGTCAACGTCATCTGTAACTCAAGTTGCTTAACCAACCATGAGCCAGTCCAAGAAGACTAGAGGTAAGGAGTACGAACGCAGTGTTGAAGAAACGTCCATGGAAATCCAGATGAGAAGGGTGGCGCGGCTCTCCACCGAACCGAATTGAAATCAGGAACGAACCAGTGCCGTACAATATGCAGAAAGCACACTTTGCTACTTCATGTGCAGCGATATGTAAAAACAGTGCCGTACGATATGCAAAAAGCACCCTTTGCTTCTTCATATGGAACGGTAATTTGATCAAATTGTGAAACCAGTTCGTGCAGGAAATTTCTATATATTTAGATAGATAGAAGTCTTATATATATAATATAGATTGTTTTGGAGAATAATAACGAAATGCGGAAATTTAGTTAATATTTTTTTTTTCATTGCAGAAGCAGTAACAAAGAAAATTTATTTACAGACCCAATAAAATTCATGAGAATTTTGAATCCAGACAAAACTTTTACAAATGACCAGACATCATGATACGCTGTACAGATAAAGAATAATAATGAAATGCAGAAATTAAGTCAATAATTTTTTTTTCGCTGAGGAAGCAGTAACAAACAAAATTCATTTACAGACATAAGAATTTTGAATCTAGACAAAACTTCTATAAATTATCACTCATTATAATACGCTATACCGATAAAGAATAATAACGAAATACACAAATTAAGTCAATATGTTTTTTTACCATTGCAGAAGTAGTAACAAACCAAATTTATTTCTAGATACACGAAAATTCATGAGAATTTTTAATCCAGACAAAACTTTCACAAATGATCGCACATCATATTCACACATTATAATACGCTGTATAGATAAATAATAATAACGCAATACAGAAATGAAGTCAATATATTTTTGTTTTCATTGCAGAAGCACTAACAAACAAAATTCATTTATAAACACAAGAAAATTCATAAGAATTTTGAATCAAGACAAAACTTTTACAAATGATCACACATCACATTCACATGTTATGATATACTGTACAGATAAATTGATCTCACAGATTTAATTTTTTCCGCTAGATCGTGCTAGAAAGGGTCCTCCCATGACAAGATAATAGTTTATGACTCTGACAAAATTCATAATAATTTTGAATCTAGACAAAACCTCTACAAATTATCACACATTATGATATGCTGTACAGACAAAGAATAACAACTAAATACAGAAATTAAGTCAATATGTTTTTTTCGTTGCGGAAGCGCTAACAAACAAAATTTATTTCTAGATACAAGAAAATTCATGAGAATTTTGAATCCAGATAAAGCTTATACATCATTTTATATTATTATACATCACAGCTTATACATACAAAAGTACACACATCATATTGACATATTATATATGCTGTACAGCTAAAGAATAATAACGAAATACAGAAATGAAGTCAATATGGTTTTTTTTGTTGTGGAAGCAGTAACTAACAAAATGCATAAATGCACTTTGCCAAAATTCTTATCAATTTTTCTTGGGTCTATAAATAGACACAAGAAAAATTATCACACATCATATTCCCACCGATGATACGCTGTACAGATAGGGAATAATAACGAAGTACATAAATTAATACAATATATATTTTTTTCATTGCAGAATCAGTAACTAACAAAATGCATTTATAGACACAAGAAAATTGATACGAATTTTGAATCACGTTATATTCACACTGATGATACGCTGTACAGATAGAGTATAATAACGAAATAAAGAAATGAAGACAATATTTTTTCTTCGTTGTGGATGCAGTAACAGAATTTATTTATAGACACAAGAACATTCATCAGAATTTTTTAATCCAGATAAAAGTTTTACAAATATCACACATCATATTCCCATATTATGATACTATACGTTGCACATATAAAAAATAATAACGAAACACCGAAATTCAGTCGATATGTTTTCTTATCGTTGCGGAAGCAGTAACAAACAAAATTTATTTATAAACATCAGACAATACATAACACTCCTTCGATAGTTTTCGCCGCAATCACGATAAATATATTTTACACCGAGACACAATTATTTTTTATTAATCGCGAAATTCGTTAGTCCGCACGGTCCGCACACGCTTTATTCCAACATGGATGACAAGCGGGAATCATCGATGGGGGATGGTGTCGGTTGCGTTCTTGTCGCTCAGTTCATTTCGGTTCGGTGATGAGCAGCGACGCACGCGGTGAAACCACCAACCACTAATAACTGGATTTCCGTGGACGCTTTTGGATCGTGATCGCCGCAAGCGTTCGTACTCCTTAGCTCCAGTCTTCTTGAGCCAGTCGCTCGATGGAACTACACGTATTCACATAGCCACATTTTGTCATTTGTGACCAAGATCCTATTGATACCTACTTGAGAATTTTTGCACTCGCAACGCCATCTGTAACTCAAGTTGCTCAGTCAGCCATGAGCCAATCGCTCGATAGAACTACACGTAGTCACATAACCACACTTTATCATTCGTGTCCAAGCTCAGCAGGGCAGTGACTAGACAAGGCAGGAAGACCAGAGGTAAGGAGTACGAACGCCGTGTCGTTGAAACGTTCGCAAAAGTGAGAACGAGAAGGGATGCTCTCCTACCGCACCGAAGTAAAGTCAGCAACAAACCAGTGCCGTAAGATACGCTCCCTCATTTGGAGCGATAATTTGATCAAATGAATTGTAAAGGCAATGCCGTGCGATATGCAAAAAGCACCCTTAGCCACTTCATATGGAGCGATCATTTCATAAAATTAGTTGTTTAACCAGTTGGTGAAGGCAATTTCTATATAGATAGACAGAATTCTTATACATAGATTGTTTTGGAGAACACCGAAATACAGATATTAAGTCAGTTTTTTTGTTGCGGAAGCAGTAACAAACAAAATTTATTTATAGACACAAGGAAATTCATAAAAAATTTGCATCCACACAAAAAATTTACAGATTATCACCATATTTACACATTGTGACACGCTGTACAGATAAAGAATAATAACGACAAACAGAAATAAAGTCAGTTTTTTTCCTCGCAGAAATCGTAACGAACAAAATTTATTTATAGACACAAGAAAATTCATAAGAAATTTTAATCCAGATAAACGTTTTTCAAATTATCACATCTCATATTTACACATTATGATACGCTGTACAGATAAAGAATAATAACGAAATATAGATATTATGTCAATGTTTTTTTTTCGTTGCGGAAGCAGTAAAAACATAGACACAAAAAAATTTATAAGAATTTTTAATTCAAACAAAAGATTTACAAATTATCACACATTATATTTGCACATTATGACACGCTGTACAGATATATCGATCTTACAGTTTTGATTTTTTGCTATTGTCTTTCGTGTTAATTTTCCTTGCGTGATTATTTTCGTTGACCGATTGCGCTAGAAAATATCCTCTCATGACGAGTTACACTACACATTGTGTAGTGTAAAATATGTAGACGATTAGAAAATTCAGAAATTAAACAAATAGAAATGGCTCAATGGACGATGTCACAACTCATCACGCAGCGATCCCGGGATCGAAACCACGTTACGGCGTAAGCGTTTGTCTGATATAATTTAAAATTGAATCATTAATATATTTTCAGCGCAAATATCATAACCCTGAATCATGAACGACGAAGAATATCGTAAAAGGCTCCAATGATGTAAATAATGTGAAAAAAATCACGAAAATATAAATATATAGCCGCAAATTTTTTTTTATCCAATCGCCACGTAATTTTTTGTTCCCAGTCGCTATCTGAAAAAAACTATGTCATGGCTAGGTCAGAAATATAATACAGGCCTGGGATATTACTTTCTATCTACTCACCATCTTTTTTTGTATTTAGTTACTAGAGGGCCAAAACGTTACAAGGCTGGGTAGTCAATCGGTAAGACGGCTAGCTAATGGCGATTCGAAACATCACTTTACTAGCTTGTGGCTAGACGGTGATGAGTTACGTTTTCCACTCGGGACTTTATCATTCATGACCAAGCTCGGCTGGGCAGGGACTAGCCATGGGGTGCACACCCGTATAGCTGGCTAAGTCATGGCGAGATACCTACTTGCAAGTGGGCATCTCGCCATGAGAATGCTTGCATTCGCAACGCCATCTGTAACTCAAGATTGGCTCACTCAGCCATGAGCCAATCGCTCGATAGAACTCCACGTAGTCACATAACCACACTTTGTAATTTGTGACCAAGATAATCAGCTGGACAGTGACTAGACAAGGGCTTGGTAACAAAATATTCACAAAATTACTAGCTCATAGCGAGCCAACCATTGGTCAGTTCGTATGAGCTCAATTGGGCGAGCCAATTACTAGGTCTTAACTCAGAAAGCCTAGAACAATTTCTACTCGGGAATACCGGAACTAAACGAGACAATCGTGAGTACAATGAAAGTAAAACAACTTCGGGAAAAGTTAGGAAAACTGAAACTCTCAACGGAGGGGCGAAAAAAGATTTGATAAGTTGGCTGCGAAATGCTGTCAGAAAAAATATCGAAGAAACAAATGAGGAGGAGGACGATGAAGAGAACAAAAAAGAGGACGATGAAACCAACGATGATAACACACAGAACGAAATCCTTCCTCGAATAAATAATTACGATTTTTTACAAGACCCTGATCATTTTCAAACAAAGAATTTCAGACATAATAATAGAACGTCCAAACAAGAATCAACCCCAACGTCGCTGATGGCTAGCACATTCACGATCAAAGATGTTGAAGGAAGTATCCCTTCCTTTTCGGGCGATGATAAAATGATAATTGAGAAATGGATAGCAGAATTCGAGGATACTAGCACGTTGCGTCATTGAAACGATTCACAAATGGTGATATATGGAAAAAAAGATGTTGCAAGCGTCTGCGAAACAGTTTATTGCATTCCAAAAAAATCTCACCACATGGAACGCATTAAAACAATCCCTCATCACCGAATTCAAAATAGAGGTAAATAATGCCACCGTTCACGCGCAGCTTTTTAAGCGAAAAAGACAGAGCAATGAAACTCCTCGACAGTCCGTGTATGCGATGCAAACAATTGCTAGCCAAGGGAGTATTGAGGAAGAAGCCCTTATGCAGTATATTATCGACGAAGTAATTGATGACGAATCGAATAAACAAATATTATACCACGCTCAAACTGTGTCCAAGCTGAGGAAAAATTTGGAGACTTATCATCAAATATGCGAAAAATCGTCGAAGAAAAAATCAATAAAAACCGAACCAACGAAGAATAAAAAGGAATTTCACTCTTCATCGAAAGAAAATTCCGCAGCAGAAGATAACACAAGATGGAAGAAAACTCGTTGTTTTGGGTACGGATCGGCCGACCACGAGATTAAAGTTTGTCCAAGTAAAGAAAAAGGGCCTAAATGTTTTAAATGCAACCAATTTGACCACATTTACCTGAATTGCGCGAATCGTCCAAAAAATATTCAAAGTCAAAAAGGAAGAATTAATTTGGTGACGACGAATGAAGAAACGATCGTCGTAAAAGTTTCTGACAATGAGTCCGAAATTGCTGCGTTGCTCGATACAGGGAGTTGCAAAACACTACCGCGAGAAGACGTGTATCGAAAAATTGCGCGTCCGGCCCTACAATCAACGGAGCGAGTTTTTAAAGGGTTCGGAAATTTCAAAAGTAGGGCGATAGGTGTTTTCGATAGCGAACTAACGATCGACGGTGACGTTTATCGTTATTATCCCAAAATTTTATCGTATTTATCCCAAAATTTTGTTGGGAAAAAACGTACAGAGATTCATGGACATTCGTATTCAAGGGGGAATAATGAACATTCGAAAATTGGAGGACGTTGAGTCTAAGAGAGATGATGTCCGGCGAGCATGCGAAGAGAATTTTAAAAAAGATGATGATGACGAAGAACAGTTTGATGAAGTTTTGGCCTCGATAAATTGCATCGAACTTGGAGGAGTAGATCTCTTGACGCCGTACAGAGAAAAATTCAAAAACTAATAGACAAACTCAAACCTTGCAAACAAGTTTAGACCGATATCGAGACGCGAATAATTTTAAGCGACCAAGAACCAGCTCGTTCGAAACCTCGGCGTTTATCTCCTCAAGAAAAACGCGCGTTGTACGATCAAATCGAAGAATGGCTGCGAGATGGCATCGTACAACCAAGTCGGAGCACGTATTCAAGCCCAGTTGTGATGGCTAAAAAAAGACGGTTCTTATCGAGTCTGTGTAGACTATCGCCGCCTTAATAAAAAAATTATTCGCGATCGGTTCCCGATGCCTCTCATCGAGGACCGAATCGACGCCCTCGCGACAGCACAAGTTTTCTCTCTCCTTGAGTTGAAAAATGCATTTTTTTTATGTACCGGTCGCGATCGACAGTCGTAAATATAAGTCATTTGTCACACATGAAGGACAATATGAATTTTTCTATGCAACAGTCCGACTAATTTTTTACGATTCATAGATGAGGTTTTTCACGATCTGAGCAAGCGTGGCATCGTCCTACCTTATATGGATGACCTCATGATTCCAGGGGAAGATGAAGAAGAGGCATTCCTTAATCTCAAAGAGACGCTCAAAGTTGCAGCTGAACAAGATTTGACGATTAACTGGAAAAAATGTTCTTTCCTACAGCGAGAGGTTGAAGGTCTGGGGCATCTTATTGGAAATGGTCGCATGCGTCCATCGCCAACGAAAATTTAAGTCCTTCCAGGATAACCAAGGCCCAATTCTCGAAAAAATATCCAAAGTTTCCTTGGACTATCTGAATATTTTAGAAAATTCATTCGGAATTATGAAAAAATCGCGTATCCTCTGTCAGACGTACCAAAACGAAATCAAACGTTTTACTTTGGACCCGAACAAGAACACGCGTTTTGTGAATTAAAACGCGCCCTCACAATTGAATCGCTGTTACGTATGTATATACCGACCGGATGCTATAACCGAACTCCATACAGACGCAAGCAAGGAAGGATACGGAACGGTCCTGATGCAACGAAACTCTATCGAAGAAGATTTTCACCCAGTCCTGTATATGAGCCGGAAGCCAAGTGATGCCGAGAAAAAACGACACTCGTACGAGTTAGAGGTCCTCGTGGTCGTCGAGGCTCTTCGAAAGTTTCGCGTATATCTTCTGGGATTGAAATTCAAGTTAGTCACGGACTGTGAAGCTTTTAAGAAAACATTGTGCAAGGAGGATCTTTCTCCCAAGGTCGGAAGATGGGCCTTAATGCTCGAGGATTTCGACTATATGAAGTGGAGCACCGCCCAGGAAGACGCTTGAAGCATGTGGATGCGCTCAGTAGATACCTGATCATGCCAGTCGATGACACAATCTCTCTCATGATCAAGAAACAGCAAAACGAAGAAGAAAGATTACGAGTAATCAAAAAAATTTTCGAAAAAGAACCCTACGAAGACTATCTCCTCGGAAGTGGTATCCTGATGAAGAAAGTAGGAAACAAAAACGTCGTAGTCCTGCCTTCTAGTCTTCATAACGATACAATTCGTCGAGCGCATGAGAACGGATATTTCGGTGTAAGAAAGATGAGCGAAAGCATCAAGCAAGATTATTATATACCGAAATTGAAAGAAAAATTGGAAAAATTCGTCAGTTGCTGCGTCCCCTGCATCCTGGCTGAAAGAAAAGACGGAAAGAAAGAGGGGGTACTTGTTCCGATCCCGAAGGGGGATATTCCGTTGTTGACTTCCCATGTGGGACGTATATAGTTAACTATCGGACACAAATAGTTGTATCCGATATCTGCCAAGCGGACATAAGTGATACGTTTTGTAATACAAAACGGCGTCTTTTGTGCCAACCAAAAAATTATCCGTATCCGTTTCGCGATATCTTTCAGATGCCATATAGATAACATTTTGCTAGCTGGGATCCCACGAGCTTGGAACTGAAGCTGAATAATTTCTTTTAAGGCCATGTGTCACACCGATCAAGCGGCCACGAGTGCGAGAGAGATAGCTGATTTACAGATTTCCAGTGTTCTCCTAAACGGTTGATTGTTTGGAAAAAAGAAAAGAAACACCTTCCACTATATTGAACGACGAACAATGTCTTGCTCTTCATTTGCCTGAAATGTGGTCCGTCTGAGAGAGAACTTGGCAATAGGATTTTTACCGATTGGACGTGTGAGCCATGTCCTTAAACGCTCCTATAATTTTGTCAGCTTCAGTTATATCAAGGGGCGTGATTGACGTCGTTGTATCTGCAGAGTGCAACAAATCGCTGTAGACGGCACTCGTAAACATCCTAAAAAGTGCCGCCTCGCGATGGCTGGCATAACGCAATTCCCCGTGGCGGTTACGCCTAGCACCCATTCCCGATGCATTCCCTCCTGTCTCTCCTAACTCTTTGCACCTTAACCATTTTGAGAAGGTTGACGGATAATCGGCCACTACGAAGATGTTTGGTACTCGTACGCAGTAGGCGCAATGGACAATGTCTACGATACCGGCATATCCGCGTAATCGCGAATCCGAATGATATGCAGCTGAAAGAGAGTGATTGACTTGGCGAACATGCGAATTGCGCACATAAAAGCCTTAGAATATGCAGTTAACAATGTCACGACCAAAAATCAATAAATAAACTTGTACGCACAATCGTCAACCACATACCGACACTTTATTATAATTAAACATTTATATACACACATTGTGTATATCTATACTCTTCACGTTACAACGTACATATACAACGATACAACCGGGCGGTGTTAATTTTCTGCTTTCGATCTTAATTTAGTTTCGTGGGGGAAAATGCACCGGTTTTCATTACTACGTCGAATATACGTGGCCATTTGTTCTTCATCGGCTTAAGTTAATTTTGTAAAAGTTGCTTTTATTTCGTTTGTGGGTTTTTTTTCCGATAATTTCCGATAAAGAACGAGTTCTGGCGAAAGGAGAAGTGGGGCTTGACACGTGCACGACGACGTTCGGTTCACAATGCCCGAAAATGCTATCTTTGTAAACTAAATTCGCGGTCTCTCGGTTCAACAAGTCCTAAACCTTTGGTGGTTTAACATTATTCAACACATATATACGTATGCTTGTGTATATTGTACACTATGTATTCGCGTGGCCTGCATATATTCGGGTATTCCGATTCAATTCCCTATTTAATTTTGTTGTTGTTTCGCGCAGAGTTGAGTCGCGAGTGGGGGGTCGTTCTAACCACCGACAGGTGGCGTTGGAGGAAAATCGTCGGACGCCGTATCCGGCGTGCGATTTTATTGAAAATCTTCTGTGTTTAGCGACAACTTTTACCGAGTATCGTGAGGATTTTTATTTTTTTTGTCTGTAATTGAACAGAGCGAGAATAAAAAAGCCGGGTCAAATAAATATCGCTTGTGAATTATACGTATATTTCCGAGGCTCCGGCAATTTACGGCCTTGTGCTCTTTGTTTTTACACCTGTGTTTCCTTCGCCTTGAGGAAAGTATCTTTGTTTTCTCGGACGACGGCGTTTTTTGTCGCTCGTACAGATGCCCGGTGAATATATATATATATATACATACACACATCTTTATTTATAATATAACACACAGTACCGGAACACACAGTACCGAGCCGGAACTCGGACGCTACAGCCGAGGAGCGCTCGTGAATTAGAGACCGAGTGGTAGGGGGCTGGCAACGCGTGCAGTCTAGCGGCAGTATTCAAATAAGAAGTGCACGTAGGGATGTTATGTGTAAATACCAAAGCCGTTTACGGCTCGGGTCCGTTCCTCTCCTTCTCTCTATTATTGTGTATTCTGTCTTGATTGTATAACATCAGGTAAGTGTTTGAGTTTATATAATGTCCTGCATCTCGCGCAGGCTCTAAAACTCTGCAATGAACGTATACGTACTTGGATTTGTCAGATAACGCAAACTGTTTTTTTTTATATACAGCCCACGACGATCACTCTTTTTCGTCTTTTCTTTTTCCCTTCCGAAAACCCTTCTTTCTTGACGAAAAAAGTGGTTTCAAACATATCCATCATTGGATGTAAAATGAAAAATCACCACCTTCGAGTCTCGAATTTGGGATATGTTTTGTAACGACGGTACTTTGTATACAGGG
Organism: Ophion obscuratus; assembly: GCA_964007375.1. Lineage (NCBI taxonomy): Eukaryota > Metazoa > Arthropoda > Insecta > Hymenoptera > Ichneumonidae > Ophion > Ophion obscuratus. Next base: position 346,681 of record OZ023321.1, read on the forward strand.
TGTCCCAGGTCAACCGTCTGATCTCTGAGTTCTGAATACATGCCATCATTCTCAACAGAAAAGTCCTTTGCCATTTTGACGTCTGACAAACCGCTACCAAATTACAGTGCAATCGGCACGCGCTGACAGCAAGCCCGCTACAGCTATATCGAAGCAACGGTTCGTTGGACACCGACGTCATTAAGGACTTTTCAATTCAAAATGACAACATGAACATAGAGCGACGTTTAAAAAATATTTTTTTTTACACTAACAAAATTTGTAAAAAAAAGCAATTCAATATGATCCTTGTGACCTCAGTAATTTGGTAACGGTTCATCAGCCGCCATAATGGCAAAGGACTTTTTTGTAAAGAATGATGGCATGTATTAAGAACTCGCAGATCGGAAGGTTGACCTGGGACACCCTGTACATAATATTTGATCGAGCCCAAAGGATCATTGAACAAATTTTCTACTTTTTCAACCATCTAGTTAAAAAAATTAATGAAGAAGGTACTTGAAAGACATCCGTGAAAATTCCGTGCATTCTTGAAAATCAGAGATTCTAATACGAATCGGAAAAAAGTGTTAATCTCCCCGAAAATGTGATAAAAAAATATATATCAACTGTTTCCCAGTTAATTATCGATATTCCAATAATATCCGTAACGTTTCCAATTTGCTTCACCCCGGCAGGGTACATTTTTCCTAATTTCCGTCTTATATCTCGCTGAAGTCTAAAAAGGCTCGTTAAGGCCACTGTAAATTTTTTGAAAAATCGATTTTTTTTATTGGCTTAAAAAATAGTTTAAACCCTCTAGTTTAAAAATAGTTTAAATCCTTTTAACTTCTTTTTTTAATTTTTTCCAATAAAAAACTATTCGCAAAACTTTAAACGCGTTTTTCTCGAAACATGGTTTTTCAAAATGGCACGCAGCATAACTGGAACAATTTTCATTTTTTTTACTTGAAATTTTAACCAGATGTGAACATTTACATTATCTTGAGAATGTCGATCGGAATTTTCAAGAACTTCATTTATTGATTTTTTATTAACAAAAAACTTGCCGTTTTTTTCGTCAAAAATCAATTTTTTTTTCAAACGCACGCCAAATCCACAAAAATTGATACTTTTTAAAATCCGATCGACATTCTCTAGCTATAGCCCTCTAGATTAATGGTTTTTTTTTTGTTCTAGATTCAAAAGTGCACCAGTGGTGCTGCGTGCCGCGGAGCCCTGGAAGCAAAACATGTCCCGGGAAGATAGCTGTGGAACCGCCTTTTTTTTTTTTTACTGTAAAAAAATTTTATAATAAAGTTTAATGTATGCCCGATAACACCATTAAAAGTTTTTTTTCAAATACCTTCAATTTCGGGAGCAAAAAATTAGTGAAAAAACCTTTTTTTTGGGCCGTTACAGTGGCCTTACTCCTTAAATTTGATTTTCCTTAGTACCCGCCTGAACATCCACGCGATCAATTTCATCGATATATATATTTTTACGTACTTTGCAGACTAGATCGATTATGATATTCTCTCTCCCTTGCGCTCTCCTTTTTTTCCAAGTCCCTCACTTTATCTCTTCTTCTGACTTCTTTTTTCGTTAAAATTTTGCCGCCTCGCTTCTCAACCCTCTCGTTCTCCCTCTTGCTCTCTACTTTCATTCTTCTAATCCCTCTCTCGCTCTCTCGCTTCCTCCCTTCCTCCCTCCCCCCCTTCCTCGCTCACCCTTTTTTTTTCTTCTTTTTACCCGACTCCTCTCTTGTCTCTCTCCCTTTTCTCTTTTTCCATCTAATTTTTTCCGTTCTTTACCCTTGCTCTATTTAAATTCTAGGGCGTGTTCTTTTGTTTTGTCTTTTTTTTTTCTTTGGTTTCTTTGTACTTTTCGCTCTACAGTTAGCACGCTCGGTTCAATAATTTGGCCGCTTTGGGCACAGAATTAAATCTTCGCGTAGCTTCGCAGCAATACGCGCTTCGCGCCAATTTCCCTAAATAAAACTTTCACCTACGTTATACCTCTCTGTCTAATCCCACGTATATTTTATGCCGCCTGTTATTTTTTTTCTTTTCCAACAACACTTTGTTTTTCTCACCATTCCAACAACATTTATAACAAATATATATATATATATATGTATATGTGTATATAGTATGTATATTTGTATGTATATTTTTTCCTTCGTTAATTATCAGTCCACGAATTGTTAACACAACGGAAGGTATCGATCGTGCAACTCGTTGAAACGAGATGAATAAAAGGAGAAAGAAACAATGCCTCCTTTTGGTTCTGATTCGGACGTCAATTTGTAAATTCCCATCCAATGCAATTTGCAAAAACGACTCAACTAGAACTTTTTGATTTCTTTTTCGATTGACGATAACCCTTTATCTCAATTAATATCGAACAATGTTTAACCCAATTGACTGAAGCAAGAGATGTCGAACAACCCAGTTTTTTATTAATCAAAAATAAGCCCGTCTTCAGATATTTCGTATTATTTGTTGGCTAAAGTATTAATGTTCAAATCAATCAGAGCCATTCATCTCAGATGGAAGCTGAAAGGGCGTTTTTTTCAACTATGAATAAACTTGTTTGAATTAATATCTTATTAAAATTATCGTCTTGAAGATTGATTTTTCGTTAATTAAGGCAATTTCCCGAGAGTTTGAGTGAATGACAAAATTTGAGACGATAGAAATATGAAATACTGCGAAAAGAGCTTAAAAATATTTAAAGAACGCAAGAAATGTTGAACAACGAAGAAAATAATAAATCGTATATCGCGCGATTCTGTGGAAATATATTCTGCCCTTTGTTCATCTATTTATTTGTTACTTTACTATTGAGCAACACACCTGGACAATGGCAAAGTTTTCGTCTAAAAATCTCTTTTTCTCTTACTTTCCGAACCAACATGAACGGTTAAACGTCTATGTACGTACATGTTTGCGTGTGTACACATTGGCGTACGATTATTATAACGAACGACATCTAACAAAATAATTCGCCCGCATGCTGTTCCGCAGGCTGGTGAGAAGAAAATTCATTCTTTCCCATGCCGTTTCAATCTTTCCGTTCCAACTTTTCCAACATTTGAAAGAAAGGAAACTAGCCTTTCGTTAAACTTTTAACCTCCTTCCCCTCGTCCGATTTTTTTCCAAGTATATTATCAGTAATTTAAAATAGGGGTGTGTGTGTGTGTGTGTGTGTGTGTGTGTGTGTGTGTGTGTGTGTGTGTGTGTGTGTGTGTGTGTGTGTGTGTGTGTGTGTGTGTGTGTGTGTGTGTGTGTGTGTGTGTGTGTGTGTGTGGTGTGTGTGTGTGTGTGTCGGAAATTTCCTAGGAAGACACGCGCAATTTCGTTTTGTATTACTTTTATCTTCCTTTTTCTTTCTTTTCTCTTAATCTTGTTAATGTTCCTTTTTTGGATTTTTGGTAGACGTGTTTGAGAATGAAAATGGTTGAGTCACGTCGAAGGCGTGTACGAACCCCAGACTTGCGTTGTTCGCACGCAGTCTTGCTTTCTCTGCTCGCTCTCTCTCTCTCTCTCTCTCTCTCTCTCTCTCTCTCTCTCTCTCTCTCTCTCTCTCTCTCTCTCTCCTCTCTCTCTCTCTCTCTCTCTCTCTCCTCTCTCTCTCTCTCTCTCTCTCTCTCTCTCTCTCTCTTCTCTCTCTCTCTCTCTCTCTCTCTCTCTCTCTCTCTCTCTCTCTCTTCTCTCTCTCTCTCTCTCTCTCTCTCTCTCTCTCTCTCTCTCTCTCTCTCTCTCTCTCTCTCTCTCTCTCTCTCTCGCTCTTTTCGACTTGACCTAACTCTCTCATCCTTCCTCGCGGCGCTTTTTCTCTTTCTCCGTCTTGTTTGTCTCGATCGTATCGATCATAGCGAGTCCTCGAAGCTTTTGTCGCCTCCAAGATCGATCGACGTCTCGAATCCTCATTCACGGTCCATCGTCGTTGTGGTCGGAGTAGAAGCGTACGTCGTGTCAGACCTGCTGGGATGTTATGAGATCGGCTTTACTCGAATTCTTGAGGATCGACGGTCCGGGCAACTTTTGCACGGTACCCGGCGCACTCGACGATTCAAACATCATCGGCTGCCCGTTCACAAGAACTATCGTGTCCCGCACGGAATCGTAGCCAGCCGATTGGCCTGCTCACAAGTCAGGGGATACAAATCGCATTAGTCAATTATGTATTGAGAAATGATACACGGTTTTTTTTATCATTCAGAGATATGCGTAAGCTTAACGACGTTTCAAAAGTACATTTATTTTTTATTGCATCCTTTTGTAGTTTAGGATCGTAACTTTAATTTGCAACAGAATTTGTAAAAATGGCAAAAATTGATCGAATTTTGACGATTTTATTTCGTTTCTTTAAAGTTTATACTTTGACCCAAATAATTTTAAGATATCGCCGACGTCAGATGATCATACGTATAGTATAATATTAAAAATGATGATTATGCATACAAATATATATATATATATATATATATATATATATATATGACAATATCAAGACTCACCGGCCATCGGCGACTGGCTGAGTGTCCTCGAGTGGGTCGCGGCGTTTTTCGAAGCGGGTCCCCACTCGGCAGTCGGTTGCATTAATCTTCGTGCTCGTTCCCAGATCGAGTCGTTATTGTTCTTATTGTTCCCGTTTGCGGATCCGCCACTTATTCCGGGCGATTTCGCCGTACTCGCGGCGCGCCCGCCGTCGTTGTTGTCGTCGTCGTCGTTGTCGGCGTCATCGTCGTCGTCACCGTCGTCGTCCTCGTCGTATCCGGCTCGTCGTCGACGACGTCTTCTCAGCTGGACCTTGGTAGAAGAAGAGGAAAAAAGACGAAACAAACGAATGCCCTCAGAAATTGAAGAAAAAAAACAAACATATCATACGAGGTGTCCTGTTCATCTTGCGACCTCGAAATAACTCAAGAGAAGGTATAAATCTTTTTTTTTTTCAACGTAGAATAAGATACCACTGCAAAACGATGGGTTCCTTTTTGTCCAAAAAGTTGGCCCTGAAGTCACTTCGAAATCGTCAGTTAATTTAACCCTGCGGGTTAATTGAACCTTGAAGAGTGAACAAATTGACATTTGACTCTTTGTTCGAATGAACTCGATACGTGTCTCTGGATATTTCTATTGACTTTGGTATTTTTCAGTTATTTCGATTTCTCGAGATAAATAATACGAAGACGCATGTGTTTGCATTATTGTTTAAGTACAAACCAGAGCACCGCCCACAATGATGCTGACCGGAAGTATGCCAATCAGCCATCCAACCGCGTACGACCAAGTGGGGTACTCGTAAGTGCCATAAGTTACGGGTGGATTATCGACCCAATTGAATACTAGTATGAAGAAGAGCGCCGCGGGTGTCACTATTTTCCACATCCAGGTCCAAAAGAAACACCATAATTTCGAGCGTGGTCCAATCATCTGTTGAACATCGTTCAAGAAACGATCCGCCCCGTATATCCAAGCGACGAGGATGCACTCGATTATGGCGATCAGTAGAACGGACCAGTTAGCCGCGTACTTGTCCATCAGTTGAAGCCAGTACATTCCAGCCTGTGTCGAATTACCGGCGATATATATTATATGTGTGTGTGTGTGTGTGTGTGTGTGCGTGTGTGTGTGCGTGTGTGTGTGTACACGCAATTAAGGGCATCGTCTCTTGACTGAATATACCATTTAGTTTGTTTGTTTGTTCGCTTGTTCCATCAAACAGTGTTGAATTATGAAAATGTCCGAATATCCGGATGATGTTTTCGTACGTTTATATCCGTTTGCCAGTAATAAATGATTGCCGCGCGACTCACGTGAGTGGTGAATATAATTCCGCCCAAGTAGCCAAAAACCGTCGTAAGCAAAACTACGAGGGTCTTGTGACTTCTGAGGGCTGGAAAAGCGTCGAGTATAGCTGTGGTGACGGTCTCCATGAGGGCAAATTGCGAGTCCAAGCCGAGAGTGAGAAGCATGACGAAAAAGAGTAACGACCAGATCGGGGCGAGGGGAAGTCTCGCCACGACTTCCGGATAAACGATGAACGCGAGGCCCGCGCCCTGATCCACCACTTTCGAGACGTCCTCGTTGAGCTCGTGCGCGAGGAAACCAATCACCGAGAATATCACAAGGCCGGCGAAGAAGGACGTACAGATATTGCTCACCGCTACGATCAACGAGTCCTTGTAACAATCGTTGTCGAATTTGTTATAAGAGCTGAGCGTTATCAGGCCGCCCCAGGCTGGGCTCAGGGCGAAGAATATCTGGACCGCTGCGTCGCCCCAGACCTTCGCCGAGCCGAGACGCTTCCAGTCCGGTGTCAGGTAAAAGAGTATACCCTCGTCGGCACCCGGCAGAAGAATACCGCGCACGAACAGCGCGATCTGCGGTCAACAACGGGTGCGCTCTTCGATATTTGTGTCGGGTTTATGCACCAGCCAAAATTACCTTGATTGTCAACGAGGCAACCCCACCCCCCACCCCTCCTCTCAGCTATCTATCTTTCGGGCCGTTCTATCGTGCACTTACGAGAACAACGTAGGGGAAAAGCGCGGTGAAGTAGACGACTTTTCCGGAGCTCTGGACACCTTTGCTCAGACAGAGGAAAACAATGACCCATGCGAGCAGGAGACAAGCCGCCAACGCCGGTCTTATATTTCCAGTCACCTCGATACCGCAGCTAAGCCCCAGAACATGATTGCTGAAATAAACAAATTCATGAAAAAAATAATTAAAACCGGTATATATAGAGGTCGGTCGAGACAAAATTCATGTTAAAAGTAACGATTTTCACTTGTAGTATTAAAATTAGAAAAAATAGCTTGCATCAGATGTACAATTGAAATTGATGCCGCGACCAACCTTAAATATATAGTAGAATGAAATATCAATAGTATTTAATTCTACTATGTTGCTTTTTATGGCAGAGAGAGAGAGAGAGAGAGAGAGAGAGAGAGAGAGAGAGAGAGAGGGAGAATTGCCAGTCGGGGCAACCCACTTGAAATATTCTTCGGCCGGTGGTTTTCTGATAGCCGTGCTAATGTTGACTCCCATTGCCACGAGTTGGCTCGAATTGAAACATTTGAGTTTGTAGTAGGAGGTGTTTTGGCTCGCGCATAATTCGGCGGCTTTCGGCTCGTAGCAATCGTCCGTGCTCCAGGCGGGCTCGCAACTGCTCCACGGTAGAACGCTTCCCCCTGAACGAATAAAATGACACGGAATAATAATGAACAATTGTTCGGGAACAATTGTTATTTCAACCGCGAGCACCGCAAGACACCATATAAATTGAACCAAGTACACTCAGCAAAAAAGTAGGGGAGCAGAAAAATTTCAAAATTTTTTCAGTGATTTTTTAAATACCTTCACTTAAGAATCTCGCGGAGAATTTTTTTAGCATCACGCTCGGCCCTGTCATAAAAAATAGGGCGGGTAAAAAATTTTCGATTTTTTTTCTTTTCAAAATCGTCCGTAGGCTCAAAAAAATATTTTCTGGCTGACTCAATGCTGGGGTCTTTCGGCCTGATTGTTTAGCTTCAAATTGGATTTTTATTTACTCTCTGTACGACCATTTGTCGCCGATTGAATGAAAAGTCAGCTTTTTTCTTTCATCATCGATATCTCATTAACTAATAATCGTGCAGCGAACAGAAGGTGGGTTTCTGCAATTTAAATAAATCCTCTATAAGTTCCTTTTGGTATTTTAGAGGAAATTTTTCTTTTCAAGCTCAATATTGATTTGAAAAAGTACAAAACATGACTTTTTCTGCCGTTTTGGAAAATCCACCACAACTTTACAAATATTGCAAAAATTACCAATGTTTCGAGGTTTTTTTAGCTTAATACATGCCCAAAGACCCTGTATTTTTTTAATCAATCGGTTAAACCGTTTTTAAACCCGAATCGTCAAAGTTTTATCCAAAATTGAAAGAGCACCTTTATTGCTAATTAAACGTCAATTGATGATGATTAAGGTGAAAAAAAAATTCGTTATTTTTCTCACAATTTTGCATTAACTGCTCATCAAATCTCGAAAAAAAAAAAAAAATTTTGCAGACAAAAAAATTGTTATTGTGATTGAGTAGAAAAAAAAATCGGAAAAATTAGAGCGTTTTTTTCAACCGAAAAGTGCATTGTTTTGAAAAAAAAACGGTTTATTTCAAATGCTTGAGAGCTTTCGAAAAATCTTATAGCAATGCGTTCAAAAAGATGTATGAAGATTCGCTTGGGGGGTATCGACTTAATTTAAGGCGGGATATACATTTGCAACGATCAAACAATCGATTTATTTTTTTTCTTTCTTTAAACGATAGAGCTATATATGTGGAATGTTTTTCGGAAGTTTCAAAGCGAAATTCGAAATACTTGAAACGTTACATCCCGTCAACTCTGTGCCTCACCGCTCGGATTCGGAGCGGGCGTGAACTTCAAACGCGTTTTTCTCAAAACTGCTTCATCGAAATTGGCGTGCCGGATTACTCAGAAATCATTAAGCCGATTGAGTTTAAACTTGGTAAGAAATATTGATAATATTGGTACCTTCTACTCAACGAGAATTGTTTTTGAAAAATTTGAAAAAAAACTACTTTTTTCATCCACATTTTACAAAAATGTTGATTTTTTTTGTAAATACGTGCCATTTTTTTAAATTTGCATTTTCTTCATTTTAATTACTGTCGCATAGAAACTGTACATGTTCTAATTGAAAAAATGTTTCAACTTTTTTGCAAATCAAAGTCTTCGGGAAGCTAGACTGCACGCCGATTTGCAACTCCCGCGGCGACCTTGCTGTAACACTCTACTACAGCTCGGTCATTTTGATGATGAATTAATTTAAAAACAATGTTTCGTATACTTAAATATACTATTAAAGTGTACCTAAAGTTTGATAATTGTAGAATAATTATTTCTCAGTTTAAAAAATCTCTCGATATTGTTTACTTCTTTCCTGTCTAAATGTATATTCCGCCTTAATGCAATTAATTTTAATTCGATAAATTATGGGTTGCAAATGAACAATTCTCATTAACACTGAACAGATGACGATTGCATAAAATCTTCTACACATTTTGTAATTTTTTTTTTTTTTACATTTGAGGGATAGTTCATGAGAAATTGTAAGAAAAATAACGTTTTTTTAAATACGTTTTCTTGAGATTGAGTGCAAAATTATAAGAAGAATAACGTTTTTTTTCCATCTTAATCATCATCAATTGACGTTAAAGGAGCAATAAAAGTGCTCCTTTAATTTTTAATAAAACTTTGATGACTTGGGTAAAAAAAAACGGTTTAACCGATCGGGTAAAAAAATTACAGGGTCTTTGGGCATGTATTGAGCTCAAAAAAACGTGGAAACATTGGTCATTTTT
>OZ023321.1:361035-541306 GCA_964007375.1 Ophion obscuratus
TTATTTCTTTTTTATGTAAATAACTTTTTTTTCTCTTTCACTAAACTAGATTTTGTCTTTATTGATTTTGTCATAATTTTTTCCCTCTCTCTCTCTCTCTCTCTCTCTCTCTCTCCCTCTTACACACTTAATTATTCAATCTAAAACCTGTTGCAAACTGTGACATACATATACAATATCTGTTTGTAAATCATATTATTTATATTATATATGCGCGTGTGTGTGTATGTGTGTGCACGTGCGTGTGTATTTAAAAATATTGATATTTATCTTGTTGGTCTATTTGTTTTTTTGTCATTCAGTTATGAGCTATGTCAAAAGTTTCAAGTCTCTGCCTTATTCGGAAGTTGGTTTGAAATTGATTGTAAAATTTGTACCGAACAAACACACAGACAGACAAGAAAGCGAGTTAATAAAAACGTGGTAATACAGAAGCAGAAATACGCGGAGAAACAGTTTCGGAATAAAGCCGAAAGCAAATCCTGACAAACAAAAATAATAATAAGCAAATGACAAATGTTCAACGTTGAAAAAAAATACTAGAACAAACAAAAGGTAATAGGACTCGAATACAAAGAGAACAAAAGAAAGAATACGAGGAAAGACACATACGCTAATTTACAAATATTGCCAATACAACAGAAAGTATTGTTCTCGTTCGACGGAAAAATCGCCCCTTCGTCCCAAGTAAAAACGGAATTAAAAAAAATACAATTGTGTCGAAAAAAGTTTAGCACGAATAACTTTTTATCTTACGTCCCAGCAGTCCAAATAAGGCCGAATTCGCGGAGAAGCATCCTCCATCCTCGTCTATCACTCTTTAGTGTGCGATCACACTGGATAACGTTTTCTTCGATTGACCCTCTCCTTTGTTTCTTTCATCAAATGGGTTTTAAAAAATATTCCGAAAATACATATATAAGTATATGCGCATATAGATCTGTACGTTTATGTGCGCGTATATATCCTCATATACATGCGTTTGTATATGTCTTTAGATATTTATATATGTATGTATGTGTATATATATATATATATATATATATATATATATATATATTTATATATTTTCCATTCAAGCGATCTTTTTTCTATCATCACTTAGTCTCATCGTAATTGACCAACATCTTCTCTTCGTTTCGTCGCCCTCGTATTGTTCCCTCTTCATTACGTCCGTGTGTTTTTTCTTCTATTTATTCATTCTCCTCGTGCCCGTTCTTGACGCTAGGCTCGCCCAAATTTTCGATGCAACATCTTCGTATCGACCATTCGAGAATTTCTTATCGGTCGTTCTTTACGTAATTTTTTTCTTCATACGAATTATCATTCATTGTTTCACACGTACACGAATTGGGAGTTTTTTTTACTTGTTCACGAATTACGGGTTTTTTACATGCACACGAATTACGGGCCGGGGGAGGGGGTTTCATACGTATAAGAATCGCAGATTATGTTTTCGGATATTTTTATACGCCGGATGAGGGATAACGAGAATGTCAATAACTACATTCAAGATAAAAATAAGAATGGTCACGTTGTACACAATCGCCGAGTGTCATTCGGTAGAACGGTCAGCTGTTCCGACCGAATGCCCGAGGTCAGGGTGACCTCGAGACTGAGACGTCCAAGTAGTATCACGGTGTCTCTATCTACTCGCACAGGAGTTCGCTCGCTGGCCCGCGGGACTGCGAGAAAGAGAGAGAGAGAGGCAAACCTCCTGCGTTCTCCCTTGTTCTTTATTATTATTATTGTGATTGTCCCGGAATTGCCGTCACATTGTTATTACTGTTGTTGTTGTGATGATTAATATTATTATAAAACTTCTTTCCCTTGCGGAACTTTGCCTCGCGTATTTCTTTTTTCTTCTCCTTTTATTATTGCACCATCGATCACAAAAAACGCGACTTTTCGACGATTCCCGATCCTCACCCGGCGATTACGTCACTCGCGTCGCGACTGCTTCAATTTGGCGGGAAAAATACTGCATCGATTTCACATTTATACAAAGTGTGGCACGCGGGACAGTAGGGAAGAGAACGGATTTTTTTTCGTTCATAGGGCAGAAATTGCAGCGATGGGAATTAGGATAGAGAGAGGGAGAGAAACAACGGAAGTGGCCTGCACCACTGTCCAGACCGCTACTCTGCTTGTGGAAGATGTTTCCATTCCAATGGCAATCTCTCTCACTCTCTCGCTTCTCTCCTCTCGAGCGAAGATCGATCGATGTTACTGCTCCTGCGGAGCTGCGTCCTACCCTAAACCTACCACCTCTCCGCGCCTTATATTTTCGTCATATCCAATTCGTCTGTCTCTCTCTTTCGCTCTCTCTCTCTCTCTCTTGCTTTCTCCCTCTCTTCTCTCTGACTTTTCTGCTCTCTCTCTCTCTCTCTCTCTCTCTCTCTCTCTCTCTCTCTCTCTCTCTCTTGCTTTCTTCCACTTTCCCCTCTCTCTATTGCTGTCTCCAGGCCTCTCTCACTCTCTTTCCTTTTTTTCTCTCACCCCATTACTCTTCTCCCCCCTCACTCCATCTCAGTACGGTCCTTCTCCCCGTACAAATCCGACCTTCACCGAAACCCTGCTGCTCGTGTCACAGCATCCTTCCTTTCCTTGCTGCCCAGCGGAAACTTATCAGTTCGAGATTACATTTTAGACTTTTTCCTATCTCTACATATACTTATATGCAGGCAAAATCATGACCCCCGATAGCTGGAAGGAAAAATAAACACTTCTGCAATTTCAACGTCGCTTCATCGTATTAATGTTAAGTTAACGCAATATGGTGCAAAACAGTGAAAGTGTCCCGATCATGATTATTAGATTTTGGAAACTACATAAATACACGATCTGCGTAATGTCGATTCTTAAAAATTATCTTTGATTACATGTTTGCGATCGCATATACACGGTTGAAACGTCCTTTTGTCTGTTCTTCAAGGCAGGAAGTTAACGAAGACTCATGTACAACGGTATTCCGGTTCATGTCTGGAATAATAACGAATATCCATGATCACCTGTGAAAGAAAAAAACGTATATGCAAATCAGCATGTGTGCGTGTTTTGAAAAAAATACATGACAAAAATTAAGACGCAAGAAAGCGGATGTAGCCGTGAAAGAAATAATCTCATGCTTTGTCAGTTTTCAATTCCCAATGAGCTCCGGTGCTTTTTCTCGAGAGCTTCCGGCATCAGCATTTTCCGATCGTATATAATAGGCATTTTCACATCCCATCACACACACACACACACACACACACACACACACACACACACACACACACACACACACACACACACACACACACACACACGTGCGCGCGCGCGCACGCGTATCCCAGTGTAAGCTCCGATCCGACACGGTCAAGGGCTCCGTGGATTGTTCTCGGCTCCTCATTAATTTGCATTAACACTGGGTCATCAACGACATTAACATGATGATGAAGAGTGCGCGTGTGAAACGACAGGCGTGTGGATGCACATGAAGGTTTGACGATATGTAGTACCTGAGTGTAACGAATAATGCAAATTTAACCTCGCGTTCGGTCATAGTTGACACGTCGCTATACGATCGATAATAATGATTGGGGAAAATTAGCTGTTGGTAAATGGGAGAAGGAATATTCCGACGAAGAAAATAAAATATTCAAGTGTCTCGCCTTGGCTATGAGAAAAGTCCGATAAAATTCCACCTCATGAATGGGTTTTGTTTTACTTTCGATAAGCGAAAAGGCGCGCAGCATATATATACGCATAGAACTCAGAATAACTTGTGATAAGACTGTATAATTATTAATAATAATCGAGCGGTAATCATTTGCGATAAGCGTTTGTTCGTTCGCGGGTAAAAACTAAAGGTCGCTCTCGGGGTCGGACGCGACTTACCGACTGCGATAAACGTATTGACAAATTTACAAGAGATTAAAATTAAACGATTTTGTTACTCTGTGCTGGGATATACTTGGATTGCGATTCTCGTTTTATTTTGCAATCTAAAGGCCAACAATCACTGTATTAGTGATTGTTGGCCTATCTAAACGATAACTGTAAATGTTATCGTTTACAGGCAGCGGATGATAAGACCCGTCATTATTACCCACTAGATTTTACGCCAGTTTTCTTATTTACCGAACCTAAAAGTATTGCCGATTAAATAAATCGTTAGAATCGCGTGCAATCGAAAGTTTCATACTTTTCTCGATAAAACAAGCCTCGTTTCGATAGAGGCCGTGCAGGGTAAGAAAGCGTATTTTCTCTTAAGACGAAATGACACCTCATCGCGGTCGGTATGGGTAGAACAATTATAGATACCCAAAAATCTCTGAAAGGGCTCTTCACATCCCGTCGAAACTTTGCCAAACGACGTCGAATAGATAAACGAACAGCTGTCTGCCCCTCAAATTTTCTAAATTCGAAGAAACAAAACGTAGATTGGGTTATCATAAGCCAATCTATATTTTTTTTCTCTCAAATCCAGAAAATTTGAGAGACAGACAGCTGTTCGTCTATCTATTTGACGTCGTTTGGCAAAGTTTCAACAGCAGACGGGATTTGAAGAGCCGTTTCAAATATTTCTGGGTATCTATAATTGTTTTACCATACCGACCGCGATGAGGTGTCATTTCGTCTTAAGGTCGTTATGCGGTTTATCCGTCGGGGCTGAAGTACGAGGGGAGCGCCCTGTGCTTATACACGGAGCCGATTAACTGTTACCAAGTGTGCAAGTGCATGTGTCAAGTGCACACACACACTTGCACACACACACACGCACACACACACACACACACGCACACGCACGCACGCACGCACGCACGCACACACACACGCACGCACGCACGCACGCACGCACGCACACACACACACACACACACACTTGCACACATGCTTTTGCAATTTTATTATTTAATAAATATAATTTATTATTTAATAAATTTTATTATTTAATAAATTTAATTACAACGCATTCCCCTACCCCGCCCCTCTGCGCGGCATTTCCGTGACGGCAACGGGAATTAGTGGTGCGACGAAGAGAGAAATAGCTCTTCTGTCCTTTTCCCGCCTGAACGCAACGCATGCGCCGTTTGCCCTAACTTAATTTTCCGTACTGTCGTGTAAACTGCATAATATACGAAACCAATTAAAGAAATGTGTTGATTAAAAAAAAGATGACGACTTTCGTCTAAAAAAACTGAAAACTTTTCGGATACATTAATTCATACCAGCACATATTACGACCATTTCATCCTCTTTTCTCTAATGTCTCACAATACATCGTTCTTCGAAATGTTTTTCGCACACGTACTGAAACTCTTTCAGTCCCGGAATAGCATCGAGCCATTTTTTGTATCGTACGACGTTTCTGGACACGCGAAACACGGAGCATTTCTGCTTACAATTTTTGTACCCCGTTTTACAATTACGAACCGCGCAACCCTTAGCGATTTGGCATTTTTTCGCAAACACTACCAAGAAAAAGTCACACTTATGCGTAAAAACACGATAAAAAAAATATCACGGTAAATCGCGTAGAGCCTTCTGGTATATGGTCGCAAATAAAGGTTATTTCGAAACTCGCGCCAAAAATACATACGTAAACACCTTGTCACATTCGCCGGTAAGAGGTAAGGGGGAAACTACTCCCCCTTGCTAGTAACGACGCGTAGCGGCGCCTAGTGAATCGAAAAGTGAAGCCGATAAGCGTGCCTACCCCCACCATGAAAATTTAGCTACGTTGCAAGACCTGTGAAAATTTATCTTCCCCAGATAGACAAGTACCACTCGTTTACTGCTCTGTAGCGGGATTCCGTAACTCGTTATACTGTCGTTATGAGCTTATAGCGACACTTTTCGGTACGATGAATAACGACGCGTCGCGGTAACGACAAATGCGATTCCGTACATAAGGTATAACGTCGTTCGTCGCTATTCGTAACAAAAAATGTCGTTATGGTGTCGGTATGAGCTGCTGATATAGCGAGGGGCAGCGTACCCCTCGTTATGCCGTAGCGACGAGTCGAAATGCGGTTGGACGCGTTGTGATTCGTGAGCGCTCGAACTGTGTGAATAATTTGTATTTCTGGGTAAGAAAACGCGTACTCCAAAGATAACGTGTTATATTTAAAAAAACAACCTGTGATATATTTTGACTAATTATCACGTTAAAAAAAATGTGTAAAAGTTTCACGGATTTCCAGTTAATCCCCGCCTATATGTTTTATAAGGTTTTTCAAACCGTGCATAACCTATAATTATTATTTCTGTTCGAAGAATATTTCTTTTTATTTCGATATTGTGATCAAAATCTTACTTTTATATAATCACCAATCATATAATACGATAATCATTTTTTTAATACCTGTTTCTGCATATTATAAAATGTTTGCATTTTGTAGCGAACATGGCCCTTGATTATTTGGCTTGGGAACTGGGATTGTTGGGTGAAAGGGTGCGTCGGATAGAACGGCACATAGAACGGAGACAGCTAAGAGATGCGCAGAACCCCTTTCATCTACCACACGACGAATTCGTTGATTACTTTCGCCTGACTCCAGAACTTGTAATCGGCATTTTCAATGCATTACGAGAAGAATTGCAAAGCAAACGCACTACGGGCTTAAGCCCAGAAATCAAGGTAAGTTTGTAGCAGTAATTAATATGATTAAACTCTTAATAGTATAATGTGTCTTTGGAACATGGCAATATATATATCCTTTATTACAGGTATTAATCGCTATACAGTTTTATGCACAAGGCAACTACCAAAGAAGTGTAGGCAATCAATATCATTTCAACGTTAGTCAGACAACAACGAGTCGTTGCCTCCATGCTGTGACAGAGGCAATAAATAGGCGTTTGCTACGTAGGTGGGTGAAATTTCCAATGACTGAAGCAGATCGACAGCGAGCGCGTGAAAAATTTTCAACCGCCGCACAGTCATTTGAGGGTGCCATTGGTGCTATAGATTGCACTTTTGTCCATATTCTTGCCCCTTCTGAGCATGAAGAGGCCTTCGTCAATCACCATGGTCGACATTCTTTGAACATACAAGCGGCAAGTATACATATATATGTAGCAAGTATACTGTGAGTGAAAAAAGTACCCAACATTGATATTATGTTTTAAGCATCAAGTGGCATGCGTTTTAAACACATATGTGTTAGCTACAAAGGCTTCGTTAATAAAATGCGTTCACTACCTTCAATCATCGGCGTACGAATACTTCAATACTTACTGTATTCTGGGTGGTTGCTATAAAGCTTACGTTCCACTGTTGCGTTATATATTCTTTCAGATTGTTGACCCCGATATGAAATTGCTGAATATCAATGCACGGTATCCAGGTGCACGAAATGATGCGTACATCTGGAGTACATCACCAATTCGTCGGGCAATGGAATTTCATTACAATCGAGGCGAACGAAAAACTTGGCTTATCGGTGAGTCTGACCATTATAGAGGTATTTGCAACACGGCAAAACCGTGAAATTTTTACTGTTCGAAGACATTACATTTCAGACATTCCTTAAAACGACCGATGATGTGTCTACTTTAAAAAAAAATGTTAAAAGCCGCCATTTCTAATTTTTTTCTCATTTATGTATACGTTCAGTATATTTGTAACAGTATGAATGTTCTTTATCAGGTGACGCTGGATACCCGCTAGAACCGTGGCTTATGACACCCTTGGCGAATTTTCCTGAAGATACTCAACAGTTTTATTACACGCAGCAGCTTTGCAAGGCAAGGAACGTTGTTGAACGTTTCTTCGGTGTCTTCAAATCTGTATGGAGATGTCTTTCCTATCAGCGCGTGTTGATGTACGAACCGACATTTGCTGCAAAAATAGTGAATGCATGTGCAGTACTTCACAATATGAGAATCCAACATCGTTTTTGTGATGAACATTTCCAAGCACCAATAGTCCCCGATCATGATCAAAACGAAAATCCTCATCCTGCGGACATCGATGACGATTTACCTGCAAGAGGGCCACGCGCTTTAGCTCGGAGAATCCAACGACAAATTATGAGAGAGAGGTTTCATAACTATCGTGATGCAGAAGAGGAAGAGAATGACGAAGAGGAATAATGAGTTTAAAAAAATAGAACGGTCTATTATTCTATAATCTCACGAGGTTGCAAGAAGAAAAAAGATTACATCACATTTAAACCGTTACATAGTGAGTGTTTAATATATTTTCAGACGAAAATGTATTCCCAAACAATAATGTTCAATATATAATCGATACAGCACGCTTATTTTCATTGAAAAATCATGCAATTTTTTAAATTAGTGTATCTGATGAACATGTTAGGATAAAAATAACAAAAAATGGACGTAATGTTCTTTTGATTATCAATTATGTATATTGGAGAACAGCGTGACATTTCTATGCGTTGGCTTTGCCGATTTGTTTGTAATTTTGGAAAAATTTAACATCGAGCATTTTCGCGTATCTTGATATAGTAGACACTGAATTTTTTGCGTTCATTTCAATGTGGACAACACTCAGTATGTGAATATCCACTCAGACGAGATCTACCTCTTTTCATTATGATCAATTTGTAACGAGTGTTCCTATAACGAAAATTTGTACCATTATTACCATGACCAAACTTACCATTGAATTTCAGCATGTGTAGCATTGAAATAAAAATAATTGTACAAACAGTTTAGAACAAAAGTAACCTCTTTATTTCAAAACGCATATTACCTTTATATGTATTTGGAAACCAATAAACTATACAGTGAACATACGACAACAAAAATATAATGGTTAATCGAATCGTTGTATCCTAAACCGTAAAAACTTTACATTCGAACCCTGCAAATTAAGTCGGTCGTCACTGTTTTTTTAAAACGTTCACGCAGTCTTTTATTAAGACGACTAGCTCAGAGAAAGTCTGGTCTCGAGCTTTTTGAGCTTCGGCGAATGATCGGAGAATCTCGTTCCTCTGTTTATCGTTGTCCGCGATTTGCTGCATAGCTTTGGCAAACATCTGTATAATGAAGAAATGGTCATTTTGAAAAAAAAAGGCGTCGAATTTATTTTAAAATAGCGTTTTAATTAAGGTTGGATTAAAACTTCTTGAAACATATCATAGTAGATACCTCCATGCACGAAATTTGTCGCTCAGCTAGAGTCGCAAAATCTGTTCGCGCATTTTGCAGATGCGTGCTCAATCGATCGCCACCTTCCAAATAAAACAAACATTTCACCTCTGGACATCTCGTAAAAGAAAACAACTGATTAACTACAATTATACTCACTGCGCCTCGCGACTTTTGATGCCCTCTCCTGCCGATTGGAGTTTCGTACACCGCTAGAAACCGGTTCGGATGATGTAGCTGCTATTATTTCTGACGCTGTAGGTACTGATTTGCGTCTTTCCAGAGGGTCGACAACTGTCTCCGAGTTTTCTCGCATAAAGTACGGCTCAGTGGCTGTACTTTCAATGCCTTCTAAGCCGTCTAGCATTTCATAATCTAACATACAACAGAAGATCATTTATTTGAACAGCAAGGTCAAGTAAGCCTTATGTTACCGTCCGACTACCGTGTCATATGAAGTATTATGCCAAGTCATATATGCAGTCTTAAGAAGCATGTACTAACTCGTATAAGCCGTGCAACTGACATCGCTACTGCTTCGAACTGTTAAATTATTGGCAGCACTATTTAATACGTCTTCCTGTCCCTCTGCTAATAATTCGAACGAGTTTAGCTGAAATCATAATTTAAGACGCAAATCGGGAATTATTATGTTATACTTTTATTCATTGGGAGACACTTTATAGATAAAAAAATGTATATATTCTCGACTAAAATAAAAATGATCAACTTTTTCTGGCCGATTAATAGAACGTAACCTATTACGTGGATTGAAAAAAAGTTGTGTTTTATTAAGATTGCTGCAGTCACATAAAAAAAATTTAACCGTTCTTCGGGGAATGCATCTGGACACTGTACTCCTTCCACATAATCGAAACCCATTAGACCCAAAATTTTTTGTTCTCTCCCGCTTAAATTCGCTGGAGGCTCCCCAACGTTTCCCGTTGCAGCCCGATTAGCGCGTATCTTCGCTATTTTCTGCGAAACCATTGTCTTGTTGTCCCTCCACGTCTATGAAATAAAAATATGTATTATGAAGAGTTGTGGAAATATCTTGATGTAAAATCATTATTATATTATCTTCGTATATGATGTTTCTGAAAGAAAAACTTACCGATTTCCACGACTTCATATCTTTACTTTTTCCGTCTTTACTCATTTGATTTAATTCGTCTACTAATTTGTCCCATGATGCACTCAAATCGGCTTTTCCATGCAGAGTTTTAAATTTTCCTGTTGCAACATGAGGATGCTGTACGAAATAATCGACCATGAAGTCAATTTGGGCTGATGTTGCCTTAGCTTGCCGTTTACCGACGGTTGCTTTTGATTTTGTTATTCTAAAAGGAAAATATCAATCAAACCCAATAAGTTTGCTTCACGTAAAGAAATATAGCTAAACTATGTGTGGAAATGAGTATTTATAACCTGTAATCGCATAACGTCTGTCATGTATGACAATCTTTATTATTGACGTATTATACATCGCAAATATAGAACGTATTTCTTTTTTTTTACTGCAACTGGAACTGACTTACCGTGATACAGTAGCCATTGTTAAAGGACTGAAAATTTGTTTTAATCCTCAATGCAATAATATCCTTTTAATAAAACCGCGGAGGCGAACAAACGGACAGAAAATAAAGAGCGCTTTGTCTTCCGAGAGTTACTGATGTTTTTAAGAATTACTAGAAACTTACTATAATGATGGTTATTTTCATGGTCCACAACATACCAACCAACGAAATTTTGTACGTCCTCCTAGGTTACAGGCATAACGACGACGTTAAATAGCGACGATTCGTTATCGCATTCTGTAACGTTGAAATGTCGCTATTCGGAGTTACGGAATCAGACCATCGTTATCCGTGTATCGTTACACGCGGCGAAAGTCGGTATCGTTACCGTAACGTCGCATGTCGTTATAATTATAACGAGTTACGGAATCCCGCTACAGCAGCGCGATTCTGTAACTCGTTATAACTCAGTAGCGACAGTTTTCGTTATCGTAAGCTAGCGACAGCCAATCGCATGCACGATCAAAAAAGAAAGGGAGCCTCTTATTGGCTGTCGCTAGCTAACGATAACGAAAGCTGTCGTTATCGAGTTATAACGAGTTACAGAATATGCCTACTGGTGGAGTACGCCGTAACGTCACCCTGACCTCTACGTACGTTTGTACGGTAACGTTACCGTATCAGTACGGCGTATGGTACGGCGTACGGTGAATGCACCAGTCCGGTGAGCTCACGCCGTATCGTACGCGAGCAGTACGGCGTACCGCTCGTGTACGGTGCAGGAGTAGTACGGCGTGTGGTCGGGCGTTCGGTGAATGTACCAGTACCGTGACCAAGGAGACTAGAGTAAAAGAGTCAAAACTCCCTATTCTAGCCTGTATGTACGAAGTTCTTTGAATCGGTCGCAGAGATGTAGTGCTCAGTTCCGCCGCAGGAGTCGCTAGTGTTCCCCAGAGCCCATAATATATAGTAATACAAAACTGCATAAGGTCCGAGCTCCTCCTCAACGACCAATCACAAAACTGGGGTGATCGTGTTTCTCTCTCGTACTCACCTGGAACAGTCATAGTGCGTTCTCTCTCGCACACCCGAACGATAATACACCGAAGTAGGGATTCCTTCTATTATAATATATAATAATATTGTGTACATATATATAATAAATAAAATATAAATAATATTAATGAAACAACTCGTGTTGTTTTATTCACATGGGCTTATTATATAATAAGCACATCAGATATACTAATTATATAATAAGTGCAACACGAGTTATTTTATTATGGAAACTTATGATTCGCCTGTTATGTTTAAAAATACAACTAATTACAATGAAATGCGAATAAAGCAATAAACCAACCGTAATCTATCGCGGAATATATTTATTATTTGGATG
This sequence comes from Ophion obscuratus, assembly GCA_964007375.1. Classification (NCBI taxonomy): domain Eukaryota; kingdom Metazoa; phylum Arthropoda; class Insecta; order Hymenoptera; family Ichneumonidae; genus Ophion; species Ophion obscuratus. The sequence goes on from OZ023321.1 coordinate 373,054, forward strand.
CGCGTTACTCTGTTTTCCTGTACAATGATAATAATGATAAATAATAATAACATGAACATGCAAGAAACCGGGCGAATGCGGGAACGTTGGCTCTACATGATGGGGTTGTCTTTTCAACACGTGCTTATTATATGTATACCCATGAAAACTCGTTATTTACTAGTTACGTTTAAAAATGAAGCTAAATATGAATTGAATTAAGCGATGAACCAACCGAACAAGCCGTCAAGCCTAATTGAACCCCAAGCGCGGCAATTACTTTAATATGAAAAGATTATATTTATTGGCAAATGATTGTGTGGCGAAATCCGTAGAACGCTAGATTACTGTATTGAAAGTCCTGAGTTCGAGCCTCGGTAGTTTTAATTTTTTTCTTTTGCATTCGTACAGGTATCTAGTTGTACGAGCGAATTGAAGCAGTTTTAACCAATCAAAGAACTCGTCCAGTCCCAAAAGAACTCGAACAAAAATAACATGGAAGAATATATTTTTTAATTTACTGCCAGCAATAGTTGAAATTTGTTTTATAATTCCTACCTAGACTGCTTACTGTTTCCGTTTATCTCATTGATTCGCGAGGAGTCATCTCCATTATTATGCACATAGTTTGATAGCTGCTGTGCTAGTGTACACGACAGATATATTTGTGTTTGACAGGCGCAAACAATTTTGCCGCCATAAGACGGTCATTTTGACCTTATGCAGTTTTGTATTACTATATATTATGGGCTCTGGGGAACACTAGCGACGCCTGCGGCGGAACTGAGTACTACATCTCTGCGACCGATTGACAGAACTTCGTACATACAGGCTAGGATAGGGAGTTTGGACTCCTTTACTCTGGTCTCTTTGATACAGGTCTTGAAACTCGCTCAAAATTTCAGAGGTGGGGGATGGCCTCTTATTGAAGCACCGACTGTTTCAACTCGTCACCACGAGGGTCCCTGCTATAGAGTGATGCAGGCTGTGTGAGAGAGATGGAAATAGATTTCAAAAGTAAACAAAACCCAAACATAACCGCTGATTCACGCGACCACACGCGACATGCTCTACTTGTAAACTTGTAAAAACGGTGATATTGAAAAATGACCAAGCGGTGTATTGTGCCAACGTGTAGAACAGGCTCTCGGAGTGACAAATCGAAACACTCAGTGTTTCGGGTGCCGAGAGACTTGGCGCAATTAAAAACAATGGGAGGCCGCGATGCCGGGAGTTGGGAAATTAGAGCCGAGACACCAGAGATTAGTAGGGAGATGTACAACGCTCCCCTTTTCGGCGTGCCTCGCAAATGGCGCTAAATCGCGGCGGCGAGTTCGGGAGTATGATTTCGTGATCATCGCCTCTGTCGAGGTTGCAGATTCCCTTGTAGCCGCGCGAGTCCGTGATCACCGCTCAAGTCGGTATCGCAGTCAGCGAGAACGCGAATGGGTAGCTCGGTGGGGGGAAAGTCTCCGCCCCTCGCAAATCGCGCTCGCTCGACAGGCGAACGGAGCGAGGTTTTCCGTCCGATCGAGCTCGACATATATATGTGTGGCCGTACTGCGGATTGGAATATGCATTAAATGAATTCTAAAGTGAAAAACATGTATCGAGATGATTGTTTTCTCTCCGTTGCCCGTTTATGCCGAAAATGCGGGTTAAAAAAATTAACGACGAACCGCGTTGCAAAATAAAACGCCGAAACGACCGTGGAAGGTTCAAAAAGAAATCTTGAGCCTTTGCCGCGATCGTTTCCACATTTTTTTTCAACAGTAAACATTATGGATAAGGGTGTATCATAAATATTTCTCTATCTGCAATGGGCGTTGTGGCCGAGTTGGTAGCGTGGCGGATTAACGATGTAACGGTCCGGGTTCAATCCCCGGTGAATCAACTTTTTTTTTTCTTTACTTTATATTCAGAATTTTTTCGAACTTACTCTCGCTTTAGCTATTCTCGCATGTTCAGGCATTATTTATGATATTTAATTCGTATATGCTTAATAAAAAAAAACAAGACATTACTACCGGGGATCAGCGCAGCCAGATCGCGCGTAAAAGTTACCCCCTCTCTAGTCTGTTATACGGCAATCGCCCAATCATAGTAGCGCGTGTCCGTGAGCGACAACGCTTGGACATCTTCGGAAAGAGCCGAGCACGGTCGAAGTTTCTCGACTGCGCCTTCGGCAGCTACACCAACGCATGGACGCTGAGCACGTTCATGTGCGGCCAAGCCGAAACGAAGGCTTCGAGGGAAAAAGCAATCTGAGCACGACTCACGCGTGACGTCACCCGACGTCGCGCGCGAGGCTTTTAGATAATTTCAATGCTTATTTAGCTCTTGATTCTCTGCGTTATTAATGTATACAAAAAAATGTACCGCGCACTCTGATCGCTTATTTTTTTAGTTTATACGTTAATTTAAATATAATAATAAATCTAAATTACAACTTATTTATCTTATATAAAATTGTTTACGCTTTACTCACACCCGTCCTTATGCCAAATAAATTATAATTCATAAAAGTAAGCGGACATATATTTATATTCGTATTATTATATTAATTCTCATACTTTCATCAAGCGATAAAGCATTATCCCCAAAAAGAAGCCAATCATCCACCCGGCCGCGAAACGTAAGTACCAGAAAGTGCACATATTCTACAAGCGATGAAATGGTCCCGTTGGTAGCGTTCCTGGCTTCGGTCCGCAGGGGCCCGTGGTGCAAATTTTTCTCCAAATTTTTCATAATTTATCATATTTTAGTGATATTTGAGATTTTCGGAGAAAAAATTATTTAAAACAGATTCAAGTTCTGGTCTATTTCCCAAAAACACTTTTTTTTCACTGAAAATTCATGATTTCTCATTTTTTTCCCGGAAATTTCTCTTTTTCCTATGACCTGAGTGAACGGCTGCGGACATATTCGGAGAGAAGTTAAAGATGAAAAGAAATGAGGTTTTCGTTAAAAAAACTGAGTATATTGCAAAAAAAATGTACGGGAAAATATTACAAATTAGCGACACTGCAGCAAATTCTTCCGAGGCATGTTGAACTTAAGGTGCTCTGCGGCACGTAGTATAACTTGTGCCAATTTTAATCTGGACGAAATAATTATTTTAAATTAAATCTAGATGAGTGTAGCTAGTGAACCACGTAGGGGATTTTAGAAATACTGATTTTTGAGTAATTGCCGCGTATTTGACTAAAAATGTTCATTTAGACTTATAGTACAGTCGTGCTGTCGTCGAAAAACACCGGAATAGGAGAAAATTAGAAGAAGGCTGGTTTTTTGACAGGTGATTTTGTGGGTGCCAGGGGTGCTAATGCCAAGTTTGCCTAAAAATCGAGGTGTAGGGTTTTTTTCTAGGGGATGAAGGGGTACAGGGGTGGATTGATGCCAAACTACATCCCCCACGAGGTCGGCGCCATAAGACAAAATGTTCAGAAAAATCCGGGCTTTATTTTTGTCCACAGCGTCGAAGTCGGGGAAGTGCATTTTGGGGGTGAAAAAGTGGGGTGAAATTTTGAAAAATCAGTTTCAATTCAATAACTCTTTAGAAAAAATTCAGAAAATTTTTATTCAAATAGGAAAGTTGTAACCCTTGAAAAGACGCGTCGATTGAGTATTTGATCATCCCTCTCCGATAATATCTTCAGCCCCATAAAAATGATGGATATATCAAAAAAAAATTGTTCATTGAATAACTCAAAAACAATCAATTTTTCGAGTATGGTTTAAATGTACGAAATGTAGAAAATAACTTTCTCTACATTTTTGTTCCTATGGACCACCCTTGAATTTCGCTTTTTCCAACCCCTCTCGGGGGTTGAAAATTCAAAATGAAATTCTGGGGAAACTATTGATCGTACGAATTCGCCGCCATGGAAAGATTTGTAGCTTGAACTCTCAGCTACATTCTTGTCCATAGCGTTAAAGACGTATCTCTTCATTTTCGATTTTAAAAAGTGGGGAGAACGTACCAAAAATCAGTTTTTTGAGAATAACTCCTCGGAAATTTTTTTTTCGAACTCTATTTAAATGAAACAGTTGTAGCTCTCAAAAATACGCGTCGATTGGGTATAAAGTAATTCCTCAACTCCAAAAGTAACCCCCCCCATAAAAAATGACGAAATACTGTGAAAATTTTGTTTTCGTGATTATTCAAAAATGGTCGATTTTACGGGTGCAGTTTGAATGTACGCAATGTAGGGATTAATGTTCCCTACATTTTCGTTCATATAAACAACCCTCGAATTTTACCATGTTTTCATCCCGTAACGAGAATAAAAATATTTTTATTTTTTGCCGGATAAGTTTTGAGTGTACGAAATTTGTCATTGGGGATAAATTAATTTATTATTATCGGAATTATCGAAATTATCGATATAACTGTATTATATCGATGTTCCGTTATATCGAAATTATCGATATAAGGGAATTATCGAAATAACTGTACCAAAGATTGTTTACCCTGATTGTTCACCCCCCAAGGATCAACCTCGCGGGTTTGAGTTTATGAATAAAATTGGAGCTGAATGTTCAATGAACAAATTATCCCCAATGACAAATTTCGTACACTCAAAACTTATCCGGCAAAAAATAAAAATATTTTTATTTTCGTTACGGGATGAAAACATGGTAAAATTCGTACATTCAAACTGCACCCGTAAAATCGACCATTTTTGAATAATCACGAAAACAAAATTTTCAGAGTATTTCGTCATTTTTTATGGGGGTGTTACTTTTGGAGTTGAGGGATAACTTTATACCCAATCGACGCGTATTTTTGAGAGCTACAACTGTTTCATTTAAATAGACTTCGAAAAAAAAATTCCCGAGGAGTTATTCTCAAAAAACTGATTTTTGGTACGTTCTCCCCACTTTTTAAAATCGAAAATGAAGAGATACGTCTTTAACGCTATGGACAAGAATGTAGCTGAGAGTTCAAGCTACAAATCTTTCCATGGCGGCGAATTCGTACGATCAATAGTTTCCCCAGAATTTCATTTTGAATTTTCAACCCCCGAGAGGGGTAGGAAAAATCGAAATTCAAGGGTGGTCCATAGGAACAAAAATGTAGAGAAAGTTATTTTCTACATTTCGTATATTTAAACCATACTCGAAAAATTGATTGTTTTTGAGTTATTCAATGAACAATTTTTTTTTGATATATCCATCATTTTTATGGGGCTGAAGATATTATCGGAGAGGGATGATCAAATACTCAATCGACGCGTCTTTTCAAGGGCTACAACTTTCCTATTTGAATAAAAAATTTCTGAATTTTTTCTAAAGAGTTATTGAATTAAAACTGATTTTTCAAAATTTCACCCCACTTTTTCACCCCCAAAATGCACTTCCCCGACTTCGACGCTGTGGACAAAAATAAAGCCCGGATTTTTCTGAACATTTTGTCTTATGGCGCCGACCTCGTGGGGGATGTAGTTTGTCATCAATCCACCCCTATACCCCTTCATCCCCTAGAAAAAAACCCTACACCCCGATTTTTAGGCAAACTTGGCATTAGCACCCCTGGCACCCACAAAATCACCTGTCAAAAAACCAGCCTTCTTCTAATTTTATCCGATTCCAATATACAGCACGACTGTACTATTAATAAAACAAAATTCTTTTTTTTAGATTAAAATTGGCACAGTTATACTGCGTGCCGCAGAGGTTCGACATGCTTCGGAAGAATTGCTGGAGTGTTGCCATTTTGTAATATTTTTGGATAAAAATTTCTAGCAATATACTTAAGTATATGCTCAATAAATACCGCAAGTGTTATTTGTTTATCACATTTTCTTCCGCCGAAAAAAATATTAAAAAATACGCTTCCTGTAAGGCCGTTACAATGGTGTTACCCCTTACAGTCTTCATATAATTTCCGAGATTTTCCCGTGATCGTAATTAAAATGATAAAATATTCGAAGAAATTCGGAGAAACTCCGATGTTTGCGTAAAAATAATTGTCCGCAAAACTCCGAATTCTTCATATTTGTTCCAATTCATAGAAAAATTCGGAAAAATTTTCCGGAAAAAATCGGAGTTTTTCGGAAAAAAAAATTGCACTAGAGGCGCGGGATCGTTCCCCGCGCTCAGTGGATTTAAAAAATTATTATTACTATTACTTCTTATTTGATTAGTTATTTTTATTAGTTATCATTATTATTTTAATTAGTTATCTTTTAGTGTCGAAAAATTTATCGCGCACTCTGATCGCTTATTTTATTAGTTTATATGTTTATTTAAATATAATAATAAATCTAAATTACAACTTATTTTACTTCTGAATTTTTTTTTGCGCTTTACTCACACCCGTCCCTATGCCAAAGAAATTGTAATTCATCAAAGTAAGCGGAAATATATTCGTATTATTATATTCATTCTCATACACTTTCATCAAGCGATAAAGTATTATCATAATGTATCCGGCCGCGAATCGTAGGTACCAGAAAGTGCACGTATTTACAAGCGATGAGGTGGTCCCGTTGATAGCGTTCCTGGCTTTGGTCCGCAGGGGCGCGGGATCGTTCCCCGCGCTGGGTGCTTTTAAAAAAATTATTATTACTATTAATTCTTATTTGATTAGTTATTGAATGAATATAATAATACGAATATAAATATATTTCCGCTCATATACTTTCATCAAGCGATAAAGCATTATCATAATGCTTTATCGCTTGATGAAAGTATATGAGAAAGAATATAATAATACGAAAATAAATAAATTTCCGCTTACTTTTATGAATTACAATTTCTTTGGCATAAAGACGGGTGTGAGTAAAGCGCAAAAAAAATTTCAGAAGTAAAATAAGTTGTAATTTAGATTTATTATTATATTTAAATTAACATATAAACTAATAAAATAAGCGATCAGAGTGCGCGATAAATTTTTCGACACTAAAAGATAACTAATTAAAATAATAATGATAACTAATAAAAATAACTAATCAAATAAGAATTAATAGTAATAATAATTTTTTAAATCCACTGAGCGCGGGGAACGATCCCGCGCCCCTAGTGCAATTTTTTTTTCCCGAAAAACTCCGATTTTTTCCGGAAAATTTTTCCGAATTTTTCTATGAATTGGAACAAATATGAAGAATTCGGAGTTTTGCGGACAATTATTTTTACGCAAACATCCGAGTTTCTCCGAATTTCTTCGAATATTTTATCATTTTAATTACGATCACGGGAAAATCTCGGAAATTATATGAAGACTGTAAGGGGTAACACCACTGTAACGGCCTTACAGGAAGCGTATTTTTTAATATTTTTTTCGGCGGAAGAAAATGTGATAAACAAATAACACTTGCGGTATTTATTGAGCATATACTTAAGTATATTGCTAGAAATTTTTATACAAAAATATTACAAAATGGCGACACTCCAGCAATTCTTCCGAAGCATGTCGAACCTCTGCGGCACGCAGTATAACTGTGCCAATTTTAATCTAAAAAAAAGACTTTTGTTTTATTAAGTCTAAATGAACATTTTTAGTCAAATACGTGGCAATTACTCAAAAATCAGTATTTCTAAAATCCCCTACGTGGTTCACTAGCTACACTCATCTAGATTTAATTTAAAATAATTATTTCGTCCAGATTAAAATTGGCACAAGTTATACTACGTGCCGCAGAGCACCTTAAGTTCAACATGCCTCGGAAGAATTTGCTGCAGTGTCGCTAATTTGTAATATTTTCCCGTACATTTTTTTTGCAATATACTTCAATATATGCTTAATAATTACCCCAAGTATTATTTGTCTAAAACGCTTCGTGGCAGGCCGTTACAGTAGAGTTACCCGTTAAGGAAAATGATGTTTGCAAAAATTTCGGAAATTCATTATTTCTCAGAATTATGAGGGATAAAAAAATGCAATAAGTTTTTTTTTATGAAAATCTCATTCTTTTTCATCTATAACTTTTCTCCGAATATCTCCGCAGCCTTTCACTCAATAGGAAAAAGAAAAAGTTCCGAAAAAAAAATAAGAACAAGTTTTCTTTACGAAAATCTCATTTTTTCATCTTTAAATTTTCTCCGAATATCTTCGCAGCCGTTCACTCAGGTAATAGGAAGAAGGAAAATTTCCGGAAAAAAATAATAATCAGTTTTTTTAACGAAAATCTCATTTCTTTTCATCTTTAACTTCTCTCCGAATATGTCCGCAGCCGTTCACTCAGGTCATAGGAAAAAGAGAAATTTCCGGGAGAAAAATGAGAAATCATGAATTTTCAGTGAAAAAAAAGTGTTTTTGGGAAATAGACCAGAAATTGAATCTGTTTTAAATAATTTTTTCTCCGAAAATCTCAAATATCACTAAAATATGATAAATTATGAAAAATTTGGAGAAAAATTTGCACCACGGGCCCCTGCGGACCGAAGCCAGGAACGCTACCAACGGGACCATTTCATCGCTTGTAGAATATGTGCACTTTCTGGTACTTACGTTTCGCGGCCGGGTGGATGATTGGCTTCTTTTTGGGGATAATGCTTTATCGCTTGATGAAAGTATGAGAATTAATATAATAATACGAATATAAATATATGTCCGCTTACTTTTATGAATTATAATTTATTTGGCATAAGGACGGGTGTGAGTAAAGCGTAAACAATTTTATATAAGATAAATAAGTTGTAATTTAGATTTATTATTATATTTAAATTAACGTATAAACTAAAAAAATAAGCGATCAGAGTGCGCGGTACATTTTTTTGTATACATTAATAATGCAGAGAATCAAGAGCTAAATAAGCATTGAAATTATCTAAAAGCCTCGCGCGCGACGTCGGGTGACGTCACGCGTGAGTCGTGCTCAGATTGCTTTTTCCCTCGAAGCCTTCGTTTCGGCTTGGCCGCACATGAACGTGCTCAGCGTCCATGCGTTGGTGTAGCTGCCGAAGGCGCAGTCGAGAAACTTCGACCGTGCTCGGCTCTTTCCGAAGATGTCCAAGCGTTGTCGCTCACGGACACGCGCTACTATGATTGGGCGATTGCCGTATAACAGACTAGAGAGGGGGTAACTTTTACGCGCGATCTGGCTGCGCTGATCCCCGGTAGTAATGTCTTGTTTTTTGTTATTAAGCATATACGAATTAAATGTCATAAATAATGCCTGAACATGCGAGAATAGCTAAAGCGAGAGTAAGTTCGAAAAAATTCTGAATATAAAGTAAAGAAAAAAAAAAGTTGATTCACCGGGGATTGAACCCGGACCGTAACATCGTTAATCCGCCACGCTACCAACTCGGCCACAACGCCCATTGCAGATAGAGAAATATTTATGATACACCCTCATCCATAATGTTTACTGTTGAAAAAAAATGTGGAAACGATCGCGGCAAAGGCTCAAGATTTCTTTTTGAACCTTCCACGGTCGTTTCGGCGTTTTATTTTGCAACGCGGTTCGTCGTTAATTTTTTTAACCCGCATTTTCGGCATAAACGGGCAACCGAGAGAAAACAATCATCTCGATACATGTTTTTCACTTTAGAATTCATTTAATGCATATTCCAATCCGCAGTACGGCCACACATATATATGTCGAGCTCGATCGGACGGAAAACCTCGCTCCGTTCGCCTGTCGAGCGAGCGCGATTTGCGAGGGGCGGAGACTTTCCCCCCACCGAGCTACCCATTCGCGTTCTCGCTGACTGCGATACCGACTTGAGCGGTGATCACGGACTCGCGCGGCTACAAGGGAATCTGCAACCTCGACAGAGGCGATGATCACGAAATCATACTCCCGAACTCGCCGCCGCGATTTAGCGCCATTTGCGAGGCACGCCGAAAAGGGGAGCGTTGTACATCTCCCTACTAATCTCTGGAGACACCCCAGATAGACAAGCGTACGATTCCCCTAGGGCACTCCACGGCGTGAAGTCACCGTACCATTACCGTACTGTCGCGGCGTACTATCTCACGGCGTAATGTTACGGTACCGGTACGCCGTGCAATTCGAGCGAATCGTACACGAGCAGTACGGCGTCATGTTACCGTACCAATACGCCGTGCGATTCGAGCGAATCGTACACGAGCACTACGGCGTACTGTTACCGTACCGGTACGGTACTAGTACGCCGTGCGATTCGAGCGAATCGTACATGACCGGTATGGCGTATTACATATTTATAAATACGCGTATGCAAGAGGGAGTGTTTTTATAAGAATAATATTCTTTCATATAATTCCTTGAAAAAATATATGAATATGCCATCTGCAACAGTTATTAAATAGGCACGAGAGGATAGCTTATTCCATCATCTTCCGCCGGTCTGTAGACAGCGCGCCAAACCCGCCGGCGTGAACACCACTTCGCTTTAGTTTGCACCGAAGCCGCATTAGTGACAAATCGTTACGCCGCACGAGATAGATGGCCAATAAAAAGGATAATTGTGCGCAAAATATCAATTTTCGTCGCTTAACGAGAGCGGTAATTAAACTTCAAGACATCCGAGGAATCTGCGAGATTCGACGGAAAGCGTTGCACCAAGTGCCACTTTTTGGATAAAGATAAACTTTTTTGACAGGGTAAGTTTTTCTTTTACGCAATTCTTTCCGCTTTGACTCTCCCTTTTCTCAAGGTAAATGAAGAAAATTATTTATTTCATGAAGAAATAAGTCTCCACCGTTTTTTTTAATCGAAAACTGGGCATTTATTATGAAAGAACGGTAGTTTCTGTTTTATTGGAAGTATTCGACCGTACGGCGAAATCTTTGTGTTTATTCGAAGTATTTGAATAAAACATAACAATAAATCGTTTGGCTCGAATTTTCCTTCAATAATGTTTCCAATTCCGCGTCCTGGTACATTCTCGGTCTTCCGCTGCTCCCTCGTCTCGTACTTCTCAAGGACGAAAATTTCGAACGCGTTTTGCTCGAAACGTGTTTTTTTTTGCGACGTGGAATGTAACTCAAAAAGTAATGAACCAATCAACTTGAAATTTTATACAGATATTCTTTAATTTAGTGGCCTTTGCACAAATCTGAAATATCGTAAAAATTGTTATAAATATTGTTTTTAACGATTCGTTTGTAAAAAAAAAGTATTTTGTTTCTTATCCTCAAATATTCAATTTTTTTATTTTTCGCTAAATTAATATTATACTGTCAACTTTGATTAAAAGCGTTCACTGTTAATATCATTATAATTATTATTTGTATTAGGAGATATAGACAATTAAGGAGGTCATTTTTTTCAGGTCCATTTTTTGTCGCAATGCGCAATGACCTTGGATATATACTGATATATATATTTTTGTAGATAATGTGTATTTTTTCTAGTCGATCCCGCAATCTACTTTTGGGCCGAGGTAATTGAGCAATGGAGAACGAAGAACAAGAAATCGGAGAACGAGATGCCCTGAGAGGAGGAGTTCGTGAACACGTTGGAGCCGTGCGACTTGGATTTTACCGATCTTAATTCGGACGACGATGTGGACGTGCTGGGCCCCGTGTACGTGGCGAACGCAGTGCCAACACTGCTAAGACAAGATCCCGACAATTATCACGTTGTTCGCACCAATTCCGTCATGTTCAAACTCGAGGCCGACAATCTTCGTATAATGGAGACGAGAACTTCGAGAAATTCGAATATTGTTAAAATTTCAGTAAATTGTGAGGAACTTTTGTAAATTGTAAGAAATTTCTGTAAATTGCAAAAAATTCTTGTAAAATGTATAAAAATTCCGTCAATTGTACAAAATTTTCGTAAACTATAAGAAATTTTTGTAAATTGTAAAAAAAAGTTGTAAATTATAAGCAATGGTTGTTAATTGTAAAAAAAAATTAATCAAGGAATTTATGTAAATTCTAAGAAACTTTCGTAAATTCTAAGAAGTTTTTGTAAATTGTAATAAATTTTTGTAAAGTGCAAAAAAAATCGAGTATTGTAAAAAATTTCCGCACATTGTAAGGAATTTTTGTACACTAAGAAATGTTTGTAATTTGTAAGCAAATTCCGTAAATTGTAAAAATAATTTGTAAATTCTAAGGCATCTAAATAAATATCTAAATAAATATGTAAATGTAAATTGTAAAAAAAAATGGTACATTATAAAAAGATTTTGTAAATTGTGCACGATGTTTGCCAAGGAAACGGAAATAAATCAATAATCCAAAAACAGTATCCGGTTTTATTTAATATATATATACACACACATATACATGCAAAGAAAATAAGCGATCCGTTGATGTATGTATATACAGTGGTACGGTATGAATATTTTGAACCTAACGAGAGGTTATTTTAACCGTACTATGAACGTACGGAACTCGTTTTCTACGGATACAATAGCTTCACTATACCGGTACCGGGAGCGTACGTTAACCGCACGGTAACGTCTCGGTACTGGCACATTCACCGAACGCCGTACCACACACCGTACTGCTCCTGTACCATACACGAGCGGTACGCCGTATTGCTCGCGTACGATACGACGTGAGCTCACCGTACGCCGTACCATACGCCGTACTGATTTGGTAACGTTACCGTACGCACGTACGTGGAGGTCAGGGTGACGTTACGGCGTACTCCACCCACGGCCGTACCCAGTTAACCAAGCGTACCATTAATACAGCGTACCGCAGATGTGGAGTACGCCGTACCCTACAGCACCGATAATGTACGGCTACGGTATACCAGCGTACTCGTACCTCCAAGGTATCGCTACCGTGGAGTTACACCGTACTACAGTCTACGGTGGCTCCACGGTGGCGATACTATACCGGAACTGTACTAGTACATTGGCGGTACAGCGTACCGTACTCATATCGGTCATGTACCAGTACCGTACGCACGTACGAGCTGGTAACAGTACCGGTACGGCGCACTCCACATGAGGGATACATTTACGGTACATGGTTAGCTGGGTATATACAGGTCTGGGCACTTCCGTATATTCCGTATACCCCAAAGCGTGCCTCTACCCAGTTAACCAAGCGTACCATTAGTACAGCGTACCGCAAATGTGGAGTACGCCGTACCCTACAGTACCGATAATGTACGGCTACGGGATACCAGCGTACTCGTACCTCCAAGGTATCGCTACCGTGGAATTACACCGTACTGCAGTCTACGACGGCTCCACGGTGGCAATACTGTACCGGTACTGTACTAGTACATTGGCGGTACAGCGTACCATACGGCATACCGGTCATGTACTAGTACCGTACGCACGTACGAGGTGGTAACAGTACCGGTACGGCGCACTCCACATGAGGGATACATTTACGGTACATGGTTAGCTGGGTATCTGACGCCTCTCTCTGCGGAACTGGCCGCCAAACCGTGGAGCGCTGCTATCTCGGAGGCATGTGCGACAGAGCACGATGTATCCGCATATGCGAATTATCTTTCCCTTCACGTAGGTGTGATGAAAAATTAATACATCCTAAATAGTTAGTCGAACACAAAAACTAAAAGCATAAACCGAAAATATGAGCGATGAGCCATTAGTTAATGATACTCATCTTTGACATGGATATGCCGATTTAACTATCGCTCAAACCGATTACATTTTTTTCCTTTACGAAAAAGAACATTCGAAATTTACGTGTAGCAGGCATTCCTTTCATTAGTAGTAGTAGTAGAAAAGTAGTAGAAAATATCAGTAGTTATCGTTGGGAATTTTAAATAATGAGACGTGCTCCCGGTTATTTATGTATCCACTTCTGCATCCCGGAATCACGCACCGCTTCGGCATCGCAATATATAGACACTTCATCTTTTTTTATTCTGTATTGAATAAAAACCGTGGCTGCGATACACTCGAAATCACCCCGCCAAAACGAGGTTAGGCCACACGTACATAGGACCGTCACCACACAACGTGCATGCCATGCCCCTCGTAAACGCGGTATAAACAAAAGTGCCTCCCTTCACTAGCGCCGCGGTGGAATGCGCAAATAGAGGCGTCACTTAGAGTCACGCATTTTTTAACGGAGTGCCCAGACCTGTATATACGACCGTGACTCCACCAGAGCAGTACACGAGTGGTACGTGTCTATCTGGACGATCGTTGTAAGACCATGCCCGAGACGAAACGCAAATTCCTTTTCCTGCGTCCGCCTATCTTACCGACGTTTCAGAACCTGGACAAGCCGCGGACAACTACGGAGTAGAGAGCCACGGACCAAATCTCTACAAACGTACGTTTTCAAACTATTTTTCTACATCTATTTATAAAAAGATGTATTTTTGAACATTCGGTGATTACATTAAGTGTTTTCATTACTTTGTATAATTATTTTCGATCACTTTTTCTCGCGAAATTAACGTGAAACGAATCGGCAACGTCGTTAGTCATGATATATCATGATGCCCAGCTTGGCAGAAGTGTCGTGAAGTTAGAGACCAAGGAGACCATAGGGAAGGAGTCCAATCTTCGTATGGTGAGACGGTATAAGAAACGTGCGTAAATTCGACTCCAGAGCGTGGTGTTAAATATGGCCTGTAGACGTCGTTCGTGTCCTTAGTGTATCAAAAATATAGTAATACAGCCAGTGTACAGTGTGAAACTGACTGTCATGGCGGCTAATTGTTGACGCTTGTAAAAAAAACACCTATCGTGCACTAAGGTTGTTTGTTTGCGATCTACTTCGTCTAATTAGTTTAATGCAATAATTGGTATAACGATTTTTACGTAGTTTTAAAATTTTTATTAAATAACGAAAAATGTATTATGCCTTTGTAAATAGTTTTTGTAATGCATTTTTGGATAGTTACAAAAAACCATCAACCATCAATAAACACATTAACGATAATAGGTTTTAGGAATTATTACTATTTTTATTTGCGTTATTATTATTCTTATAACAAATGTAATCAATAATGAAACTAATTTACCGATAAAAGGCATAACAAATAATTTCAATTAAAACAAAAAAAATATCAGTTTAAAAAAAACGTTACGAGGAGAGAATCGAAAGCAGTACCTCGCGCGGTGCCATACAGTTTTTTTTATATTGTGCGTAAAATTAAACTTAACAAACAAACGCATCTCAGCAGTAGTTAGATTGTAGACTTTGGACTGTTGTTATCAGCATCTTTTTAAATCTTGATATTATTTTAATAAATGTAAAATGGTGGCTCATGGTAGCGGTGAGTCTCGTGATGCTGCGGATGATGCTCGCTACTGCGTATAGTAGCGAATCTCTATGTTTACTACTGTCGCTGCGGGTAGTGCCATGGCTCGGGTGTATCACTTCAATTCTTTCGATGAGTTGTCGTTGTCTAATGTCTCTCACTTTATGAGCATTTGTATATGACCTCGTAGTATGGGCATCAATTATAGTTCACTGGGTGATCTAGGTTATTGCAATTTGCACAGCGGGGCAGCTGTTTATCTGATGAGTTATTTAAAGTACACTTTCCGTTTTCGTGTGAAGCACTACACTTGACGTAGTGGTATGTGAGGTTGCAATTTACACTCGCATGTTCCAGTCACTAACCTTTTCCATGTACGTTACACACTATAAACTCGGCCACCTAACCACATTTGAATGGAATTTATATTTACGTCGGATGTAAATTGTTACGGAATTTTTTACGTGTTTTTTTCGTAATCAGGTGGGTAATTGCACTACGACTTAAATGTAGAAACATCTTAAGGCACTACTACAGCTACACGAAATGTATTTATAAAATGAATTAAGGTTAATAAGATTGAAATGTTCAGCTTATGTGACAGCTAATAACAACACAGACAGCTGATAACAACGCATGCGCAAAACATACACGTATATATAGCACATAGTGACTAACTTCCGCAGCACCGCTTTTGCGGAACCTCATCTGGCTCCACTTTTACGGACGCGCCAGAATACGGAGATTGGACTCCTTCCCTATAGTCTCCTTGTTGGAGGCACATGCGCCCCGTTCGTAATCTCAATGTTGGCAAAGGAACTGTCAAAAATGAATATCGGTCCGAGTAAAAAAAATTCCGCTGGAAAGAAAAAATGTACTAAAGCTGTCCATAATATCGAAGAAATAAAAAAAAAACTTCAATAATTTTCCGGAATTCAAAAAAAAAATTACGGATGAAAAGAAATCCGCGTAAATTTTGTCTGCCCAGAAATGTCTAATTTCTGAACATGGTTATCAAATTGATATTAAGTAATTATTACTAATTCAGCGAATAAGTACCAATAATATTCGTTGTTAATTATCCTGACCGAGTTTGAGGTTCCCGGGGATTACCGAATATCGATGAGATAAGTAGCATTTGCCCCATCTACGACGTTGCCATGATTGCACAGTCTAATATGTTCTGTGCTTGATTTTCGCACAAATCCGCTATCAAAAACATGAATAATTTTATAACGGTACTGTGAATCCTCATTTTCACGGCACCATGGGTTAGCTCGGTGTTAACATTGACTTGGCAGATATTAATAATGTACTGAAAAATGATCGGGAGTTTTCGATAAGCGTAATGTAATTAGCCCACGAAATACGTCGTTGTTCCCGATTTATTTTCTTCTAAAAAAAACGGCACTGTAGATCGTATTCAAACTGCACAGGCAGATCAGCAAAGAGGTTTAAAGGTCCAGAACAATGTTCAGCTGAGTGGTAACATGTTGACTTAACCCCTAACAATCTTAAGGTTATTGTTCCTTTCGATGAAAAAAAATGATTCATACCGCAGGAAAAAAAAGGAAAAGGAATTTCACGGTTGAATTTCGGAGCGACCTTGAGGCGGAAAAAAATTGTACGAGTTTGAGCTCATGGGTAGCTGCAAGTATATTTATCTCGAGAAAATATACAATCTCCTTATCTCGCTTTCCCTCTCAATTATATTCTCCCTCGATTAAAAAACCGCGACCATCGACAGATACTCGATCGTTCCCGAAGTTACGACTTGGAGCGACACACAACGTATCACTGTGTCGCATCTATTCCAACGCACACTGCGTGTGCCTCCTACCGTTGGCCCCACTTCGTTCGTCCCGCTCCGCCTCTCGCCCCGCCCACAGTTCGCTCCCTCCTTCCGTCTTGTCCCCACCGCCGGGCCCGCGATCGCTGAAAATTGCAGACGGAAAAACCGTGTTTGCAATCTAAATTTACTTCCGTCGTACACTTCATTTACAAAGTTGGCGATTTATTTTTGTTTGTTGTTTTTTATGTTCGCGATTTTGCCCTCGTGTTAGCTAGCGGCGCGTTGCGGATTTGTCCAACTACTTTTATCCGCGGTGTGTGCGTCGGAGATAAACATTATTGCGTTACACGGAAAATAACAAAAATAATAATAATAATAATAATAACAGTTTGGAGTTTTCGTCTACGAAAAGTGCGTGTGTGCTCTGCCTTGTGTAACGTTGTCAATTCTTCGATATTGCGTGTATATAGGTGTCTCGCAAAACGACATATATATATGTATACACACATATGTATATATCGTTTTACGCGATTTCCGTATTAACCATTTATTTTCTTTCGTATTATTGTTCTCGCCGCCGCTGACAGGGCCGTTAGCAACGAACTCTGGATTTCTCGGCGAGATAACGCAAAAGAAAAAAATCCATTGTCAAGATTCGTGATCTATGAGCGCAAAGGGCCAAGAGGACCCTGGAGAAGAACTTGAATCCAGGTGAGAAAAAAGAACGTTTGCCAATACTAACCTTACTTTCGACCCGAGACTTTCGTAGTAGAGACTTTTCTTTTCTTTAACTTTCCTTCGAGACCAAGTGACAGCGACGTGCATGACTTTGTTGCACAAATTCGGCTCCCCCTTGTCAATTGACACCTGTCAAGCTTCATCCATCGGAATCCTTCGTATCCCAGAGACCTCGCGAACGAAAATATTGAGGCTTTGCTTGGGCGCAGATAACTATTTCCGGGGAATTTGACGTTTGGTCCGAGGTCGATTAAGACTAGATAGCAGATTTTTCATTATCCCTAGAGCTGAAAAACAGTGTGCGTCCTTTGGCGCATTTTCTTACGAGACGTTTGAGTTTCGAGGAAAGAAGGAGACACGGTTCCTGTGCTTTTTGAAGGCACACAATGTGCAATTCTTCCTTTGTCTAAAGTGCCAGTAGTTAAGGAGAAAGATTCTATAGAAGAAAGCAAGGCGCTTGCCCATACAGGCACTACGCCGATGCGTTTATTCCTAATGGCTTCCAAATGTGCCATGACGTTTCTCGCTTGCATTGCAAACTGCATGGTCATCCTTGTCTCAAACTCAATTTATATTTAGAATTTTATCCCCGTGACATTCTCCTCTCATTCGTACTTTCTCTTTTCTCTCTCTCTCTCTCTCTCTCTCTCTCTCTCTCTCTCTCTCTCTCTCTCTCTCTCTCTCTCTCTCTCTCTCGCTATCTTTTGTTTTTGCGATCCCCCACCACCATCGTTTCTCACAGGACGACCAAACATTGAAAAGTCTCGTTTTTCTTTCCTTTCGTTCAACAGGGTAGAAGCCGAGAGCCCTTGCAGCGACATGAAGAGAGCCTCGGCTAAGAGGCGCATAGAGCGTTACTTTTACCAGCTGACCAATGGCTGTGGCAATCCGCTATGCGACAATCAGTACTGCGCTTCCAGTGGCATCGTAATGATATTTTTCTCAATTATGCGATATTAAGTCCGATTCTTATTCTTTTTTTTTTCACACGCAAACATGTCCTTTGCTACATTGTTGTTGAGAGAAAATATGTCAAGATCTGGTCAATCGGATCCAAATTTTTTGCAAAGAATTGTGGTTCAAGCTACATTTTATTGTCGCAACCGCATCAAACGTAACAGCGTGAGATTGATAAGAAATTAGCCAGATTTTCATATATTTTCTTATCTAGAAGACGACGCAGCGAAACTCGTTGAAACTTGGAAGTTGAACTTTGATTGGAATTATCAATGATGGAAAAAAAATCAATTTCCTTTAACGTTATTCGGTAAAACGCACACTAATGTTCTACGCCGAATGTACCATCGTTCGATGGCCGTTGTGTCGAAACTTGTCGGCTTTTTTTTCTATACTCTTTGCACGCAGAACGTTTTCTCAAGAGCGCAGTGTCCAAAATTTCAGTTCACGCAACAATCTAAACGTTTGATTTTCGTATTTCGTTGATGTTGTTGTTGTTGTCGTTGTTGCCGTTGTTCGGTATGATAATGTAAAGCGTCGTCGGGTGACGTTTCAGCACGAGTTTATCTTTTGATAAACTGATTTGACGAGCAGCGAGAAAAATATGTCTGTGCATTCGTGTCTACGATCAACGCTCTTTTGTGTTCCGCAGGTGACGAATCTGACGCCGAATCAAGCAGCGGCGCAGGCCATCCAGCTATTCTCGCAGGAGGCGCGTCTTTGCGATCACACCCAGCCGAGCAAAGTGCCAAGGACGCGCGAGCTGAGCCCCGCGTCCTTGGCGATGCCGCGTCTCCCCCCCGTCAAGAGCATGAACGCCACTTGCTCCATCGAAGGTACTGCGGAAAAGCCGAGCCAACTAATTCCCAGGATTCCCGTGCAAGCCGCGATTAATCCATGCCCCGAATCCACAATATCCCTGTCCGAAATTCCCCCGATTCAGCAAGAGACTAGAAAAATCACCACGTTCCGGGAAGACGCCGCAAAAATTCCCTTCATCCAAAAGGACACTAGAATTATTGATTCGGCCCGCGGAGACACTAGAGAAATTGCCGCAAGCCCGGAAAACGCACGAAATAGTTCCGCGCTCCGGAAAAAAGCTAGGAAAATTTCCTCAACCCAGGAAAAGATTCGAGAAAAATTCCCGGCCCAGGAAAACGCTAGAAAAATTCGCTTCATCCAGAAAAATACTGGAAAAATCGGCCCGAACCAGGAAAGCAGCGGAAAAATCGCCTCGATCGCAAAGAGCCAGAGCAAAAAGAGATCTGGCGGATCGAGAAGCGAGAAAAAGCGCGTAGCCTCGACACGCATGCGTCTCGATCTCGTCGAAGCCCCAAGTCGCCCGGGAGCAACGGACCCCGAGGATCTACGCACGTCCACTCGCTGTCACGATCGTCATATCAATCCTCGGAGTTTTCTCCCCCTCGGGCGAGTGGACCACAAGCGTCTTGGTGAAAAGAGACGAAGGGATAAAAAAATGGTGACCGCTGGGCCGACGAGGCCGCGGAAAAAACGCGATTCTCGACACTTTGTGCGCGAGTTACTCGCGTTCGCGCTCTATCTTAGGTATCTCGAGGCCAAGAGATACCCGCGAGACCAGGCCAACAATTTTGGCCTATCGTAAAAAAATTGCACTAAAAAAGAGAGAGAGAGAGAGAGAGAGAGAGAGAGAGAGAGAGAGAAAGAGAGAGAGAGAGGAGAGAGCGCCCACAAGAGACCATCGTCGGATTTTTCTCTTTGCTCTTCGTTGTCTTTTTTCATGAAGCAAAGCAAAAACTCGAAAAAACGCCGAACAAATATGTCTCGCGAGTGAAAAAAAAATTGTGTCCGTCAGTTGGTTCACCATGAAACCACCTCTCGCTCTCTCTCTTTCTTTCTTTCTCTCTCTCTCTCTCTCTCTCTCTCTCTCTCTCTCTCTCTCTCTCTCTCTCTCACTTTTTTTTTACCCTCTTCGTTTCGATCGGCAAATTCCCGTAGAGAAATGTACCGATCGTCAATCTCAGCGCTTTTTTTTCAATAAATCTCTTGCGAAATTTGATATTTTCCGCCTTTTTTCCTTCGTAACGTTCGTAGAGATGTTTTGTTAGAAGGTTATTTCAAAAAACTTTTGCAATCTGAATTCCAAGACGAGTGTACTCCCGGAAGTTACAACGCAGAGCTGGTTTTTTTTTGTTATTTCAAATGGTCCTTCGTACGCCCTTGCGGGCTTCGACGAGTTCCCTTATGACTTTGGTTCCCATACTTGCGTCGCATTTGCACAAGAGGGTCACAGAAAAACAGGGGAAAAAATCCGTGGCCCGGATCGAGTTTGATACTTGTGATTTGAATTTAAATTGATGTGTGTGACGCAGGAAAACCCGTGCCCTATCTCACCGAGGCAAAGCTCCTGGAGATAATAAACCTGTGCAAATCGGAGGGCTCGTATTCCCTCCTGATACGAACATTGGGCAAGGTGTTCTCATCGGCAGAGGCGCTCAGTCGAAGCTTTCAAAAGACCGAGAAGGACGATTCCCCGCTCGTCGCGCTATTCGAACGGGCACCGGTCGATTTGCTCGGAACCCCGGGCGATCTCAACAAAGAGGCCATAAGATCGCTACAGGGTGAGGACAAGGAGGAGGACAGCAGCGATCCCACACCCTCCGTACCTCATCCCGACGACACCAGCGTCGATCTACCCGCCGTAAGACGAGCCTTCGCGGCTCTCTGGTCTTTGCCAGGTATGCAACGACAATCAAAAAATCCACAAAAACCTCACGTAGTTGTACTATGCGAATGGCGAAAAATCAGTCAAGTTTTTACTTTTATCCCCAATTTCATAAATGTTATTTTTCTTAATGGCTCATTTTTCTTCTTTTTTTTTTAAATCTTGTCGTCATTTTTATTTGTCCTATTCTTATTCTCATTTTTATCCTTTTTTCATGTTCGCGTCTTGATTTTTCTCATTCTTATACTGTACTGGCCATCACAGCTATTATCCTTATTACATCAGGTCTACCGAAAAGTTCTGTTCGATCACATATCAATAGATGACATTATAGGACAGCATTCCAGAACGGTAGAAGTAATATTTGTACGATCTTTATATATATAGATTTTTGTATGTTGCTTGTTCCTCCTATCAATGTTGTGATTATTATCATGACCATCATCGTTGTTCTTCTTCTTCTTGTTGTTATCGATATGTCACGATAACGTGTGAATCGCAGGAGATGCTTTCGAGTCCGCACTAGTCCACGCTCTGGTAACACTTGCCGACAACATAGAACTTGATCTGAGGGTATTCGGTATAATGCCGTCCGACAGCACGGACAGTCTATTGAACGTGTTTCTCATAGTTTTCGAGATACCGGTACTCGAAACAGGTGAATATTTGGAGTTCGCGTTGCACATGCTCTGCAAGGCGGCGAGTTGCTTACCGGTGGCGGCACAAGCGAGACTCGCGAGAATCTGGGCGAGGCACTGCAAGACACGCTTGCCAAGTCTTTTGCAGGCGCTACAAGAGCTCATCACGTCCAAGGTAGAGAGAACGAGCAGTGACGATTTTTAAGTGTTCCTGTGGGAGCTCAGTCAGTGCGTCCCGTTAAACCCAACAAAATTCAAACAAACGAACGAAACGATTACAGGTGATAGGAGGCCCGTTTACCCGGGTCTACTGCGTCCAGGATGTCGATCCGATCACCGCACCGACCAAGGTCATGAAGATTCTATATTACGCGAGCATGCTCGCGGGCGAATTAGATCCGCCGGAGGCTTGCCGAGACGAGGACGCGGCCGATCCAACTGGGGTCGACAAAACCGGACAACGGACGACCCTAACCTCGCAAACTTTTCAGGTGGTGCTTCCTCTAGGCGCAGGGAGAATAATATAATTCGTCAAAATGGAGAGGTAACAAGACGAATTTTTGTTTTTCATTGCAGGATCCTCTCGCGACGGAACTCGGTATAAACTCTCTCGACGCCCGTAAGCCCCTCATAAATTTCGCCGACTTTTACAACGAGTTGCTCAGCGATACCGTAGAAATGGACAAGGACTTCGCCTATTACAAGAGCGAGCAACCAAAGAAATTTAGCTTCATGAATTATGCCTTCATATTGACCACAGCGACCAAGACGCTCGGCCTCTATTATGACAATCGGATACGCATGTACAGTGAAAGAAGGATGAGCTTCTTTCAGACGATCGTCGGTCAGCCCACGAATCCTTATCTCAGGTTGAAGGTCAGTCGAGAGAGAGAGACAGAGAGAGAGAGAGAGAGAGAGAGAGAGAGAGAGAGAGAGAGAGAGAGAGAGAGAGAGAGAGAGAGAGAGAGAGAGAGATTTTCATAGTTTTATTTAACGGAAAAACTTGCGCTTTTCGTTGCATCATTTTTATAAACATATTTTTTTCAAATGATTATTTTCCGATAAGGTACGAAGGGATTACCTGATCGATGACGCCTTAGTGGAATTGGAAATGGTTGCGATGGAGAATCCCACGGATTTGAAGAAACAATTGGTCGTTGAATTCGAGGGTGAACAGGGTGTCGACGAGGGTGGAGTTTCGAAGGAATTCTTTCAGTTGGTCGTCGAGGAGATATTCAATCCTGATTACGGAATGTTCACGACACAGGTGAGAACGTGATTTGATTCGGTGCACGTACCGGGTGCCTCGCTTGAGTCGACGAAACTAACATATATTTCGGATAAACGTTGAATAGCTTGAGGCGGCATCTCATCTGGCGTGAATAAAATTTTCCACACGAACGCACAGAGGAAGTACCAATGTCAATTTTGTGCTTTTATAGTGGAATCATACAATTTATATAGAGCTGCATCGATTGGTGGATTGAAAAATGTGATTTCATTGAAGAATTATTAAAAAAAAAAAAAAACTTACCTTTTGTGTTCAACATTTGAATATGGAAGAAATAGGACAGATGTAGTGCTGCCTGAAACTGGTACTTTCGAAGATATTCACGTTGGTCGCTTTAAACAGGACACCCTGTGCACACACACACACACACACACACACACACACACACACACACAACTCCAAAACATGAAA
The DNA here is from genome assembly GCA_964007375.1 of Ophion obscuratus. Classification (NCBI taxonomy): domain Eukaryota; kingdom Metazoa; phylum Arthropoda; class Insecta; order Hymenoptera; family Ichneumonidae; genus Ophion; species Ophion obscuratus. The sequence continues at coordinate 396,656 of OZ023321.1, forward strand.
GGAACAGAAAATTTCTTCAATTCTTTTAGTGTTTTTTGACGCGCTGTATCTATGTGAAAAGTGGTCGTATCGAATGAAAAAAAAAGATTTTTTGAAGCTTCAATTTTCTAGTTTTTATATCTTTTGGCAAAGAAATTTCGTGAGCTACGGTTATTGCGCAATCATCCAAAATAGCGCGATAAAAAAAATTCCAAATTTTTTTGTTTCTTTTTTTCAGTGGTTCAGTTAAATCAATACCCAGGTCAGTTAGCTTGTTTATTCAGCTTTAATTTTTCTTTTCAACTATCTACGTCAATTTTTTGTTGAGATATCCGACATTGAACCAAAAAAGATTCTTTTGCCTTTGATCATCGATATCTCAGCAACCAATGATAGCACAGAGAATTGAAGGCAAGCTTTGAAAACTTAATAAATCTCCCACAAAACCCTTTCTTTTAGTAAATCTACCACTGCTTTATAAATATTTATGGAAATACTAATATTGCCAGGTTTTTTTGCCAGCTTAATGTACCCCCAATAGCCCTGTAAATTTTCAAATTGATCTATTGAAGCGTTTTTCCGGACCAATTGATCATCGTTTTACAAAACATTTGAAGGAACAAGTTCCTAAGCATCGTGTAATAATAATAAAAATGAAAACACCAATTTTTTCGGCTTTTTTCACAACTGTGCACTAGTTACTTGTTAAATTTGACAGAATAAAAATTCGAACAATTTCAAAATGACTTTTTTTTATTTTTTGAAAATTTGTAACACATTTCAGGAAACAATACTGACTTATTTTTGACACGATTTGGCTTTTGCGTATCATAATTTCACTTATCTTTAATTGCATTAATTAAAAGTTGATACCCCCAATCTGTAATCACTACTCGATCTGAGGACTTGTATGCGATTAATTCTCGATATTTTCTGCAAAGATTATTAGGGTTACGAAAAACAGTTTTTTTTTTTCAAAACTGATATTTTTTTGGAAAAAAAACAATTAACAGTATTTTTCAAAACTAATCTTTTTTTCTCTTTTGGTAAAAAAATTAATCAAAAGTTTTTGTAAACTTTAACTTTTTTCAATTTTTGATCATGACTTGTGAAATAAAAAACTATTTTTTGTAACCCTAATACCTTTTGCGGAAAATATTGAGAATTAATCGCATAAATGTTCTCAGATCGACTAGTGAATACAGCTGAAGGTACCAACATTTTAATTAATGCAACTGAAGATGAGTGAAATGATGGTGCGCAAAGGCCGAATTGTGTGAAAAATGAGTCAGTATTGTTTGCTGAAAAGTTTTACAAATTTTCAACCCCAACAAACGGTTTTTTTTTTTAATTTTGCCAAATCTTTGTTTCCTTAAATTTAACAAGCAACTAGTTGAAAGTTGTGAAAAAAAGTCGAACATAATTGGTCTTTTCATTTTGATGATGATTAAACGATGTTTAGGAATAATACACTTGTTCCTTCGATTGCTTTGTAAAATTTTGAACATTTACAAGTTTATCCCTGTACGATCATTGGTCGCTGAGATATCGATGATCAAAGACAAAAGGATCTTTTTTTATTCAAAGACGGATGTCTCAGAAAAAAAGTGACGTAGAGAGACAAAAAAACAAATTGAAGCTGAATAAACAAGCTAACTGACCTACGCATTGATTTAACTGGAAAACAATCACAGGAGCCCGTGGACCCTTGAAAAAAAAATTATTCGGACATTTCTTTCTCGCGCTATTCCTTATTGCGCGATGACCGTAGCTCACAAAAAATGTTTGCCAAAAGATCTCGAAACTAGAAACTTGAAGTTTCAAAATGCTTTTTTTTCATCTCAATACGACAATATTTCACATAGATACAGCGCTTTAAGAAACACTAAACAAATTGAAGAAATGTTCTGTTTCTTATTTTTTTTTCGTGTAGTGAATATATATATATATTAATATTGTTTGATCGTTCCCTCGAGTCAGGTACAGCTGATATCCGTCCAAACGCGTATGTGTGGTTTTATTGCAGGAAGAAACAAAGACTACGTGGTTCAACCCTACCTCCTTCGAGAGTGACGCCCAGTTCACGCTGATCGGAATAGTACTGGGCTTGGCGATTTACAACAACGTTATTCTCGACGTACGCTTTCCGATGGTGGTTTACAGAAAGTTATTGGGTCGTAAGGGCGGCTTTGCCGATCTCGAAGACTGGAGTCCTACGCTCTATCGTACCCTCACGGAAATGATTAACTATACCGGTGACGATATGGCCGAAACGTTCATGCAAACATTCAGAGTCGGCTACAAGTAAGTTCGTCGATGCCTTAACGAGAGTGCAACAGAAAAAAACCGCGACAGCCACCGACGATATAGCAACTCCTAACGATTTTCCAGGGACGTTTTTGGTTCGGTGCTATTCCACGAGCTTCGAGAGAACGGCGACGAAATGTACGTGAATCAGGAGAATAAGAAGGAATTTGCCGAGTTGTACGCTGATTTCTTGTTGAATGGCTCCGTCGAACGACAGTTCAGGGCTTTTAGGCGGGGATTTCAAATGGTAACGGACGAGAGCCCGTTGGCACTGCTGTTCAGGCCTGAGGAGATCGAGGAAGTAAGTTTGGTGAACGTTCCGAGCGCTGTCGCGACATTTTCTACACATCCTCCCCTTTCTTGTCTTCTCGTGACTTCAGTTCCCCTCGATATGCCCAAAAAGAAGAATTTTAACGTTTTTTCTCCGTTCCTAACATACACCCGTGTATCTTCGTTCTCGGTGTTTCCAACGAATCCTCGCTCAACTTCGCACGACGCGACAGCTCGTTTGCGGCAGCAAAGTCTTTGACTTTGCGGAATTGGAAGCTGCCACCGAATACGACGGTTACACCGTCGAGAGCCCAACGGTGAAGAATTTTTGGCGCGTCGCTCACGCCTTGCCCCTCGAAAGTCAGCGAAGATTGTTGCAATTTACGACCGGTAGCGATCGAGTGCCGGTCGGTGGTTTGTCACGGCTCAAGATGGTCATATCGCGCCACGGTCCGGACTCTGACAGGTCTGTCTGCTCGCGATGCATACTCGTCTGTTGCGAATTTATCAATTCTCATAAAATCATCATTATTCACTCTTCAACACATTTCGTAACCACCATTTTTATCTGAGAAGAGATAAATCACGATTTTAAGCAAAACGAGCTAAAAATGGCTAAACATTGTAGAGCTCAAAAGAAGAGACCCTCGGTCTCTTCCTTTTGTCTCTTAGGAAACGATAAATGATCGATTGAGAGGAATACGATATTTGTTACAGATTACCGATAGCCCACACGTGCTTCAATACGCTATTGCTGCCCGATTACGACTCGATAGAAAAGCTCCAGGATCGCTTGCTAAAGGCGATAAACTACTCGATGGGTTTCGGCATGCTGTAAGAGGGGCACGACAAGTAATGGCGGCGCGATGTGTATACACGACTTAGGGAACGACGAGAGGCGAGATAAATGCTCCCGTGCTCTCGCCTGATTCCAAATCTCCCGATCCTATTTATTTTTTAAGTACTTGAACTTTGCGCGAGCCACCGATCGAACTGCGCTACGACGAAGAGTGCAAAATTCAACGCGATCGATATACATCGGACAAAGCGCGCGGCGTGCGAGGAAACGCAATTGTAAAAACAAGAAAGAAAAAAAGAAGAGAAAACGAACGAAAAAGAAAAAGAGCAACGAGATCGCGAACCCGTGGGTACAAAAAGGCGGTAGTGACTCGCGACTGACACACGAAATTGTAGTCATCTCACCCCCCCCCCCCCCCCCCCTCTCTGTGACTCTGACTATCGCTCTTCCTCTTCCAACCTAGTGCGAGTCACTGATCGCATCTTGAGTCTCACTCGCAAACGAAACTTTGAGATCAGTGTACAAATAAAGAAATTTTCAAAATGTTTTTTCCTTTTTTTTATTTAACTTTTTCCATCATCGCTGACTTGCCAGTGTCGGTCATTTTCACGACTAGCCCACATGGCTCGTACTAGACGTTTAAACATACGCGTATGCATACATATACGTGTATGTATATATATATATATATATATTCTAATTGTATGATACAAAAAATTGTATAAAAATTGGACGGACTTTGCTGGTTGAGGCAGAGTGGCTCATTTGGACGGACGGACGGCGTCGTGCGGACGCGATAAAAAGACAAAAGCGTGTCTCTTCCATTTTGTACGTGGCTCTGGATGAGTTGCGACTAAAAAGAACAAATTGCACGCGCGTCGAGCACTGTGTACGTTCAATTTTTAAGATCCACATTTTATATATAAATATATGCGGCATCTTATGGGCGCGAAACACATGTATCTGCACGTACACATGCGAATGGAATAAAAATGATGGGATCGCAACGATTTACGCAACGAGCGAGTGTAGCGCAGCCACGAGGCTAATCAATAGCATGGAAATGCCATATACATGAGCATCGTTGCATCTGTTATCAAAATAACAGAAGCACCATGTCACTTCGTCGTAATAATCGCGATGAATGTCCAGTTGGCTTATGCTGTTGTTCACGTAATGACCGAGATGAAGGTCCTTGGCTGCTGGACGACAGCCTTCGTACTGATCTGCCGGAATATCGGTTCTGAAGCCTCTCAAGGCGCTCAGGCATTCTCTGGTTACGATGGTTTCAGCTTAAAAGAAGAAAAATAACAAGGAAACGATTATAAAACGCGATGAATTTTCGTAGCATTATTTCAAATGACGAAAGATAAAATTGTAACAAGCATAAATTTGAGAAGAAAAATTGCAGTTGGAAAAAAATGTTAATTTCTTTGGAAATTTTCGGAAAATTAGGCTGGTTGGTTCTGTTTTAAAATTATGTATATATATGTGTGTGTGTGTGTGTGTGTGTACGATAGTTTCCCAAGACTCACATCCTTTGCGCTCGATCACTTTGACGCAGGGATCAGTGTACTCCGGACACCATTCTCCCCAGTACCAAAGCCAGTTGAAGGGAGTGCCGCAGCCTGGCTGATTACTGTTACATCTGTAGCAAAGCATGCGCTCGCCGCACACTGAAAACGAATAGACAAGCATAAGTTTGCACGCTTGCATTCTATTCTTATTATCAGTTTGCTTTGGTTTGTCCAGAAACTATGCGGCTCGCGAGTACGTTTCAGGGGTTTTGCATCATAATTAAAGTCACGATAACGACAATTGTCATTATAACGATAACGACACTAGCATTAATAGTAATAATGCACGTTATAACAATCATAATCACTATTAAACTTTTCCCAGATTGAATGTAATTGCCTGTTGGAAAAAGAAAATAAAAGAAGGAATGATTTTGACACGTTGTAACTTTGGATTACCGAAGACAAAACGTAACAAGTAAAAGTGAGGAATCTTGATATTTCGTGTCATAATTATCCGGTTAATCGTTATTCATCTCGTATTTTCGAGATGCCAATAAATAATGAGAAGTCACTGTCGTTGTTGGAAGTTATCGAAAACACCACTATAGCTGTCTTTCTTTTGGAGCAATTTTTGTTTTGCATCATCTGGAAGAACGAACGAGCCAGTGACAGTCTACTCGTTCATAAAAATGCAAGAAATATTGAAAGGCCGTAGAGGAGTGAATGAAGGGTGAAAGAAAGAAACGAGGAGCAATAATTGTAGCCACGCCCTCGAACGCGTCGCGACGGTGGAGAGGTTAGGCTATACACAGATCGCGATGTCGATGCAGAAACGATCCAATTTTTCTTTACCTTGTCGACTGAGAATTCCAATGAGAAGAAGAGATAAAAACAGTTTGTTGGGCATTTTTGCACTATCGGCCAAGCCACTGATGAGACGAGAAAATAAAAGTTTGCTCCCTCAACACTACTCGCTGATGTCAACACGCCCGCTGTTATTCGTAATTTCAACGCGTGACACACGCACACTTGTCACACATCAAACACGCGTTTTGTTGTGTTCGTCGACTTTTTTTTCACCAAAGTTTCCGACATTCGGGCACAATTCATCCGATTATATTTATTTTGCGGTGACAAGGGAACTCAAGGAGGAATGTTTTCGGGGATTACACGAGTGCGCGTGGATTATGCGGGGAATAAAGCCAAAATGACGCGTGGCCAACGCCATTCATTTGTCGAGGCGGACTTTAGTTTCAGTTTATCTTCAAAAGCTTTTAGTTTTTTCGGGATCAATTGGAATTTTTGTTTAATTAAATGAAGTTGGATTTAGGTTGGACGGAAGAAAAATTCATGCTGCTGTCCGGAATTACTCGATCTTTGTGTCGTTACTGACGGGTCGAATATTTGTTTCGCTTCATTTCTCATTTACCGTGCACCAGGCTTGGCGCCTGCGTGATCCAATGTTGTTCCGGATCGAAATAATTTATCGCGGGTTGCGCTCATGGCGGCTCGGTCGGTGTTGCAGGTCGCATTGCATGATGCGACATACCCAGCTATAGCTGGGTAGCTATAGCTGCCCAGTTAACCAAGCGTACCATTAGTACAGCGTACCGCAAATGTGGAGTACGCCGTACCCTACAGTACCGATAATGTGCGGCTACGGGATACCAGCGTACTCGTACCTCCAAGGTATCGCTACCGTGGAGTTACACCGTACTGCAGTCTACGGTGGCTCCACGGTGGCGATACTGTACCGGTACTGTACTAGTACATTGGCGGTACAGCGTACCGTACGGCATACCGGTCACGTACTAGTACCGTACGCACGTACGAGTATAGTCCGGATCTGGCACCAAGTGATTACCACCTGTTCCTGTCTATGGCGAATTGAAAGGGTGAAGTGAATTGAAAATTGAAGGGTGAAAAATTCGCCTCAAGAGAAGCTTGTGAAAATCGACTGCCCCAGTTTTTTGCCAATAGGGACGAGGGTTTCTGTGAGAAAGGCATATTGAAATTACCTTCAAAATGGCATCAAGTTGTCGATCAAAACGGGGCATATTTGACCTAAATCGGATCATTCCAACTATGCTAAATGAAGCCTTCAATTTCATGCAAAAATAATGGATTTCTTTTTACTACACTTTATATATTAGATTGCGCATAAGGCAAAATGCATGACAGGGAAACATGAAATTGAAAAAAAAGTATAAATTGACAAACTACTAAAAATGGTTATTTCGCTATATTGAATGTTTTGTCTGCGATTACTTTGTACCTACACAACGGCAATTAATAAATATCCCTTATTCCGTCATCATCTTGAATTTTGAGGTATAGATAATTGTTTTTACAGAATTTGTCCACTTGAAGTTATTTCTGCATCCAAAATATAAGGTGCTATCCCCATATTGTCAGCGGAAACAGCAGTCGCATGCATACGTATCAGGGTCGTATATACCAGTCTGGGCACTCCCGTATATTCCGTATACCCCAAAGCGTGCCTTTATCTGACGCCTCTCTTTGCGGAACTGGCCGCAAAAGCGTGGAGCGCTGTTGTCAAGGGGGCATGTGCGACAGAGCGCGATGTATGCACGCATGCGAATTGTCTTCCCTTCACGTGGCCGTGATGAAAAATTAATACATCCTAAATAATTAGTCGAACACAAAAACTAAAAGCATAAATCGAAAATATGAACGATGAGCAATTAGTTGACAATCCAATTATATTTTTGTTTTCGTTTACGGAAAGGAAGAACGTTCGAATTTTACGCGCAGCACGCAATCGTTGATCATTGGGACTTTTGAATAATGAGACGTGCTCCGGGTTATTTATGTATCCACTTCCGCATCCCGGAATCATGCATCGCTTCGACATCGCAATATATAGACACTTTGTCTTTTACTATTCCGTATAAAAATGGTGGTTACGATACACTCGAAATCACCCCGCAAAACGAAGTTAGGCCACACGTACATGCGACCGTCGCCACAACTACGCGCATGCCATTGCCCCGTAAACGCGGTATAAACAAAAGTGCCTCCTCTTCACTAGCGCCGCAGTGGAATCCGCAAAGAAAGGCGTCACTTAGAGACACGCATTTTTCAACGCAGTGCCCAGACCGTGATACGTATACATAGAAATACTTGCGATCAGTAACCTAAATTATTCGTGCTGCCCTGATGGAAATCTGCTTATTGGAATTCGACAAATAATGTTGAAATCTGTTAAAAAATGTCAGAAACTGTGAAAATGAATAGATTCTAAAATAATTTGATGGAATCGTACATATTTTGATAGATTCTGTCGGAAATAATCTATGAAAATCGGACAGAACCTCACATATTATGTTAACTTTACGGAATGTCATAAAATCACAGAATTCTATACTTTCTGTCATCTTTTTGTCAGAAAATTTCATCTTTTAACAAAAAATGATAAAATTAATTTTGTGACATATTGTTGCATCGAAAAGAATGACAGAAAATGACAAAAAATGATAGAAAACGATAATTTTTATCATAATTTGTTGTCACATTTTTGTTGAATTCTGACAGATTTCAGCTGTCATTATATCACAGAGTTTGATACTTTCTGTCATCTTTATGTCGGAAAATGTCATCTTTTAACAAAAAAGGATAAATAAGTTTTCCATTTTTTGACATATTGTTGCAACGAAAAAAATGACAGAAAATGTCAAAAAATGATAGAAAACGATAATTTTTATCATAATTTGTTGTCACATTTTTGTTGAATTCTGACAGATTTCAGCTGTCATTAAATTACAGAATTTGATACTTTCTGTCATCTTTATGTCGGAAAATGTCATCTTTTAACAAAAAATGATAAATCAGTTTTCCATTTTTTGACATATTGTTGCATCGAAAAAAATGACAGAAAATGTCAAAAAATGATAGAAAACGATAATTTTTATCATAATTTGTTGTCACATTTTTATTGAATTTTGACAGATTTCAGCTGTCATTAAATCACAGAATTTGATACTTTCTGTCATCATTGTGTCGGAAAATGTCATCTTTTAACAAAAAATGATAAATCAGTTTTCCATTTTTTGACATATTGTTGCATCGAAAAAAATGACAAAAAATGCAAGAAAACGATAATTTTTATCATAATTTGTTGTTACATTTTTCGTGAATCCTGACAGATTTCAGCTGTTAGTGAAAAGGAGCTTTATTGTGAATAAAGTCAGAAATAGCATAAACTACATTTGTATGGAATATTTATTTTATTCAATATTTATTCTAATTGTCGATTGTACATCCCTGTGGTATAGTCGCTATATATTTTTTTCGTCGATGTACATTAAAACACACGGACTTTTTATATCTTTAGGTTCACACACAATCAATTTTTCAGTACATTTACATTCCTGGAGATGGTTTATTTCAACTTGCAAATCGCTCAAGGAGGAATTCTTTTTTATTACTATTTTAAAAAGTAAGACCACAGTTTTCACCCCATCGTTGGCTGTTGATCTCAACAGTTGCCAAATATGTGTCACCAAATAAAAGTATTATTGAATATAAAGTCCCAAATTTCTTTCTTTCAGCATTTCCATTAAAATTTAGAAAATTATATGTAAATTCCATCAAATATTGACGAATTCTGACAATTTATTATCAGAATCGATAATTAAATGTCAAAATTCATCAGAATATATCATATATTTATAATGCAAAATGTCAAAAGTTAACAAGTTCGGTCATTATATGACAAAAAATAAAAAAGAATGATATAATTTGACAGATTCGGTCATAATATTTCATGAATGTTAAAGAATTCCATTTCATTCCATTAAATAATGACATTTAATGACGAAAATCTCACAAAAAATAAGAAAGAATGATATAATTCGACAGATGCGGTCATAATATTTCATGAATGTTGAAGAATTCCATTTTATTCCATCAAAAAATGACATTAAATGACGTAAATCTCACATAAAATAGAAAACTCTTACGACATTATATGACATATTATGTAAGATTCTGACAGAAATTACTGAATTATAACATGACTTTTCTGATAAAATATGACAGATTCTGTAAAGCATGTTCCAATTTCCGGTCAGAAATCATGAACTTCTCACAGAAAATGTCAAATCTCGAAATAATATGACAGATTCTGTCGTATAAATGACATATTCTGACATTATTTCTCATTGAAAGTTGACGGAATATTATCAAATCTGACATTTTTTGTTAAAATCTGACGAATTCCAATAAGCGGATTTCCATCAGGGTGCCCACAGTGTATTAAAATATGCATTCTCCTTCTGCAGTGCACGGGAATTGAACCGAAGATAAAAAACTTTTCAACCGAGCATATCGAGTAGGATAAATTAAAATAATTCATTAATTTTTTTTTGTGTTTTCCAGCCCGGAAAGTATTTATTGTAATTATCCCAATAATTTTTCATCTTTTCCTGGTTCCCGGCTCTAACGCGAAAAAAATTTAAAAAATAGATTTTTTTTCAATATCACCGTTTTTACAAGTTTACAAGTAGAACACGTCGCACGTGGTCGCGTGAATCAGCGGTTATGTTTCGGTTTTGTTTTGAAATCTATTTCCGTCTTTCTCACACAGCCTGCATCACTCTATAGCAGCGATCCTCGTGGTCACGAGTTGAAACAGTCGGTGCTTCAATAAAAGGCCATCCCCCACCACTGAAATTTTGAGCGAGTTTCAAGACCTGTATGTAAGACTGTGTTATAGGCCTTCGAAGTAACTTTCGTGGTGGCGCTGCGCAACGGCTGCCGGTGGCAAAACTTGGATTAGCGCATGGCGGTTAAGAGGGAATGATACCTCATCGCGGTCGGTATGGTAGAACAATTATAGATTCCCAAAAATCTCGAAAACGGCTCTTCAGATCCCGTCGAAACTTTGCCAAACGACGTCAAATAGATAGACGAACAGCTGTCTTCCCCTCAAATTTTCTGAATTTGAGAAAAAAAATGTAGATTGGCTTATCATAAGCCAATCTAGTTTTTTTTCTCAAATTTTCTCAAATTTCCGTTTTCGAGATTTTTGGGAATCTATAATTGTTCTACCATACCGACCGCGATGAGGTATCATTCCCTCTTAAGTCAAACCGGCACAAACGCGAAAGACCTAGGCTTGAGCAAGCATCATCGATTGTCGATCTCACATTGTGAATGGAATGTGCTTGTAAACAAAATAAAATAGTGTGATGGAACTTTACTTGCGGATTTCTATGTATCCTCATGACTTCCTTTCGCCCTAAAAGCATATCTATAGGTATGTGACGAAGAGAATGCTAATGAAATTGCGTACATTGACTGCACAAAAATTTTTTTCTGCCGTACAAAAAAAAATTCTGTTTAAATTATTGTTTGCGTCAGAAATTTATATAAAGGATGTTGTAATATAGGCAGAAAACTTTCAATAGTCATCGTGTATCGGAAGTTCGCGAAATTGTTGCTGGTGAGAAAAGGACTGTGATGGGAAAAGTTCTTCCTCAAACACGCGTCAACAATCCCAAATATGACGTGAAACGCTGTTTTTACAACGTAAACATCACACGCGGTGCTGTCATTCACGCAAATACCTGATTTAAATGGCGACCGGCATACTGCACTAGCAGACGAAAACCAATCCAAGTTTTGCCAAAACTCGCCGCAAGGGCTGCGCCACCAGAGTTACTTCGGAGGCCTATATATGAAAGAACGAAATTGATTTATCGTTATTGAACTCGCTTGGATTTCAGTGGTCGGGTTCATGGACCATTCGCCAATTAATTACTGGATATATTTTTCTGATTTATACCCGATAGTTGAAGAGTTGATGTATTGCTATTTGCATAGAATATAATTTGTGGAACATTTAGATTCTCGGGTTAGGCTATAACGAAAAGGCGTGTCTGTTGTCAGCGTCGCGCGGACATCCCTCGATCACAACGACTCTGGTGGATGGTTTCGCCAAGAGAACAATCCCGCACCACTAGGGTTGCAAGACCTGTACTTAAGACCGTGGAAGCGAGCAACGAACTTGGCTATAATTCATCAATAGACAGTCAAGCAACCCCGCATCCGCGAGAAAAACGATAACGAACTTTTTTTTGAAAATGTCACCGTCCGCTCAATTCTTCGATCATCCGACTCGACTTTCGGTACACCCTGTAGGCGAGCGCAACTGTCGAGCAACGGCGCACAGCGTGTGTAATCACGAAAAGCTGCGCGCGCATCGTATCGCCGTATCGCTTCGACGACTCCCTGTCGTAACAGGTGGTCGACGGTGGTTGGTTGAATCCACTGGACTCCGTTTCTCGCTTGCGACCACGTGCCCGTATCTCGTATCACGTTAGCCGCGCATTCACGCGGTAGACGTGCTCGCGTGCGGAGTTGACCAATTCTACATCTGCCGGGAAAAACGATTAAATCAAGTACCAACGAAACAATCGGAACTAAAAACGAAAATTGTCGCGACGCGCCAATTCCCGCAACATCTGGACCAGGTGACGAAAAACATTGCGAGAATCAAGAGTGCGCGCTTTGCGAGGCAAAATAATCAACAAATCGAAAAACATCTGTGGAATTTGAAAAATATTTATAAAACTCGCCCGCACGGATAGAAACTCAAAATCGAGAGTTTTTTTCGGTATGAAAATATCCACGAGTGTTCGTGTTTCGTTATCCCGTACGTTCGAAAAAATCTTTTAAAGGAAACAAGACAAACGACAAGTATTGGAAAGTGGGGCAAAAGAAGACCAGCCGGTGTTTGCGGCGTTCAAGCCGAAGCCGATGTGCGTTATCGATCGTTCGCCCGCCTGCATTTTTCCGATTTAACCCTAACACACGTGTACACGCAAATGCACAGACGCCTCCCATCCACTTTACGATTTCGAGATGTGCAACAGTCGTTAATAAGCTGCGGCATTGTGCGTGGCGCGGTTAACGAACGCGGCTCCCGCGGTAAACATTCGTATTTTCGTACATTCATATATTCACGTACTCAATCGTATCCACACATATGGGTGCATTCACGTGTACATACCGCTCGCTTGATTAGCCTGGCCGCGAACATTCCTCTCTGGATCTCCGCACTTTTCCTCCTATTTATTTCTTACAATAGTAACACAACAAAACGTCAAATGTTGGAGCAGAATCCAGAGCAATGTACAGCCCGCATCATTGACGCATCTCCGTCTATACAGCACGATATATCTTGTACGCCGATATAGGCTCGCCTTCAGTGAGATATAACGTGTGCGTGTGCGTGTGTATGTGGGTGTGTGCGCGCGTGCGGGCGTACGTGTGCGCAATAATACAGTGCATAAGATCTGTCAAACGAGCTCGAGCAGCAGCAGCAGCAGCAGCAGGATTCCCCGCGACAAAAACCAACGTTTTTTTCTTCTTTTAGATACATTATTTGGTAAGTAAATGAATGATTGTTGATGAGACATGTACTTGGGAGCCGGAACATTTTATTAACAGCACCGACACCAAAGTCATCCTCCTTGTTAGATGTGCGTGAAAAGTTTTTCGATATAATGATGAAAATAAAAAATAGTTTTCCTTGCACTGCAAACGATGAAAGCTTGAGTAGCGTTATTTTGACACGATTTGTTTCTCTTCATCTCTGTGTGTGAGTATACGTGTATACCTACATACATATAGAGGGTTTATTTTCGCTTCTTTCGTGGTGTTAGCTACGTATACGGCTGCTCCCGCATTAATATCACAAAAGAAAAACGACACGTCCCGCATGATTCCTTTCGAAAAGAAATGAGATTTCAGACCGCGCATTATTGCTTCGTTATTCGTTGATTCGTTACGAAAAAAAACCTTTTTATTCCCGCGAAAAGTGTTTCATTCTCACTCGTTCGTAAAATGACTCTCGTCCGCTGTCGCCGGGTGTCTGTAACGAACGCGCTGTTGAGAATCAATGCGTAGACTGAATTCCAGTTGAAACTTCCGACTTGTTGGGCGGCGGGGGGCGGCGAGTAATTCACCCAGTCAGCTAAGAATAAGATTGCTATTTTTTTGCCGACATTTTTACACACCGTAGAACACACGCTTCGAGCCGTCAAATTCGCTGAATCGGCAGCGGGAAAGGCATTTCCTCACGAGCTTCTTCCCTCGTTCTGTTTCTCTCGTCTCATGCACACACCACAAAATACAAATGATGGAAAACAACTTTCTCCAAAAAGTAAAGAGAAAGAACAAACAAACACACTCGGACGTGAAAAAAATGTCAAACAAATCGGGCCTTTATTATTAATTGCCAGTCGATAATTCATCCAAATAATCATTATGACGTATAATCGTTAATTGTATTATTAGTTATTAGATACTTATTGATTTATTATGAATTTATCATCTTTTTGATTATAATAAAATCATTGAACTGAAGAATCAATTGGGAATTGAGTCGATGGTAGAAGGCGGTGACGCTTTCCTCGCGGGGCGCGAAACCACGCGTATTTATTTGCTCGCCGATCTTTACAACAATCGAGTATATATTATACCATTTTATTCTTAACTTATATACTTATATACTTAAATGCTATGTATTCTTATATATACACTACCGCAACAAATTTAAGGAATGGAGAATTTCGTCAATTTTTTAAGTGTTTTTTTGAAGCGCAGTATCTATGTGAAAAATGGTTGTATTGAGATGAAAGAAAAAGCATTTTGAAGCTTCAAGTTTCTAGTTTCGAAATCTTTTGGTAAACATTTTTTGTGAGCTACGGTTATCGCGCAATCATAAGAAGTAGCGGAAGAAAAAAATTTACAAATCTTTTGGTTTTTTTGACGGGCTCGGAATTTTTTTTACCAGTTACATCAATGTATAGGTCAGTTAGCTTGTTCATTTAGCTTCAATTTGGTTTATTGTTCGTTGGTCTCTCTACGTCAATGTTTTGCTGAGAGATCCGACTTTGAATGAAAAAAGATCCTTTTGTCTTTGATCATTGATATCTCAGCAAGCAATGATCACAGAGGGAATTAAAGGGCAGCTTTGGAAACTTGAATAAATCTCCTATAAGAACCTTCTGTTGATTTTAAAGATTTTTTGTCTCCTTTAACATTAATTTCTAAAAAGTACGAAAAATTACTTTTTATGGTTTTTCAGTAAATCTACCACTATTTTACAACTATTTATGGAAAGGGTTCTTTTCAGCTTAATGTACCCCCATTGGCTCTGTACATTTTCAAATTTATCCATCGAACCGTTTTGCCGGACCGATTGATCAAAGTTTTACAAAACAATTCAAGGAACAAGCGTATTGTTCCTAAACATCGTGTAATCATCATCAAAATGAAAAGACCTATTTTCTTCGTCTTTTGTCACTACTTTTTAATTTTTGTTTTTTTATTCGTAAAACATTTTAGGAAACAATACTGACTGATTTTTGACACGATTCGGCCTTTGCGCACCAGAATTTGACTCATCTTTAATTGCATTAATTAAAAGTTCATACGCCCAAGCTGTATTCACTAGTCGATTTCAGAACTTGTATGCCATTTATTCTCGATATTTTCTGCGACGGTTATTAGGGTTACAAATAACAGTTTTTTTTTTTTCAAAACTGATCTTTTTTTTTATGAAAAAACCAATCAACATTTTTTTTTCAAAATTACTCTTTTTTTGGTAACTTTTTTCTGAGTTTTGGTAAAAACGATTAATGAGAAGTTTTTGTAAACTTTAACGTTTTTTTTTCTTCAATTTATGATTGTGCCTAGTTTTGAAAAAAAAAACTATTTTTGGTAATCTTAATAACCTTCGCTGAAAATATCAAGAGTTAATCCCATAAATTTTCTCAGGTCGAGTAATGAATACAGCTTGGGGGTATCAACTTTCAATGAATGCAATTAAAGATGAGTGAAATTATGGTGCGCAAAGGTCGAATCGTGTCAAAAATGAGTCAGTATTGATTCCTAAAATATTTTACAAATTAAACAAAATATTATTTTTCTGATATTTTTTGAATATTTTTTCCTTTAAAAAAAATGTTTTTCTTTTGTAAAACTTTGATCAATCGGTCCGGAAAAACGTTTCGTTGGACCGATTTGAAAATGTACAGGGCTATTGGGGGTACATTAAGCTGAAAAAAAAACATGGCAACATTAGTCTTTCCATCAATATTTGTAAAGATGTGATAGATTTACTGAGAAGCCACAAAAAGTAATTTTTTGTACTTTTGCAAAAATTAACGTCAAGGCCGAAAGAAATTGTTTTTCTCGAAAATCAATGAGAAGTTCTTGTAGGAAATGTATTCAAGCTTTTAAAGCCGCCCTTCAATTCCCTATGCGATCATTGGTTGCAGATATATCGATGATCAAAGACAAAAGGATCTTTTTTCATTCAAAGTCGGATATCTCAGCAAAAAATGACGCAGAGAGACAAAAAACCAAACTGAAGCTGAATTAACAAGCTAACTGACTTATACATTGGTTTAACTGAAAAAAAAATCCCGAGGCCGTGGAGCCTTGAAGAAAAAAAAATTGAAAAAAATTGCCAAAAGATCTCGCACCTAGAAACTAGAAGCTTCGAAATGCTTTTTTTTCATCTTCATGCAACCCTTTTTCCCATAGATACAGCGCTTCAAGAAACACTAAAAAAAATTGAAGAAACTTTCTGTTCCAATCATTTTCTAGTGTAGTGCATATATATAGATATGCATCCCTCCGTTAACGATAATCGTCTATCTTGAGGGGTCAGTCTTGCCAGGCATCTTCTCGTATCGGCTCCATGAAAACATAAGTATATGTACGTGGTGATGCGTGCGTGTGCGAGTAGCCTGTAGAGAGAAAACACTGTGCCAATCTGCGCACGTGGTCGTGCGTACCCGCGAGCTTCTGGAATTGGCGCAATGCACTGATTATATAGCTCATTCTTTCCGAGAGCGCAGCTATCACAATCCGTTTACTTCGTCATGATGTCGCGTACAAGGAAACGTGTGGAATGTACCAGTACCGTGAATCGTGTCCCCGCCTTTTCAAATCGTTCGCATTATTTATTATCAGATTTTTTATACGCTGCATGGTATCTACAGAGGCGGTTTATATACTAGGCCCGCTAGACCTGGGCGTAGGGCTCCGCGGCAAAAGGGGGCGCCACGCGTCGGCAAGATCCGCAAGTACTGCGCCCCCTCAAGGGGGCGCTAATCTCGTCAGGCCTGGAGCGCCATTTTTCGGAAACCGTTCTGTATATATACAGGGTGTCCTGTTAAGAATGGATAATCCTGCAACTGTCGATAAGTCAGATCATGTCCTCCTAATATATGCTGGAATTTCAGTTTAATCAAAGTCTCACGGTTTTCGAAATCAAAATCATATGCTTTTGCTTTTTCGCATGCTATTTCTACCAATGATAATTTTTTTGACCCGGTTTAAAAAACAATACTCATGGTTATTTGTTTTATCTGGAAAGGTCTTCTTTTTAACGTTAAATGTTAAGGAGACTTTATGAAAAAGATCCTATGCAGAATTTTCATCCAAACCAATTCGAACATCTGACTTTGATAGCCTACGGTGTGAAAAAATGTACTACGCATATCGTGCCAATTACTTAAAAAAGTTGCTTACTAATTGTCGATTCGGGTCATTTGTAGAAATGCCATGTGAAAAACAAAAAGCAGAAGTTTTTTTTTTAAATAACCTAAAGCCCAAAATCTCGAAAACTGTCCGACTTTTACTAACAACAAGCTGAAATTCCAGCGTACAGTAGGACATGATCTGATCTATCGACAGTTGCAAGATCATTAATTAATAACGGGACATCCTATATACATACATGTGTGTATATATATATATAATTAAATGGAAGATCATTTTTAAATGTGAGAGAAATTTAATCATTGCTGTGTATGTGCATGTGTGTGCTTAATTGATTGAAATTATTATTACGTCTGGGATCTGGATATAAATTTTGTGAGAGTTTCCCGTGTATATTTATACAAATGTCGACTGTCCTTGAGAAATCGGTCCTAACATTTGTGTTACTCGTTGGACTTTTGAAGCGACGAAGAATCGGGGGAAATGAGCTCGGTATAGTGTATAAATTTAATTGCGTACTTTTTCCTGTAAAATTCAACATTTTTCATTTAACAAGTACAAGAAATCTTCAATCAATAAAGTACCATTAATTTAGATTATTTTCTAAATAAACCATTTTCTTCGTGAAAATGTTTTGTGTACTCTTATAAATAAATTCTGAAATTTAGAAAAAAAAAATATCACTTTGTATATGAATATACACATTGATTTTTTGCCTTTTGCCTAAATAAACGAAAAACGGAGACGATTTTATTTATTATACATTCTTTTTCAATGAAATAGAATTTTGTTGATCCAATATGCTTGGTATAATTATTGTATCGTGTAATTGATTGATCATTACATCTGCTCACCCATCGCACTCCCAGTGTTATTGGTATTTTCATTTTTATTCCAGAGGAAGATTCCATGAAGAATTGTCGATGAATTAAAGAATAAAACGAAAATAAAGGAAGAAGCGATGGAGTTTTACGACGTGGGCAGCAGCGACCTGAGAGAGCTATGGGAATCCTATCTCATCGAGCCGGTGAGTGAGCCGTTAAAACATTTTATTAGAAACTAACGTAAAAAAATATCGTGCTTTTTTTTCCGTTCACTCTCGTTTTGCGATAAAAAAAAACAAGAAGGGTGGAAGAAAAAAGGCAATCTCGAAACGTGCCTGCGAACGAGATCGAGGCCTCATCTGCGTACGACCACTTGTTCAATTATTTGACATTTATCGAGCAGCCCCCCTCTCTCTCTCTCCCCGATTCCATCTGCCCTCTCCATCATGGTTTCTTCTCTGTTGCGCGCGTGTGGAACGCATCCTCACTCCTTGTGTCTCCGTTCCGATCAACCGGAAAAAAAAAGATTGCGAAATTGTTAATCGTGTATACACGACGAGGTTGACGGAGAAGCGGTTGCCAACCAAGGCCCTCGCAATCAATGTGGACTGTGGAAATAATCATTTGGCCCCTTCCTCGCGGCCCGATCCTAATTTCCCTTATTTTAAATTAGGACCTCCGTATTATTCATTCTTTCGTCGTATCCCTTCGAATCGAAAAGTCGTCTTATTTTTATTATGTATCTATTGTATTTATTCAGTTATTTCGCGTATTTATTTGATTTTCTTTGTTGTATTTATTTGATCCATTCGATTGTTCTCGTATTGGCTGGATTTTTTCTTTTTTTTTTAAATTATTTAATTGCTTCATTTACCTTTGATTTCTTTGATTTTTTCCTTTCATTTTCATTTATTCGTGCATTTCCGCACGTAACTTTGGCTCTTTAAGGCTATTGACACAAGTATCCCCTCTGCTTCAATTATTTATTTATTTACGAATTCCATCGTCCACTTACTCTTTCGTACACGTATTCGTAAATGTATTCCTTCAATCATTCGCTTATATATTTATGCATTCATTTATTCATACACGTGCTTATTTATTTTTCAATTATCCACGCACATTGAATTAGGATTATTTTTCGCTCATTTCCGTCCGGTCGCGCCGGGACGGCCTTAATTGGGCGTTGATCCTCGTTAGACCGCGGGCGATAAGAACCCCTCGTATGAAATCTTCGTCCAATTGTATCTGCGATGAAGGAAAGACACGCGAGGTGCTCGCCCCGAGAACTCATCCCCGTTGCCGCAACGATCGATGCAAACGCTTCGATCAACTATACTCTTTTTTCTAATTTTTTTTCCCCCCCTTACCATTTCCATTTCCGCCACGGGCTTGTAACAGCGAGATCACGAATATCCGTGTTCGTATCTATGGCGAATATAGCTATGGAGAATAATAGACAAATATACACGAGTGGTGGAGAAAATTGGTCGCAAAATTAATTTGCCGATTGTGATCGGCTGCGCGGAATGCTCGAAACTGTCTCGATCGTATAATCGCTCGGTCTGCGAATGCGCGTAATACGATGATTCGTGCTCGTGCGTATGTGTGGAGTTTGGGCCAAGAAATTAAGCCCGAGTAATATTTTTGTCAGCTCGCTAACGAGGATACCACCGAGGGACACAAGTGTCGCGCTTAACAGAGACAATAAAACCAAAAAAAAAGGAAAAGAAATAACGCACGTTGTTCCTGAACATGTGTGAATAAGCTCGTCGATATTTATATGGTAAAACTCAAAAAAAAAAAAAACCGACGCAGATTTTCATTTTGAAACTTTTTTTCACATTCGACGTTAATTATAATTACATCATCGTTTTCTCGTAAACATTAAAAGGCAATTTATAGCAACCAGTATTATGGGAACAATAACAATGGTGATAATAATAATAATTCGTTATTATTGTACACGTGGAGTTGACAAACGGCGCGTACTTTGGATATCGTTGGGTTATTGCCATATCAACATTTGAGTCATTGTCGCAGCTGCGCAAGCACGCTGCCTCGAAGCGCCAATGAAAAGAAAAGGAAAAAAGTACTTGAAACTGCCGTCTCGATATGATGATGAACGTATGTACCTACAAAATATAATACACGTGTGTGTGTGCGTGCGCGTTCGAATGCCCCGGTGCCCACACGCTTATGTCCATCATCGGCGATATGTCCACATGAGAGAAAAAATACATGCATCCTCAAAGATGCGGTCGGATAAAACGGGCGTGAAAAAAAAAACATGTTACAAGAGAAACGTAATGAACCATATAGACGTATCGTCGCTCTCTATTATGTTGTTGCGATGATTGTCGCGATATAGTCCCCGGTATTTTATACGACACCGCATTCCTTTATTACCTTTTGTCGTTTCTTCTCTTTCGACTCCTTTGCACAGTGGTGGAAAACGCGGGCGTAAGCTATTATAGAATGCATCGTATTGCCGAATATACATAGGCTTGTAGAGTGCATGCCACAATGTGGAAAAAACAACGTACCCGCATATATCATTTTCAAAATAAATATTATATATGATACATTTTTTTAAATACTAACCTTAGGGACGTGAAAATGTTGCATTGAGAAATAATATATATGTGTGTGTGCGCGTCCGCGCGTATATATGTATGTGTGTGTGTGTGTGTGTATTAGGGTGTGCGGAAAAAAATCGATACTTTTTTTTTCTGTTGCATCCACCAAAAAAGGTGAATTAAGGTACAAAATGAAAAATGCTCGAAGAAGAGCTCAAAAAAAAATTATTTCGAATGGCGCATTGCATTTGAATATTTTCCATAAGAATAACCCAGGAAAATATTGGGATTTCTGAATGTGGTAGTGCAACTCGTCAGGAAAAAATCACACAAAGATGTCATTAACATATTCTCATGGAGAATTGAATTTCCAACAAAAAAGTTTTTACGAAAAATTAGCTCAGAACAACAATTCAAGTGGAATCGCTGTCTGAAATTAAATTGATAGGAAAAAAATAATTCAGAAGGCTGTAAAAATCGAATTTTTCGCTTTACTAAGAAACTTTTTGGGTTTTTTTTGTAGAGAATGTTCTGCTCTAAGATACAATTTGCATGGAATCGTTCTCAAAATATTTCTCTGATACAAAAAAGAATCAAGTACAACAAGAAATATAAAAGTAACGACGTCCATCATTGATCGTGTTTCGAAAAGTTTTATTGAATTAATTTGGTTTAATAAGATAAAATGATTTGTTTTTACATTATAATGCTTGATAATCATCGTTCCTTTTTCTAAGAGTCTGTTTGTTGCAATTAGGGTATTTCTGATGATGATTTTGCACTACGCCCAATAAATATTGTAGCTGCTCTTCGTTTTTTTGTTAATGAACCGTTATATGCTTCTATCAAAGTGACACCTCGTTCGGCTACGTTATTAACGACTTTTGGATTAAAAAAAAATCTACGCAACTCAAATAAGTGGCATTTTCCGGCCATAATTCAATATTTACTCTAAAAAAATCATGAGGTAAATTTAATTGCTGGAAAAGAAATAAGGATTCTTGAGTAACGAAATCGCTTATGTCTTCTTTCAGCACCATTTCCCAATCTTTTTTTTTTTTTAACAATTACTCGCTCGGAAGGATTTTTGGATTTTTCTCGAGATTGCAGAGCTTGTACCATTTTTGCCTTCACACTTATCGGCACAGCATTGTCAAAAAACGACAAAGCAACAATTTTCTCGTTAAAGTACCACAAGTGACTAGCTAATTTTTTCGAGGCAGCCTCCCCTACTACAGGATTCACTTCGCAATAACGAATGAAATCTTGTAGCAGTGACAGATCTTGATTTGGGGGAAAAATGTCGCGGTTTCCCGTTCGTGGCGCTAGCGTGAAGCTTGTAATTTTGCACTACGAGCTACCGCATGCTGCCGCCAGGTGGCAGCGTGTGCTAGGGCGCGTACGCCGCTTAAATAAAAAAATTAATTTCAGACAGCGATACCACTTAAACGGTTGTTCTAAGCTAATTGTTCGTAGGAACTTTTTTTGTAGGGAATTCAATTCTCTATCAGAATATCTTAATGACATTTTTGTGAGATTTTTTTCTGAAGAGTTTTACTACGACGTTCGGAAGTGCCAATATTTTCCTGTGTTATTCTTATGGAAAGTATTCAAATGCAATGCGCCGTTCGAAATATTTTTTTTTGAGCTCTCCTTCGAGGATTCTTCTTTTTTTACCTTAATTCACCTGTTTTTGGTGGATGCGACCGAAAAAAAATATATCGATTTTTTCCCGCACACCCTAATATATATATATATATATGCTATCCACCCCGCACTCATATATACATGGAAATTCGAACTTTTCGTGTTGCTCAACGAGATTTTGGCTGATTCGGCAAATATGATGTTGCGGAAATTCCACGACCGAATTTTTTTGCTGGGGCATTTTTTTTCGTGTATGCTTATGGGCGTTCTACACTCAGCAAAAAATTGAAGGAGCAGAATTAAAAAAAAAAAAATTCAGTCATTTTCGAGAAGCCCTAATGCCGTCACAAATTGTCGGACCGGCGGGTAAAAAAAGCATTTTGAAGCTTGAAATCGTTAGTTTCAGAATCTCGGGGAGAATTTTTTCTTTAGCATCACGCTCGGCGCTATCATAAAAAACAGCGCCAAGAATTTTGTTTTCGAAATTTTTGATTTTTTGAGAAGTGTTCATGGGCTCAAAAAAAAATTCCCCGGTTTAATCAATGCTGTAATGATGTAGCGTGATTCTTAAGCTTCAGTTTTGTTTTCTTTTTGCTCTCTGGTACGCGCATGCTCTCTGTACGACCATTTGTTGCTGAGATATTGCCGATTTAATAAAATGTCGCTTTTTTCTTTGATCATCGTTCGATATCTCATGAAGTGACGATCGTACAGCGAGCGGAAGGTGGGTTTCGGAAACTTGAATGAATCCTCTATAAGTGCCTTTCGGTATTTTAGAGAAATAATTTTTTTTTCTAAGCTTAATATTGATTTGAAAAAGTACAAAGGAATGACTTTTCACGCCGTTTTGAAAAATCCAGCGCCACTTTGCAAATATTGCGAAAATGACCAATGTTTCTAGGTTTTTTTTAGCTCAATACACGCCCAAAAACCAGGAAAAATTTTCAAATCGATCGGTTGAACCGTTTCTTTTACCCGAATCGTCAAACTTTTGTCAGAAATTAAAGGCGCACTTTTATTGCTTCTTAAACATCAAGTAATGAAGATTAAGACGAAAAAAAATCGTTCTTTTTCTTATAATTTCGCATTGCCTACTCATAAAATGTCAACAAAAAAAATTAAAATTTGGAAAAAAAATTGTACGTTCAACAGTTCATGAGATATCGGTGATCAAAGATAAAAGCTGACTTTTCATTTAATCGGCAATATCTCAGCAATAAATGGTCGCACAGAGAGAAAAAACAACGAAATTGAAGTTTGAGAATCACGCTGCATCATTTCAGCATTGATTAAACCAGGACATTTTTTTGAGCCCATGGCCGTTTTAGAAAGTACTAAAAATTTCGAAAGAAAATCCTTCCCGCTATTTTTCATGATAGCGCCGAGTGTGACGCTAAGAAGAATGTTCTCCCCGAGATTCTTAGACTATAGATTTCAGGCTTCAAAATGATTTTTTTGCCCCCTGTACAACCATTTTTCACGGAGTTACGACTTCTCGAAAATCACTGAAAATTTATTTAAAAATGTCTGCTCATTTAATTTTTTTGCTGAGTATGTACATATGAAGATTGGCCAAAAAACGTGTTGCTAAATTTGCTCCAATTTATTGGATATACACTACTGGCAAAACGTTTACGGACACTTCAGATAATTGCAAAACTTTCCATCATTGGATAATTGTCAAATAATGTTAGAATAATATAATTCATTTCATTTATTATTTTACGAAGATACTATATAGCTCTGTATAATGAATTAGCTTTCCGCCCGCGGCTTCGCTCGCGTAGAATTGTGTTAAATGCTCCTTGATGAAATGTGCTCCTGAAATGTTTCATTAAGGAACACGTAGAATTGTGTTCCTTAAGAGCTGAAGAGAATTGATACCAAGTTTTAAGTAAATCTGACTAGATATTTATTTTACCATACAAACTTTGGTACCCCCTTTTCCTCTTAAGGATTAAATTTTCAAAAGCGCTGCAATTTTATTAATCATGTCGAGACGCAGTTATACAAAGTTTCAAGTAAATTTGACCCGATTTTTTCAATTTTCCCTGCAAACTTTGCCACCTCCTTTCGTTTAAGGGTTGAATTTCGAAAAACGCCGATATACGTGTTTTATTAATTGTGTCACAGAGCATCAATACCAAGTTTCAAGTAAATTTTACCATACAAATATTATTTGCCGTACAAATTTTGCCAGCCCGTTTTGCTCCCTTAAGGGTTGAATTTTAAAAAAGGCCTAAATATGTTTTTTATTAATTGTGTCAAAGAGAATTAATACCAAGTTTTAAGTAAATTTGACCATAAGAAGATTATTTCTGGTACAAAATTTGCCAGCCCCTTTCACCCCCTTAGGGGGCGAATTGTGAAAAACGCCGAAATACGTAATTCGTTAATTGTGTTGAAAAGCATAAATACCAAGTTTCAAGTAAATTTGACCATAAAAATATTATGTTCCGTTCAAATTTTGCCAGCCCGTTTTATCCCCTTAAGGGTTGAATTTTGAAAGAGGCCGAAATACGTGTTTTATTAACTGTGCCAAAGAGAATCAATACTAATTCTCAAGTGGATTTGACCATAAAAAGATGATTTCCCGTACAAATGTTGCCAGCCCCTTTTACCCCATTAAGGGTCGAATTTTGAAAAACGCCGAAATACGTGTTTTATTTATTGTGTCGAAGAGCATTAATATCAAGTTTCAATTAAATTTGACCATAACAATATTGTTTCCCGTACAAATTTTGCCAGTCCCTTATACCCCCTTAAGGGTTGAATTTTGAAAAACGTCGAAATACGTGTTTTATTAATTGGCTGAAAGAGCATTAATACCAAGTTTCAAGTAAATTGGACCATAAACATATTATTTCCCGTACAAATGTCGCCAGCCCCTTTTACTTCCTTAAGGGTTGAATTTTGAAAAACGTCGAAATACGTGTTTTATTTATTATATCAGAGAGCATTAACATCAAGTTGTAAGTAAATTTGGCCATAAAGATATGATTTCACGTACAATTTTTGCCAGCGCCTTTCACCCCCTTAGGGGTTGAATTTCGAGAAATCCCTCCTTAAACGGTGCCCCCAATGTAAAATCAACACCCTCTCCAAATATCACGTTTATACTTTTAGCGGTTCCGGCTGGACGTTGATGAGTCAGTCAGGACTTTGCTTTTTATATAGATAGATAGATTATATTATTCTAATATAATTTAGCAGTTATCCAAAGTGATGGAAAGTTTTGCAATTATCTGAAGTGTTCGAAACCCTTCGACCAGTAATGTATGTATAGCGACATATACATGTATTTATATATAGTATATGCGTTTGTAACGCGAATGAGCAAAGAGGATTCGAAATAAAGAATACTGCAATATGTGCGTGTATATATATAAATAAATGAAAATACTCGCGATGCGTGCTTTAGTCGAATCCCGGGGGAACCACACCGACCACGGAACCGAAAACTCAAGATAACTTATCGAAGCACCAAAAAAAGGATCACACATGTTGAGTTATTAGGAGCGCCCATCACGAAATCCGTGAACGTTGTTTTTATCTTTGAAGTTGCCAGTATATAATGGTCGTTTTTTTTTTCAAATTTCTCAAGCCCTCCCCCCTTGCGTTGTCTTTATCATTCCTTCTGTTTCGCTCTTCATTCTCCTGACCGGCTCTTCCTTGTCATATCGATCGTCGTATCTAATCTAATTGGGCCATGCTAGAGCGTAAAGTTGCACTCGTATACATATACATAAATGCTAGTTAAGTTAATATATGGATACATAGATGCTTTACTGGGCGAGGGAGCTTTGTAAGTGATGTTTGGTCAGTATAATCACCAACGGGAGCACGAATTACTATTAACGTACAGGTGGAATCGTGGCAGTAGTCTTTCGAGGATCTCAATCGGAAGGTATTATTACTATAATTTTCGTCATTATTGTTACTATTATAATTCATATTACAATAATAATAGAGAGTGTTGGCTATTATTGTTCCTGTTATTATAATAATAATTTATTATTATTATTACTATAGTTAATTACGTTATTGTTACAGCGATTTTATATTATTATCATTAATATTTAATTTATCGAGTTCTCGAAAAATTCCTGAGTTCCAACGGATACCCTTGCGGGTTTTTACGTGTCACCCTTCCCAATTGAACCCTTTTCTATCACTCCCCACCCGCACTTCGCTAACCTAACCTAACGTCCCGTTGAGTTCACAGCCGTCTTAAGCTAAACTATACCGCATTTGCCGAGGTTACCGGGAAACTGTGGCAAACCCGTACCGGTATAGACGGCCCTATATTCTTCTTCTTCTCCGGTGCACATACTTTAACTCAATCTACACCAAGGTATCCGAAGTATTGTACCCATTCACCAGAGTTTGTTTACCATTAATATTATTATTATCGTAATAATTACGAGCATAACGACAATATTGACAATATCAATAACAATAGCAGCAACAATGATAATAACAATTCTTGATCTGGTTATCGTGACTACAATTTAATATTTATATTAATAACGTTATTAATATTTATATTATAATTATTACTGTCATAATGATAAAAACAACCGCAGTAACAATGACAACAACAATAATTATAAGAACAATAATATGTCTTGATGTTGTTATCGTGACTGCAATTGAATATTCTTATCAATAATATTATCATTATGATCATAATAACGATAATAACAAAGACAACAACGACCACGACGATGGCAGCACTAATACCAATGACAAGAATAATGTCAATCACAACAACAACAACAATCATGGCAATAATAATAACAACGATTGCGGTAGTTATCGTTACTGCAAAAGACGAGCACCATCCTGAAAACCGTAGACCGCCGCTCTGCCGCCGTGCCATGTGAATTCACCATGATTTAGTTTCTATGCGGATCGTCTAACTTCGCTCTTTTGATTGTTTTTATTGTCCGCGGTGCGCGCGTGCACGCCCGGACTCATATAAAAAGAGAGCCACACGTACGAGCGCAATGTGTCTCGCGCGCGCGAGAGATTCACGCTAGGCCGAGCTTTACTCTCCTCATCACTACTCGCACGGCGCCGGATATCTGTGCTCCACAGACCGGAAGTGTTCTCGGCTCGAAATGCCGTCCCGTTCGCGCGCGCGCGCATTTGCTCTGCTATGGGACCGGAAACGCACCGGTCTCGGCGTGAGCGTTGAAACGAAGAAAAAAGGAAGGTCGGAGTGCGAGCGAGTGAGCGAGCGAAAGAGAGAGAGACAGATGCAGACAAAGATAGATAAATGAATAGAGAGGGCATGGATCTAGCATGACTTTCCACAATATATTCCACGGAAAGGAAGTGGAAAGATCGGAAAGTGTGTGCGTGTGTGTGTGTGCTTATAAATATATATATAGACACGTAGGCGCGCGCGCACACACACAATTACTCTCATTACAAAAATTAAGGGAACAGTGAAATTTCGAAAAAAAATCATTGATTTTTGAATAACTGTAACTTCGTGAAAAATGGTGAAAAAAAGGAGTTTTAAAGCTTGAAATCTCCAGTTTACGAATTTCACCGGAACATTTTTTTTAAGCCACACGCTCGGCGCGAATCTATTGAATAGCGCGAGGCAAACATTTTCGATTTTTTTTTCAAAATCGTCCACTGGTTCGAATTTTTTTTCGAGCTTGATCAATGATGGGCTCATTTAGCCTGATTCTTCAGCTTCTAAACGGTATTTTTTGGACCTCTGTACGACCATTTGTCGTACAGAGATATCAGCGTTTAAAGAAAAAAGGAGCTTTTTTCGGAGATCATCAATATCTCACGAATGATCGTACAGTGAGCTAAAGGCCGGTTTCGTAAACTGGAATAAATTCTCTAAAAGAACCTTTCGGTATTTTAGAGAATTTTTTTAACCCTAATATTGATTTGAAATAGTAGGAAAAAATGACTTTTTTCTCGTTTTGGAAAATCCACGTCAAGTTTGCAAATATTGCGAAAATGACATGTTTCTAGGTTTTTTTTTGTTGAATATATGCCCAAAGACCCTCCACAATTTAAAGTTGATCGGCTGAACCGTTATTTTTTACCGAAGCGTCAAAGTTTTATTAAAACTTAAAGGAACACTTTTATTGTTATTAAAATGAAAAAAAAAAAACCATTATTTTTTCTCACATTTTCGCAATAATTTTTCTTTAAATGTTGGAAAAAGAAAAAAATTCAAAATTTTGATTTTTTGCTTTCAAAATTAAAAAAAACTTCAATTTTTTTTATTTAAAAATTTGTAGAAATTTGTTTGAAATCATTCTTTGTTTTGTGTTAGTGCGATTTTTTCGTTTGCATGCCATAATTTATCGAATTGAAATCAATAGCATTAAATAAAGTTGATACCCCCAAGTAAATCTTCATGCATCTTTCTATACGTGTCGCTATCGAATTTATCATTCACACATTTTACGCTTTTGAGCATCTCCAGAACAAGTTTTTTGCCAATCTCGCTTTTTAAAAAAATAAAGCTCACTAATTTTCCGAATTAGTTGACATTTAAGGAACAATAAAAGTGCGCCTTTAAGGGCGGGGTAAGGTTAATTCGGCGAAAAAAGGCACGTTTTCAAGATTTTTTGGCGACACAGATAGTGTTAGTTTATTCAGTCAATTTCCATATAATAATGCAAAATTTGAACAATATTTTCCTAAATTTTCATTGCAAAATATTAAAAATTGAGGGAGTGGATTCGAGAACAAAAATGTAGATTGGCTTATGATAAGCCAATCTACATTTGAGGGGCAGACAGCTGTTCGTCTATCTATATGACGTCGTTTGGCAAAGTTTCGACGGGATCTGAAGAGCCGTTTCAGAGATTTTTGGTTATCTATAATTGTTCTACCATACCGACCGCGATGAGGTGTCATTCCATCTTAAAAACATTTACCGCTGCGATTTGTATTTCAAGCTTAAAAACCCCATTTTTTTTACGATACGACCATTTTTCACGAAGTTACAGCTGGTCAAAAAACAATGACATTTTTTTTAACTGTTACTGTTTCCTTAATTTTTGTAATGCATGTACAAATAATAAAACGGTGCTTTGCCGGTATTTTTTTCACAAAACTTCATTACCGATTTATATTATGTTTACCGATTTATATTGATGTAAAAAACGAGTAGAACCATAGTATTTAAAAGAAAAGGAATTCCGTATGTCTGTATGTAGCGCGCTTGTAACTCGACAACTACTGAATCGATTTTTATGAATTTTTCACAGGAACACCACTCAGAATGTGAAATATGATTTAGGTCGTTGATCGTTACGTTTTGCAGGTAATCACGATTACAATAAATAAGCATACAAACAGCAACAACGAACAAAGAAGTAAACAAAAATTTACGAATAATCTGGGTTCGTGTGTAATTTTGGCATTTTGATATATTGTCTTTGCAGATAATTATTTTTAACAATCAAAATATCTCTGAAAAAAAGATAAAACTACAAACGTAAAAACTAAATGCTATATATTGTAACGGTGCGAAAATACTGGGAACTCGAAAGAGCGTGGTAAGCGACCTGATGTAGCACAGTGCTCAGAGCAGTCCACGTAGCTTTTCGAATTGCTCTCTCGAGTTTTTTTCGGAAGTTATGAAATGGCGGCCAACGGAGAGCGAGATTTATAAACCCCGAATAAATCCAAGAGAACTGTATAAATAAATATTTAATGAAAAGTATAATCATTTGTTTTAAAAATTCGTAATAGTTGATGAAAATAACATTCGAACTGGTACATTTAAGTAAAATTGTCGCGGTCACGACAAAATCATTGGTTCCATAGGAAGAAGAAGAAAGAATAAAATTCTTTAATTTTGCAAAATCTCATCTTCATATTTCGTCTTGTAAGCGCATCAACGAGGAACGGAGGACGTTATTTCGTTGCGAAATAAAAGCGGCGAGAACGGTTCGCGCGCCCTCCACGAGTTTTCAACGAAAGAACAGAGGAAGAAGAAGCAAAAACATCTACTTCAAGCAAAAGAAAAAGGTCACGAATTCGCGAGACTGATGTCCAGTGCGGGCTCGCGTTACGTAATATCTTTGCTGAAAAGATCCAGTTATTCCACCACCGCACGAGAAACGACTACTCGGGAATCAACTATGAGAGAGTCTCTCTCTCTCTCTCTCTCTCTCTCTCTCTCTCTTTCGTTCTTTCTCTTTCTCTCCGGTTCCGTACGCTTGTCGGAGGAACTTTGCGCAGATATACGACTGTATGGGCGAAAAACGAAAATCCGCAACCGGGCAACATCATATGGAAAATAGAGGAGAAAACAAGTTTTTAACTGAGCCGCCGCTTTTACGAGTAAAATTAAACGAGAGAGGACACACGCAAGAACCATAGGACATAGTCTGACAAATAAACGTTGCCCCGCCGGGATTATGTATTGTATTGTTGCGTAACGCTGTTTCTCGCGCGTTGCGTTCAATGGTGTTTCGTATATGTATAAATGTGTGCGTTTCATATGACACATTTATGTAATATATACATAAACAAAATTCCATATCGTAAGTCAATCCTACACGACATAATTGCGAGCAACGTAATCAAATTGAGATTGATGCACCGGATAACGAGTAGCGAATTTCGATTTTCGTTCCCGTCTATACTCGAATAACCAAATGAGAGGGTAGTGAAAAAAAGTAATCTACAGATATTACACAAAGTGCAACTATTTCATGGCATTGAAAAAGTAATCAGACTTTTCGGGTAATAAAGAACAGGTGCGTGTAAATAATTGAGTTGGTTTTTATTATTTTTCAAAGCATATTGATACACTGAGGTAGATAAGTGGATTTGTTTCGGTTTGTTCGGGATTGCTTGGGTTCGTTTGGCTTTGTTTGTACAACAAATGTTATATCATTTTCGTAATACATTTGTAATAGAAGTTTTAATATCATTTTTAAATTAATAGCAAGATTAGAATTGAGTGGGGAGAGGGCATTTTTCAACCAATCACAGGCACTCAGCACGGCGTAGCTTCCTCCACTCTACTACAACACAGTGAGAGTGGAGTGGGGGAGCGTTAGTTTCGTGTAACATCCAGCTAACACATGTCAGACCCCTATACCCAGCCTACCTCACAAACATATACAGTTTCAAAAGCATTTTCAATGCTAAACATTTTTCGATATATACTTTTCAGCATTCTCAGCAAAAAAAATATTGGTGTATGGTGAGATGTAAAAAATCTTGCGTAAATTAAGCTCTGTTGCACAATTTGAAAAAGTGGCGGTAACCGTTTTTCAAAAACAGTTTCCTCATTTTTGCACAAGATCGTACTTTTTTTACGTGTCGATGTGCATCCACATATTTCCCAACTATTCGTTCCGTTCAGTTGAGACGTGAAAAATTGAGAATGTGCGTAAAAATTTGGAAAATGCCGATAGTCGATTGGAGCGCCTTTCAAATTTGATATGTAGGGCTCACCTTTGGCGAGGATTTTTTTACATTTACCTACATTTTCTGGTAGGATGAGAGAAAAAATATTGACTTTTTGCGTCATTCTGATACATACACACACCCATATATATATATATATCGTACCTTCGCTTGAATAAAAACGTGACCGAGGTTTGCAGACTTCAATCTCATTCCGAAAAGGTTCGAAAATCAGTGAAATTCGAGATCCATACGCTTAAAGACGCAGCCTTCCGAATGAAATGCCTCAAATATGGTCAAGTTGGATGTTTTCGAGCCTCGAAAGTGTTTCTGGGTAGAGGAACTACGAGCTTCTTTGCCCAGCGGCCGCCTTAGCCGGGGACCAGTTCCTCACTTTATTTGTTTTATTTTCTTTCTTTTTTTTTCGATACATCAACTGGTAATTCCTATCTGAGTTTTTTGACTGAACATGCTTTTGCATGAAATCACATATTTTACTGTGAGTTACAAACATATATTCCGGGAGAAACAGAACGAGAGAGAGACATGAAGAGTAAGAGAGGAAAAGTCCGAGGAAAGGGGCGAGGGAGCGAGCAAACTATAGATATCCACTCCACGGTCATTTCGAGACTTATCGGTCCCGACGTGTACAAGCTCGGCGCGGTACCCCGTGCGGGCGTATCGCGACAGTGTTACGGCGCACGTACAGTGCCGTTCAAAAGTTAATATCTTCCACCCCCTGTCGTAAACTATAGGTATTTATTAAAACTTGACAAATTTTCGACTACATCGCGATCGCAAATCGCAATATAAATGTCATTAGCGTAGAGATAAAATTTACCTACATGCAAGTGCGCCGGACTCCCTGGGCCCCGCCTCTCTCGCCGCACCCGCGCAGTCGGTCGCACATGAGGGGGGGGGGGGGGGGGGGGAATCCAGCCATCGGAATATTTCCGATCCCGCGAGCGAGCTACTTACGGGCGCCTCTACTGTGGGCGACGGAGACTTACGGGCAACCTGTAACTTGGCTACGGACAATAGTTGATGCTAGAGCGTTTTGCGTCGCCTTGACTCCGATTGTGCCGGGACTTTATCCGTGCTTCGCGATAATTCCGCTCGTTCATTTTATCCATACATACGTACCCTTTATGGCTCGTGATAATCGAACCAACACTACAACTTTAGGACACTGGAAAACACGCTCAACGAAAACTGCCAATCTGTTAGGACATCCGACTTTCTAGAGGAGGAATCATCCATGCGGTAGAAAAATTATAGAAACCCAAACAAACGTACGGCAGTTGAAAAATTATTCATGGAAAATAAACCAAGATCAATATTTAACATTACTAACGTGCTAGAGTATATGCACTCACACACATTTATACATTATATACAAACAGCAACAATAACAGCAACAACAATAAGAATACAATACTCCGAAAAATTAAAAGAACACAACACTTATTCAATTTTTTTAGTGTTTTTTGAAGCGCGTATTTGTGTGAAAAATGGTCGTATCGAGATAAAAAAAAGCCTTTCGAAGCTTCAAGTTTCTAGTTCTGAGATCTTTTAGCGAACAATTTTTCTGAGCTACGTTATCGCGTAATCATAAGAAATAGCGCGAGAAAAAAATTATCCAATTTTTTTCTGTTTTTTTTTCAAGGGTCCACGAGCGTGGGATTTCTTTCAGTTAAATCAATACATATATCAGTTAGCTTGTTTATTCAGCTTCAACTCGTTTTTTTTTTGTTTTTCTACATCAATTTTTTGCTGAAATATCCGACTTTGAATGAAAAAAAGTCTTTTTGTCTTTGATCAGTGATACGTCAGCAACCAATGATCGCACAGGAAATTAAAGGGCAGCTTTGAAAACTCGAATCAATTTCCTACAAGCAGCTTTCAATGATTTTTGAGAAAAACAAGTTTTTTCACCCTTAAGGTTAACCTGAAAAAATGACTTTTTATGGTTTTTCAGTAAATCTACCACTACTTTACGAATATTGATGGAAAATTAATGTTGCCAGGTTTTTTTCAGCTTAATGTACCCCCAATAGCCCTGTGAATTTTCAAATTGATCCACCTAACCGTTTTTTCGGACCGCTTGATCAAATTTTTACAAAACAATTAAATGAACAAGTGTATTGTTCCTAAACATTGTGTAATCATCAGGAAAATGAAAAGACAATCTTTTTTTACTTTTCTCACAACTTTGTACAAGTTACTTGTTAAATTTAATTTTAAAAAATTCGATAAATTTTGAAGACAAAAAAATTGATTTTTTTTTATTTGTAAAACATTTTTCGAATCAATACTAACTTATTTTTGACACGATTCGACCTCTGCGTACCATAATTTCACTCATCGTTAATTGCATTCATTAAAAGTTCATACCCCCAAGCTGTAGTCACTACGCGATCTGAGACCATTTATGTGATTAATTCCTGATATTTTCTGCGAAGGTTATTAGGGTTACAAAAAACTGTTTTTTTTTCAACTAATATTATTTTTTGGTAAAATTTTTCGAATTTTTGATAAAAATTAACCACAGGTTTTTGTAAACTTAAACTTTTTTTCAATTTTTAATCATGCCTAGTTTTGAAAAAAACTGTTTTTTTTTGTATCCGTAATAACCTTCGCAGAAAATATCGAGAATTAATCGCATAAACGTTCTCAGATCGAGTAGTTAATGCTTGGGGGTATTAACGTTCAATTGATGTAATTTCAGATGAGTGAAATTATGGTGCGCGAAAGCCGTATCGTGTAAAAAATGAGTCAGTATTGTTCCCTGAAATGTTGTAGAAATTTCAAAGAAATGAAATTTTTCGAAAAAAAATTTTCTGAAATTTAACAAGTAACTATTGCAAAGATATGAAGAATGTTGATAAAAATATGTTTTCATTTTGATAATGATTACACGCTATTTGGGAACAATACACTTGTTCTTTCAATTGTTTTGTAAAACTTTGATCAACCGATCCGGAAAAACGGCGCGATGGATCAATTTGAAAATTTACCGGGCCATCGGGAGTTCAGGCAGGAGTCTGAATGAGAAGGTTCAAAAAAAGCTTTTTTTCGTTAATTTTTTTAGAAGAAAAAATACATGTGGGCCCAGTAAACATTGAGGTATCTTTTCATGTACACTTGAAATGTATAAAAAAAATGTTTCAACATGAAACAATAAATGACTGCAGATTTATCAGCCGTTTCTGTGTGCGTTTTGCCACTGCAGTCCCCAATCGGCGGGAAAGATGCAGCTCGTAATTATTGACCGAAACCAAAAAACCAATAAAAATTTCAATTGTCATATTTTTTCTGGGTGCATTACGAAAACGCGGAAAAACTTGTGAAATTATAACTTTACTCAGGTTTGAAAAAAAAATGTTAAAAAAATCATTTTAACGTGCTATAAAAATGAATTAAACAGACTTTTTTAACGATTTTTTAAATTCACTTCGTAGAGATTTGCATACTGAAGAAAACGCGCCTCAAAGTTTTTAGTAGGAGGAAATATAAATATCAAATATCAATCGCGTATCTTCTTTTGGCTTTGTCTCTTCGAAAATATTTACAATTGGCCTCTGTAACTTTGTAAATATATTCTTGGATAGTTTATCTACCGATTTAAGCAATAAAAAACGAACGATTTTTAGGACCTTCTAATTCAGGCTTCCAGCCTTAAGCTGAAAAAAAAACCTGGCAAAATTAGTCTTTCCATGAATATTTGTAAAGTAGTGGTAGATTTACCGAAGAACCGTAAAAAGTCATTTTTGTGTATTTTATTCAAATTAAGGTCCAGGGTGAAAGAATGCCTCAAAAATGTATTGAAGAGCCTTGTCGAAAATTTATTCAAGTTTTCGAAGCTGCCCTTTAATTCTCGGCGCGATGATTGGTTGCTGAGATATCGATGATGAAAGACAAAGAGACCTTTTTACATTCAAAGTCGGATATCTCAGCAAAAAATTGACGTAGAGAAAAAAAAAATTGAAGCTAAATAAACAAGCCAACTGACGTATGTATTGATTTTACTGAAAAAGGATTTTTCGAGCCAGTGAAACCTTGAAGAAAAAAAAAATTAAAAATTCTTGCGCTATTTCTTATGATTGCGCGTTAACAGTAGCACACAAAAATTGTTTGGCCAAGGATCTCAAAACTAGAAACTCGAAGCTTCGGAAATTCTTTTCTTTTCATCTCGATACGAGCATTTTTCACGGAGATACAGCGCTTCGAAAAACACTAAAAAAATTTAAGAACTTTTCTGTTGAATTTTTGGAATAGTGTTTTTATGAAAAACTAACGTCAGTTTAGAACATAACCTTGTATCAAATACAAGAGGACTAATATTGTGAATTGTCGCTTTAAAAACTGAGAAGAAAAAGAAACGTACAGGCGACTAGAACTTCTACATCTTAATCCATGAGAATTCCGCGAGGCTGATTGTTTCTCTCACAATCAGTTCATAGAAGGCACTCGTGAGTATTCGATAAGAAAAAAAATACTGTGTTTCCGTGAACCGTTGTTTAGTGTGGAGATAAAAAATAATGAAAAAATATGCGTGTATATTCGGACGAAGACGAATGGCGAAAATGAAGACGACGACGCTGCGTTATTATTCCTTCCGAGATATATATATATATATATATATATATATATATATATATATATATATATATATATATATATATATATATATATATATATATATATATATATATATACACACACACACACACATATATAGACATATTGGTACACACCGGTTTACCTGTGCATAAATATGTATAGGCAAAGCAGCAGCAGCGCGGGGCTGCATTATTAATTTTCGCGGCATCGAGCGCGCGATATCTTATCAGCTGTCTCCCGCCTCCTCTCGGACAAATTCTCCCCCCTCCTCGACGGACTCCGTGTGCACGCGAGAAACGCGCTTTTGAATTTGGAGCCGCGCGCGCGAGTGACGACGCTTTTTTCCCCTTTGACGCGTTTTATGTATTTCTCTTCTGTTTCTTCTCTCTCTTGTCTTCGCTGTCTCTCTCCCTCTCTCTCTCTTTCTCTCTCTTTCTCTCCCTCTCTCTCTCTCTCTCTCCCCCTCTCTCTTCATTCTCCTTCGAAACGGAGATAAGCAAGAATAGAGAAAAACTTAGCAAGTACGGCAGTTTACGCAACGGAAACAACGTTAAAGTCCGTATTTCTTTCTTTGTTATGTAGTTGGTCCCCATCAGGTATTTACAGAAGAAAGAAAAGTTGTTTTCCGGCGTATTGTAAGTGGGGATAAAAAATGGATTAAAGAAGAAAAAGACCAGCGCTGGAACTCGATCATGATCTTGAAGTTTGCATCGTTGAAACGTAACAAAAGTTTTATTTTTTTCATTACCTTATTTTAATTAGTAGACAAAATAATTTTGTGGATATCCATATTATTACTCTCTCGGGCCGAGTTATTAAGAAAATTGCTAAAGAACTTTCGTAGGCAAATTCTGCCAAAAGAAATTGAAACATTTTGGAAATATAAATTTTCATTGGATTCCAACGTTGCAAAGTCGAATGTCATACTGGAGCGAGGGGTCATCTTTCGCCCAGCGTACTCTTTGGACGTAGCCTCGTGTGATTAACACTTGTTTCGGTCGATGGAACACGCCCTAGAAGATACACACTTCCGCTATTACAAGCAAGTCGAAAAATGAGTGGACGAATAGTGGATAGCGTCAAAAGATAGGACACTCTTTCAGGACGTGGGTTTCAGCTTTTGGCAGAGAGGTGGGCGAAAGTAGCAACGGCTTCGGGAAAATAATTTGATTAACGCAATTCAACAAGCTTTTACAAAAATGAACGCTCAACAAACGTGTTTACGAACGATCAATTTTTACTTTTCGTTAAGATCGCGTACCGACGAAAAGCCGAAGCGAGGATCGCCTTATGTTTTCCCGTTCAGCGCGGTCAATTCGACGCAGAGCGCAGTTAAAGTCGTCGTCGCTAGTGCGAGATAACCCACTCGATCGGCTATTAAAATTCAACGAGAGCCGCGGCTACAGGCCTAGTAAAGGAGAGAAACGGAAAAGCGAGATAAAAATTGCCCACCGTTCAACACTATTGAGCTCGCTGCTGCGACTGGCATCTTCCGGCCTCGAAAATACCAAAAAGATAATGAAAATAAAAAAGTTTCGTTATATTTATTTCTGAACATTAAACAAAACTTTAGAAAAAAGAACTTGATATCAAAGATGAAAATCGATCGATCGCTTTCGTGACATTTCTTTTTTATATGGGCCTGCTATAGTTTTCCCTACGTCGAATTATTGTAATAAGATTAAATATATATGCATTTTTTTTTCTCAACCCGCAGCATTTATGCAATGCAGGAAAACTATAGTTTTAGAAAAATGCACGGTAATACATAAATCGTTATGATCGAACAACGGGACCGAGAACGAGAGGGTGTGTGTGTGTGTGTGTGTGTGTGTGAGAGAGAGAGAGAGAGAGAGAGAGAGAAAGAGAGAGAGAGGATTGAAATTTCATTGTTGAGAGTCGTTGCACCGTGCAACAGACTTTCCCGTCACACTGCCGTCTCGATCTTTCTCTCTCCTTGGCTACTAGAATCCTCTCTCCCCCTTTTTTCTTTCCCTTATCCACTCGCCTCTCTTTCTTATAACGAAGTTCCGGCTCTGTCCCTCTTTCGCTCACACCATGATCTCTCCGGTGACCCGAGTTTCTTAGGTTTTTGAAGTTATAGATGGTGATTCCGTCAAGGTAGTGATAAACGAAGAGAAAAGGTTCGGGAGGGGCGGGGTTGAGGGCAAAACAGAATGAGATCCCGTCCCAATACTAGAGAAATGGACTCGTCGCAGCCCCTTTTTTTCTCTTGTTTTTAAGGTCCTAATATATCTTCTTCTTTCATAGTACCGAAGGGCGATCAAAATTATTTTTTATTGATACATTTGCATGTGTATACTTTTATTACTTATCCGGTATATTATTATTTGAATGGTTTTTCTTTCATCACCGGAGATACAGCTTTTTTGTTCTCCCGTAAATCGTCCAGTCAGTTCTGTTATAATACGGGATGGCCCGGGAAGTTACGTCCGAAAGGAAAATCTCGATGCCTCGTAGCGATGTCTATCCCGAATCACCCACATATATGT
Source organism: Ophion obscuratus (assembly GCA_964007375.1). NCBI lineage: Eukaryota > Metazoa > Arthropoda > Insecta > Hymenoptera > Ichneumonidae > Ophion > Ophion obscuratus. The sequence continues at coordinate 435,671 of OZ023321.1, forward strand.
TCTGAGTTTTCCTGTAGTATAGGTTTTTTCTCTTTCCTGTATGTACTTCCCTCTTGGAAGTTTTCAGAAGGAATTGGAAGTCGTTTAAATTGGTATGAGCATTGTTTTTCATTATCTGAACTTTACCGACTGATCCCCTCAAACCTTCTTTTTTACATTTGATTCAAATCTGAGGCTCACACGTTCGAACACGTTCAGTTGGTCTTTTTTTTTATCGCTCAACAGTACACTTTCATAAGGATAGCACGGGTAAAAAAGATGAGAAAAGTACATAGGCGAGAGAGAAAAAAATTTGAGAGCTTTTTTCTCGAAATCGAAAAGCTCTTAGACCACACATGGGGGCCATTTCTATTGGTATTGATACGAGGCATCTAGATTTTCCTTTTGGACCTTACTTTTTGGGCCACCCTGTGTGTGCGTGTGCGTGTGCGTGTGCGTCTGCGTGCGTGCGTGCGCGCGCGCGTGTGTGTGTGTGTGTAAGGAATCTTTTCTTTTCCAAATAAGCCACAGCTCCTGTAGTGAGATGATAAAAAAAGAATCTTCTGCAATACTCAACAAAATCAGCAAGGGAAGTTCAAAATAACTTGAGAAGCAAGGAGCGATGAGGGCGGTGATCAGAGATGAGTTGATGATTGAGAGAAAAGAATATAAACAAGAGAAGAAAACAAAAAAGAAAGAAAGAAGCGAAAGCCATGAGAAAGAGGAAGAGTTTCATCGTGACTTGAAGAAATAATCGAACGACCGCAGTGGCTCCGCTCAGCGGCAAAGTAACGTTTCTTCTAGGGGGCGCAATAAGCGGGGGTGGGGTAAAGGTGCTGTAAGTAGCGACGGAAAGCAGTGTGCGGCTGGAAGCAGCAACAGTGGATCCGACGACACATGAAGGGATACACACTCGCTCTCGTGGCTCCCGTCGGATGATCGCGACGCAACCTAGAGAGAGAGAGAGATAGAGAGAGGGAGAGAGAGAGTGTGCATGCGAGAGCGAGCCTTACAGACATCGCAACAGTAGAGAAGAAGGACGTTAACCTTTTTTCGAGACTTACGTCGCGTAGTCGCTTCTCGGATTGTGTGTACGTATGTACCGGGTGTGCCGTTCAAGTTGGCACGACGAAATATCTCGAGAGAGATGGATTTTAGGAAAAAAAGTTTCATCACTTTGAGGAATATAAACTATGGTCTTGGTTATTTTTATATTTAGTGGCACTTTTCATGGTTATTTCCAGGTCGTCTTAATTTTTTCAAATGGCAACCAACATTTTCTATTTCAGAGTAATTTTTTTCCTATCAAAATAGGTAACTTTTGTTCGATCTGAATTTTTGAGGATATTTCGAACATTCAACAAAAAATTTCGTTGACAATTTGTAACGATTTATTTGCGCCTATTTCGTTAAATTTAGAAAAGTGGACGGTGCCTACGTTAATTGAATAATAAGTGGTAATTCATACTTGATCATTTACGTGCCATTGCGTGGGTCTCGAAAAGAATCTCGAGATTGTTTGGCTGGCTCAGCCTGAGGTCAGGCTCATGCGTTTCAGCACCATTATGCACCATCATTATTAGGACTAATATTGGCAATTGATTGAGGGTGAGATGGATACCTCTTGCGAGCCTTTTATTACTTTGACGGTTATTGGGTAAGGAACGATTCGTTCGATTCGTCGCATTATATGGTCTTAACAACCGTGCTTATCATACATTTTCATGAACAGAATCATCAGTCATCTTTACAAAAACTTGCGCATGTATGTGTGTGTGTGTGTGTGCGTGTGTGCGTGCGTGCGTGCGTGTGTGTGTGTGTGTGTGTGTGTGTGTGTGTGTGTGTGTGTGTGTGTGTGTGTGTGTGTGTGTGTGTGTGTGTGTGTGTGTATGAATGCTTTAATACGGTGTCTTACATATGATATATGAATACATTTGTGCACTTCTTTATTCTTTTATGGGAAAAAACGAACCACCGATGGTTTATTAAAATGGTTTATTAAAAAACAGGGTATCTCTCCGTGTGTATATATATGCATTGGACGCTGCATAGCAGACGAACAAAAATTTCACAGAGCGTTTCGAATGAAAACATCGAAATTTCAAAACCCACGGGCGCTCAACCAATTGGGAAGCAATCATGTTGCAAACTTTCGCTTCGTTCGAAACGAAAGTCGTTATAAAAAAAGCATCCGTAGCAAAACCAAATGCGACATTGGTTTGTTATTTTTGTTGCAAACTATCATGAGACAAGTATTGTTCAGAACAGAATTATGAGGAGTGGGATATTTAGAAAGATATATGTAATAGTGCACTAGAACCGTCCTCTGACACACAATCCTCATTTACATAGGTAGTCAGTAATGGCTCTATACAGACAAAAAAATTAACTTGGTGACGGAGAACGCAGTATAATGATGACTAAAAAAGAAGTTAATTCGTGGTTAGAAGACTCGATACAATAATAAAGGGCTCGATACAAGGCAAAAACTATTAAGTTACTCTCTCTCCAAAACGCATTAATGCACACACCGAGACTGCAGAGTTCATGTAGATAGAGCTCGTAGACAATAGGTCAATAATGAGGTTTCCAAAAACCTCCCTAGATTAAAGCTGCCTGATGGAAGAGCGTTGAACAGGTACACACAACAGAGAGAGAAAGAGAGAAAGAGAGAAAGAGAGAGAGAGAGAGAGAGAGAGAGAGAGAACGAAGACGAATCGACGAAGAAGAAGAACCCGATTGTCAGGTGTGCATCGTCGGATGAGCGCACCAACGGGACATTCCAGTCTCGCTTCCCATAGGGACATTCCAATCATTTATTTTAAAACACATCTATACACGGACAATTTCATTCGAGGCGAGTCAGCATCGCGAGAGAGCTTGTCGTTCGCACCTTGTGCCGCCGTTGCCCCTTTGAATATCATTATTCGTGAAATAAAGGACTATGAAAAAAAAAGTTTCCATCCGTCGCAATAACTCGCTGTTAAATTACCGAGTTGTCTCGAATTTGCGGCTTGTTTTTATCATTGTCATATATACAATAATAATAATAATAAATAAATCAACATAATAATAATCAGTACAAATTAAAAAGTATACCTGTATTTAGAATATAATGTGTAAAGAAGAAAGACATAAACAAATTTCGTGACGATACCGCGAGCATTTTTTCGATTATTATCCTAATGTACAATAATAAAATAGCAATTGTCTCTGCGGGCGTCGTAGCCACTGGAAAGCCAATCAAGATTTCAAGGGTTGCGGCAAAACAGCTCTTTGATCGCGAATACGCCATCCGGGATCGACGAATGACTAACCGAGAAGGGTATTTTTTCTTCTTCTAAATAGTATGTTTTTAACATCTTAATCTTCGTTACAAATGGAAGTTATGGCTCTGCGACATTAAGCAATAAAAAAGAGATGGCAGAAAATAATAATACTCAACCGACTCGAGGGTTCTAGGTATCGACCAAACATCTTTCATGACTGTATTTCATTGCTTGTTTTTTTTTTTACATTAGAACAGTAGTCAATGAAACACCGAATTTGACGATTATTTGATCATTAAAGAGGGTAGGAGTAGTTTTCGTTTGCATCGACACATTTGTTCGATCGGCGCTCAACTTTTCGGAACCGCGAAATACTCAAAAGTACATATAAAATAACGTGCCAATGAAGATATATCATTTTCAAACGCGCCATAACATAATCGCCGGGAATTGGAGATAAAGAAAAACGAAAAAATGTGTCGACTCCTTGTGCGCCGTACGGGTTGGCACGAAACTTGGTACACAAAAAGATCAAGAATTCTTTTCTTCGCGTATCGTTCTTCCCTCCTGTTCGTCACGTAAGCGCGCGGTGATTTATTTATTTATTTTTGTTTGAGTCCTCGCGCAGCGCACGTTCCGATAAGTTTCGTGACCGTGCTCGAGCACGAAAAAAAAAACAACGTTAATCCTAACAGCGATAAGATTTTTAACAAAATTACTCTTTTTTTTTTTCGCACATGTACCGGGAAAGGGAGCTCAGACAGGAAGATAAGCAGTCATTGAGTTTGTTTTCGTTGAGAGGGTAGTAAAGAGGTGGACGAGGCAAATAAGACTGCAAACAGTAAAGAGTTCTCAAGCTTTTGTTGGATTACGCATTGAAGTAGGGTCAGGAATGGGTTGTTAGGTATGTACACAAATCCATTGAATTAAACCTTAAAATACTATCGAAAAGTGTGCGTATTAATTCGTCTTTTTTTCATTATATTTTGTTTTTGCAGCTGATAGAAATATGTGCACACTCTCGAAAAATGTCCATAAATTTTAAGCTTAGAAGAACGTGTCAGACACAACATTTCAAGGCTTCGTCAAGATCCGCATTTCTGTCGGCTAATTGTTTTTTTTTGTCGCGATGCTAACCAAAATCAACTGCACTTTTTTGCAGAGGAAAATGTCTAATGACGCACCCGAAGTGCTTGTACATATGCCTTATCAAGCTCCAAAAGTTAATTTAATATGAAAATATCCGCCAATGATCATAAAAGTTCTCAGTGGCTAGGGAACCTCGAAAAACATGGACCGTGGATAAAAAGCAAGTAAAAAATACGTATGAGAGCAAGGCGATCGGGCGGTCCAGGTGTAGGGATATCTTAGAAGGGAAGTTGTCGCGTTTCTGACCTTGTAGATCGCGAGTTCCGCATTGCTGGAGCATGGCTGTAGGGACGTTCCAATTCTCGAAGCTGCAAGTTGCCCCGAGCTAGCGGAATCCCGCATACAATCTCGTAACACCGCGATCCTTCCTTCGCTTCTCTCTCTCTCTCTCTCTCTCTCTCTCTCTCTCTCTCTCTCTCTCTCTCTCTCTCTCTCTCTCTCTCTCTCTCTCTCTCGTCTCTTTTGCAACCTAGAACGCCTCGGCGAACTATCTCCCGTGAAAGTTTGTCGGCTCGCGGAGCAGATCACGAAACGTTGATGAGTTTAACTCGAGCTGAAATCGTAGAGAGGCAATGGCCCGACGACGTGTCGATATATCCTGACGATGATGATGATGATGATGATGGTGATTGTGAGGATTGGAGACAGTTGTCAGGAAGTCTTGACGATATCCGAGCAGATTATTTCACTTTGTAATCGATCGTCAGCCAATCGAGCTTGGTGGATCAAGTAGAATAGTGCATCGTTTCTGAACCATGGAAGGGCTGAATTCTGTGATCGAACTTACCAACCGTTAAGCTGTCCTCCAATCTGCGGAATGACTCGCTGTCGGCCAACTTGAAAACTATCCCGGAAGCCTTCAACTTGAAAACTTTCGGCTATGTTCCAACTACCGAACGATACAGCTATCCAGTTGCAACGAAGGATGAAGTTTGTTGACTCGCGGAGGTAACCTTGCACGAGAGACGCTGGTCCTCGAGGGGTCTTCTACCGCCTGCTTTGCGAGTGCCCGGATTCGCTTGGTTTGAAATATTCCCCACGAGAGCTTGTCAATATCGTGGCCAACGAGGCGGGCGCTCTGACCTCGCTTCGGCGGCGACCTTCAACTTGACCGTCCAACAAGCCGGCACTCACCGTGGCTCCCACTCGTTCTATCAGCAGGGCTTTCGCCTCATCCCAGAAGACTTGGCTGCGAGCTGTTGATTTGAATATTACACGAGTCAGGTCACACGTATCGTCGTTGTCGTCGTGGGCTCATCCGTGCGTGGTCGGCTGACTGGCGGTGCGCGGTGGTCCGTTCGGGTGTGTCTCCCGTTGATCGGCCGACACGTCTCGGCCCATAAGCGCCTCAACGATCTTCCATCGAAGCCTATATATACAGACATGCGATAATACGTGTCCGAATGTGTCCGGAGTATCAATAGAAAGGACACTTGCCTCTCGCTCTTTCTCCCGCGCCGGCTTTGAGCTTTGCGGAGAGAGAAGCGGTGGCAAGCAACGTTTGCCGCTTGGGAACTAAACCTAGTTTGGGTGAAACGAAAGGTCGATGATCCGGCTACCTTGGCGACGACGCTACCTTTCGTTCCGACTACCCGTACCCATCTACCCCTTCTTCTCTCTTCCCGCCATGCCTTGACGGGAGGAAAAGCCGCATCCCAATTAGACCATAAAGATTCACGACGCTTGCCCCCCTCGCCCCGCTAACGATCCCGCGAAAGGGGGAATGTTCATTAGAGTCCTGGCAAGAGGGATAGCGCGACTAGACGAGCGATCCTCGACCACAAAGTAACCTTTTAATTTGCAGCATGCTGTAGCAACGTTTGTCTCTTGTCGATTGAAATGTTGCAAATAGACGAGCGGCACTGATTATGTGGTGTCTTTTGGGATCCCTTTGTCAGATACGTGAATAATCGAGCAAGGATAACTGTGATTGTCCACAGGTGCTCGGTAGTCACGATGCGCTTATGACGACGAGGGAAGAAGAATGGGGAAACGTGGTGTGCCTGAGGGAGAGAGGAAACCCCGGGGTAGTTTTGCGGGATCGCTTGATGACAGACGCGGCCCTCGGTGGAGGCCGACCCATCAAGTCCGAGCACAGCTACAGCCTTCTAGCTTGCAGTCCACCGGCTAGTCCTGTCGCCTCGGAAACCAGCCAACACACTCCCAACTCCGTTTCCATCGAAGGCTTCACCGGCTCGACCTGTTCTTCCGGTATTATCGGCACAAACGTCAGCATCGTCGAACAGCACAAGACTCTGGAGCTTCGCAGTCGAATCGATGGTAAAGGTTTGCGGGGTGACACGCTCCAAACTGGTACACATATCTCCACTGGTTACCAATGGAACTTGCGCCGCCCTGTCGCGTCACCAATCGACTGGTAGCAATGAACCGTTACCGTAGCACTCTTACCAATGCGTATTTTGTTGACGATAGTCTAAGCTTGCTACCGATTGGACCACTGGCGATTCATTTGCTACTGATTCGCTGTTAACAATAGACTGGTTGGGCATCTGCCAATTGGACAGCCATCAATTTGACTGCTACCGATCGAACTGCAACCATTTGGGCAGCTACCTATTAAACTGGACTGTCACAGATATAACTGCTAATAATCGCACTGTGACCGACTGAACCGCTAGTCTCACAAAAATGCCCTTGCTACGTTACTTATTGCATGCACTAGGAGAAGAAAGAAAAACACCCTTTTCCGTCTTTTCACGCAGACATGGAGGAAGAATGTTACCCCGCAATATCGATGGACACCGCATCCGGAAGAGCCTGTACGTCCTCCGCGAATTCGTCAAGCACGGAATCCAAATCGATTTGTCTCGTGCCCGCCCGACTGCAGTCGCTTGTCGCCGAGGATAATGTTACCGAGTGCCTCGATGTCAAGGGTGAACCCTTGAGCGCCCCCAACAGTCCGATTCGCGTCTTGAACGACAAGGAGACGATAACTCTCGTTGCGCCGCACAGTTTATACTTTACCACTGGTAATCATTTGACCCAAGCGCCAAGCGACAGCGAGGACGATGACGAGGACAACTATGAGGTAACTTTTTTTCAACTACTTGCGATTCAACTTTCGCGCCTGACGCAACACCATTCACCTCGGTCGATAAGTTAGCCTCCGTCGACAAAGCAGAGCTCTGTAACGAGAAATATATATTTTTTTTTGACACGCGCACGTTTTGCCTCATAAGCGTTTATTTGTGCGTAAATAGAGCATGGAAATGGAGGATTTTGATATCAAGTGCGAGGAAAGCGAGACGAGCGTTGACGGATCCGGAGGGGGATTGCCACCGACGCCGCCCAGCAGCGCCAGCTCCGACAGCGAGGGCACCGCTTCCGCTTCCTGTTCGCCGGAACGCCGAGATTCACAGAGTTCTTCCGGCCCCGTTCAAAATCTTCGGGGACTTCTTGGCCCGAGGTTCTACCTTACCAACGGAAGTCACGCTCACACGACAAGACAGCCTATACACACCTCCCTCATATCGTGCCAGCCGGTAATACTGCAATTATATATATATATATATATATATATATATATATATATATATATATATATATATATATGCGTGCGTGCATACGTGTGTGTGTGTGTGTGTGTGCATATATCAGGGCTGTGCAAAGAACGTCGATACGGTCTTTAAAAATCGAGTAGCATTCAAGTTGGCGCAACAAAATACTCCTAGAAGGATCGATTTTAGGAAAAAATATGTTTCCAACAAACGTTTCATAGTCGTGGGGAATAAAAATAATGGTCAATAAGGATATTGTTCATTTCATGTCAATATTCAAGATTATTTAAAAGTAAGCTTAACTTTCTTACAATGGAAACCGTTATTCTTTATTTCAGAATAATTTTTTGCGTACCACAATCAGTATCTTTTTGTTCGAAAGATTTTTGTCCCAAAATTCATTCCTCTCGAGACATTTCGTTTTGCCAACGGTACATCATCCTGTATCCATATTAACGCTCTTACGTCTCATGAAAAAAAAATTTCTCCGAAACGACTCGAATTTATTTTTGCTCAAGTCCAAATCGCGCACGAATGCTTTGCAGAAGGGCTCCACGGGAATTCTTACTCTCACGGACGAGGAGAAGAGGACACTGATCGCCGAGGGATATCCGATTCCCACGAAGCTACCGCTCACGAAACAGGAGGAAAAGTCACTGAAAAAAGTTCGAAGAAAAATTAAGAATAAGGTGAGCAGGGGGAGCGTAAAATAAGTATGTAATATAAAGCTCGCCACCTTTCAAACCTGGGCCATTCCTTTTATCGTATACGACCTTTTCTTTTTAATGGGAACGATGAAATCAATCTTTTTTTTTCCTTTACACAAACAAACACCCATGATACTGTTTATTATTATTATTATTATTATTAAAACAAAATGAATGATTTGATTGTTTCCCATTTACAGATATCGGCTCAAGAGTCACGTCGAAAAAAAAAGGAATACATGGACGGCCTGGAAAGGCGAGTCACGACGTTGACCAATGAGAACACATCTTACAGGAATCGTTTGTCGAGTCTTGAGGAGGCGAATCGTGAACTCGTACTCGAATTGCAACGTCTCCAGAGTCTCCTCGAATCGCAGTCTTCCTAAGGAGAGAGAAGAAGAAAAGAAGGATAGACCATAATTCATGGACAATTGATTCGCATCGCCAAAGGCCACTACCGTCTTTCTTTCCGCCGCTTCCCCCTCTCAAGAGTCCTTGCCGCCAGTGGGTTTGAGCAGTGAATCTTGACTTCTACTTCCCTCTTTGCCTCTTGGCGTTCCGTCGATTGTGAAAGTCGGGAGCAATAGGCTTTACGGACCTTCCGAAATTTTCGAACGTGCGGTCACGTCTTCTCTTCTTTTTCTTCTTTTGGATTCTCGGAAATTTTTCGGACTGTCAGGGAAAATGTACGTGTGCATGGGTTTTTTTTTCTTCACCCGACTCTGTTTTGTTTTTTCCAATTAATATTATATATTTTACACGACAAACGATGGATTCTATGATGGTCACGATGAGCGAATCAGTTGAACGGAAATTAATGGCTGGGCTATTACTTTTTCGCTCGATGTTTTTACTCGCCCTCGCGGCTATGACCCGTCTTTAGCCTGTGCCTGGCGGCCTGTTTCCGTACAGTGAGCTTACTCGCGAAGTACACCTCTTAAGAAAATGTTCCGTTCGTTTCTTTCGGCTCTTTGTTCTTTGAGGCCGACACTACGCACCTCCAGCACACGTTCAATTCGAGCCAAAACGTTTTTCTCACTTTTTACATCTGAATTTCTGTAACTCTTTCGGGACTCTACAAATATTTAACTTAATATTTGAATCTCACTCGAAAAGGCTCTTTTCAAAGTTTTTCACATCTTTTACCGCTACACCCACACACACACACACACACACACACACACACACACACACACACACACACACACACACACACACACACACACACACACACACACACACACACACACACACACACACACACACACACACACACACACACACACACACACACACACACACACACACACACACACACACACACACACACACACACACACACACACACACACACACACACACACACACACACACACACACACACACACACACACACACACACACACACACACACACACACACACACACACACACACACACACACACACACACACACACACACACACACACACACACACACACACACACACACACACACACACACACACACACACACACACACACACACACACACACACACACACACACACACACACACATATGCCCTTGTATTCTACATGTATAGGGTTGTGCCATTTGGAGTGTTTCCAGTTGCTAAAGTACTTGATGAAAAATAATTATTCACAGTGCCTTGTTTTTATTAAAAAATTCAAGCCGAGCTTCAGACGACTTTGGCAGTTACGTCTAAGGTCAAAGTAAGAGGGCTGTCTACTCTGTCATCCCCGTCAGAGCAAAACAACATCTATTGTAAACATTTTGTTAATTGCAATGCGTACTTTCTAAGATAGCAACTCGTCAGACTTTACATTTGGCACCCTGTATATATATATATATATATATATATATATATATATATATATATATATATATATATATATATATATATATATTAGACTGATTCAAAAAAAAAAATTTTTTCTGGATTCTCGTGCTATTGTTGGGCACTGATAAAACAAAATTTCTCTAAAAAGATGGGCGCGGTCACTCAATTTTTAGAGGTGGCTATCTAGACTTTTTTGTATTTGAATTTTTTTTAACGAACGTATTGCATTTAAACATAGTCATGGCTTCGGATTACGGATAAAAATCACATCCAGCAGCTGTTTCGTAACGAAAATAAACTCTAACAATTTGAAAAGGGTGCAATATTCACAATTCAAATCCAGGTAGATCAATAATGGCGTCTATACTACTCTCGTTATTCATGTAGATTTATTTATCCGCATTAACATTTCGCACTTTTTACGAAAAATTAAATTATAAGCTTTTATTCATAAATCGTATATTTACATTTTCAAAATGCTACGCTTATATTATCTTCAAACTCATTTACATTTCTTCAAATATGATGAAAATTCAAATACAAAAAAGTCGAGATAGCCACCTCTAAAAATTGAGTGACCGCGCCCATCTTTTTAGAGAAATTTTGTTTTATCAGTGCCCAACAATAGCACGAGAATCCAGAAAAAAATTTTTTTTTTGAATCAGTCTAATATATATATATCGGCACAAAATTAGGTACACGACAAACGATGTTAAGTAAAAAAAAATCGTGTCCGTGATATCCTTGAAACATGAGGCTTGATCACTGGTGGCCTCGACTCGCCTTATAATAAATAAATAAACATATATATATATTCATATATATATAGGCATACACGCCTGCCCGCGCGCGCGTGCGTGTGTGTGTGTGTGTGGGTGTGTTTGTTTGGGTTGCATGTTCGGTTAGCGTGCATGTACGTGTGTTCGAAATTAAAACACAAAAATTGAACGAGGCTCACAAAGAGGTGTGTCAAATTCACGGGGCCTTATATATATATATTTATACAAATTTCTACACCCTGATTAATTGCGCAAGACAAAACATTATTATATATCCGTTACGCGTTATTGTGCGCGAGTTCAATATCACGTGTAAAAGTACGAGTACTATAATATAATTGAATTTTGTTATACTTTAACGCGACGGCACTATTTTTTATTGTTACGCGAACGAGGATCCTCAAAGTATCGAAACGCGTAGTCGCGAGGATGTTTGTCGTATATCTACATTGTGGCTCCGTTACTTTATGTTGAAACTTATACGAGTATGTACGTGTATAGAATTCAGAGATCGAGATATTTTACCGAGAAGGTTCTTGGATCGAGATACAAGCAGAGTTCGAGTTCGAGTTCGGGTTATTTTTATTCATAGGCATCGCTTTTTTAAATACCTTTCTCGTATTAATAAAAAAATTGTACAAAGATTTGGCAGGCCGCCTTAAACTACGACGGAGTTCCCACTGCGGTGCGATTAATGCTAAAAATACATTTATATGTACGCGAAAAACAATATGTGACAGGTGTGTTCGAATCGTTGCCTCGTCAATTTGTACGGAGAAAGAAAATTAAGATAGAAAAAAGACATTTGCGAAAAAAAAAAATTGAATTCGTCTGGTGAGGGACCCAACGGAATAAATGAGGGCTCCGAATCGAATAGAGAGTCGGTGCGTCAAGTTTTCCTAACGTGTTTTCTTAAATATTTGCTGCGGGTTTGTTTCGTACGGACTATATAAAAGTGCGTTATTTTTATTGATTTTTATCTTTTGCACGATAAGTCATGTGTACGTCCGATTGTTTTTATTTCATCATTGTTTCATATATATAAACGAATGTTGATGTATTTGTGTTACATCCGGTTATTGGGAAAAACCGATATTGCAAAGTGGACGATTCTTCTTCGGGCGATATTTATACCATGTTATAAATATTTTCGATATAAATGAATGATGAGTGCGTGTTATAGAAGAAAAAAGAATATATATATAACAGTTAATGTGATGTGCAACGATTAAAGTTTATCAAGTCATCTCACGAGCCATCCACGAGGGGTGTTCGGATCTCCCGTTTCGCCGCTTATATTCATTCATATAGAAAACATACATACATATAAAGGGTGTTCCCGATCGAAAGTGTTGCAAGCTTCTGTATCAAAAGAATACAAAATACCTGTTCCATAGTCTTTTGAAAGTCTCTCAGGGTATGCCATAAAACTGCACGATTGAAAAAGTCGAATCTTATTCGAAATTATTGAGCTAACCGTCACGCGACGTGGTACTTACTCCCGAGCTCAATGTGAGAATCCTATCTTTTGTGCTCTTTGGAACAATTTTTGCCTTAAGGGCTTACACCACTGTAAACGTCTAAAATTAAGTAATTTTTTGCGATTTTTCTTTGGGCGGAAGGACAACTAAGAGCATAATAATATTGAAGAATCTTATGAGTCATATATTCGAGTAAACAAAACAAAAATTATACAAAATGGAAGCTGGAGCCATTCTCGCGAGGTATGTTGAATTTGAGACGCTCTGCGACACGCAGTATAACTAACGCAAACTTGAATTTGCAAGAAAATGAAAAAAATTCGATTAATTTACATGAGTATAGCTAGAGAAATATGTAGGGGGATTTTGAAAATATTATTTTTTGTCTAATTGACAAGCAGTTAAAGTAAAGACTCAATTTTCGACAAAACAAAAGGAAAATCATTTGTTAATAACGAATGTTATAATACACTCATGGAAAATCCCGTACGCATTTCTCTTCGGAACGTTATTTTAAAGAAGTGTTCAAAATTTGGAGTGAAAACAATGAAAATTGGTGGAGTTATGAGGCGTGCCGTTTTGAAAAATTGTGTTTCGAAAACACCGTCAACGCCTTGCATACGGGCTAGTCACTGCTACCGCAAACCCTCACAGGCCGGCGGACCTTTGTTTGACAGGTACCAAACTTTTTCCCCCTCATTCTAGATGGTTCTCAAGTATCACTTGAGCCAATTAAAAAAAAAAAACATTTTTCTTGAAAACTGCAGTGGTGTTACCCCTTAAACTGTTTTTTATTACAGTGCGTACTTTCCGAGATATCGGGTTGTGAAGAAAAAAAAAATATAGTTGTTTGCGGCGTTACGTATCACATTCTACATTTTTCACTGCGACTGATCTTACAAGGGGACAGTACGGCAGTCGGATTTTTGTAATTTTTCGTACTCGTGATACGTGAAGTTCAGAGCTCGAATATTAATATCCCAAAGCAGTTCGACGCCATATTCAGAAATTTTCGAGAAAATTGACTTTGAAGTTTTCGAGCGCACTCTTATCCTACAAAGATGCAACGATATTCGAACCGGGCTCGTCGCGTACCCGGTAGCGCTCGAGTCTAGTAATCGCGGGGTCGCTGGTTCGAGTCTCACTTCGAAATTTTTTTTTTTTTTTTTTTTTTCATTTTTTTAAATGAAAAAACGCAAGTCATATTTTTAATTATCTCTTGATTATAAATATACATTTTCAAGTATCAATATTTATAACCAACAACATTTGTAGGATAAAAATGAAAAACGTCGAGTAAGGAATTGAATACTTTATTATTCGGTCTGTATTCGTTTGTTTTATACATCTATTCACATATTTCAACATTTATTCTTCTATTTATATTCCTATTAATCTACAAGGGAGTTTATGTAAATATTATTACTGGATATTTTAACGTCGCCTATTCGCAATTTCAAGCAAGAGATAATAAAAAATAAGACTTGCATTTATCATTGACAATTATAATTACATATATGTGAATTAGCATAGATTTTATGATTTTTATCCCGGGATTATTTATTTTTTTTTTTTATAAATAATCACCTATTGTTATATATAAATAATATATGATCATATATGAGCAAATATATAATTACGTATAACTATAATAAATTTTGTACATAAATAACTATATATGGATTTTGTCCATATATAAACATATATAGATATATTATATTAATTATATATAATAATATGTGATTATATACAACAAAAATTTATCGGGATATTTAAATGACGGAGGTATGCGAATTAAAAAAAATAAAAAAATAAAAAAAAAATTTCGTAGTGAGACTCGAACTAGCGACCCCGCGATTATTAGACTCGAGCGCTACCGGGTACGCCACGAGCCCGGTTCGAATATTGTTGCATCTTTGTGGGATAAGAGTGCGCTCGAAAACTTCAAAGTCAATTTTCTCGAAAATTTCTGAATATGGCGTCGAACTGCTTTGCGATATTAATATTCGAGCTCTGAATTTCACGTACCATGAGTACGAAAAATTACAAAAATCCGACTGCCGTACTGTCCCCTTGTTAAATGCTCTAATTTTATATATATATATATATGTATACCGGGTATCCCATTTTAATCTTACACATGATTAATCTCGAAAAATACTGCTCCGATCAAGTATTAAGTATAATAAAACTTGTAGGGTTCAAAGGAGGACGTTAAAAAAATCTTTTTGGTCCAAAATTCGAAATGGCGACGTTAAGATGGCTGACATGTTTATTTTAATGTGATCATCAATTTGTTCTCACCAAAACATTTATCAGACCAAAACTAACAACTTTTGTAGGAAAAGTTGTTCAATAAGGTACATAATTGTTATGTTAGAATACCATTTTTAGCCGAAGTGACGAGTTGCAGCGACCTAACCCTCGTTTAGGTTTGTTTGGCTTCTCGAACAAACCGAAACAAACGCAAGCAAACTCACACCTACACACACACGCACACATACACTAGAGATGTTGAAAACTTTACCTCCTCGTTGTACATTCTGGACAGCGCTGAAATAGTAACAAATGGTATTCTATCAAAAAAATGATGAACGTTAGATGACTCGACAAATATTTTGGTAAAGAAATTCATGATCCCATTAAAAAAAATTGTCGGCCATCTTAACGTCGCCATTTTGAATTTTGGATAAAATATATTTTTTTAACGTCCCTCTTTGAACCCTACAAGTTTTATTATACTCAAAACTTGATCGGAGCAGTATTTTCGAGATAAATCAGGTTTAAGATTAAAATGGGATACCCCGTATATAGACGATATCAGTGAAAAAACATAAACAATTTTTGGTGCATTTTCACGTGATACTTTGTGAATTATTTCGGCGAACGCGAACGGGAGACTACCTGTTGAACGAGAAACGTTTAAATGTTGCGAGTTGGCAAAAATGTCTCGTACACATTGTTGTTTATCCGAGGCAATTTGTTTTTTTTGTTTTTTGTTGTTTCAATCCTTTGCGACGAGAGTCGTGACCGAATATTCCCCGCGTTTTTGCGAGTGGCACGGTACTAAAATTGGTCTCGAGAATGTTTGAAACGTTCGAGCGCGCAAGGTCGGGTAAACGTGCAATTTATTTCGCAAGTCATTATTTTCTTTGTTAATTTTAAAGATACATATAGCTGCGGCGTTATGTGCGAGTCTATAGGAATAATAATCAACGTCTCCTTGGATTCGTCCGAAAATCGATAATCCAAACAAATGCATATTACAATAAAAATAACGATGATGGTAATATTATATTTACTGATTACGTTGTAAAGCTAAGTGGCAAAGAAAAAAAAAACGAACGAGAAATTCTTCGACAATTTATAAATTAATACAAGGCAGGCCGTTCGTTCTGATGGCGCACACGATTCAACGGTGTTGAGGCTGTCGATCGTGATAAAATAAGGAATAAACACGTGCAAGCCAATAATCCCCCTCCACCCCGTCATGTTATTTATTCGAGTCCAAAGACAAGCATTTGGTTGTCCTTACGTCGTTTGAATGTTCGTTGCGTGTGTACGTGTGCGGCGGGGTGACTCGCGCATCTACCAACACATCGTATGCATGTACATATTTATTTGTCACGTGGGCATAGAGAGGACGAAGCGACGTTCTCTTTGGAAGCGCAATTTGCAAAGTTGGCTTGATCTGATATTCTCCCTTCCGTAGCCCTTATCGAAGATTCATCCCTTTCGTGTACCTCTGAAGAGGACCAGCAGCGCCCTCGGTTGTCCTTAGCTAGGAGCGATAACGACTCGACGATCAATGTCATTTTCGGAGTCTGCGCAAGTCGAAAAATGGTTATTCGGACGGTTCGTAATAACGCAGGACGAGTAACTGTACCGTGTTTTGATTCCCATTTAAAAACATTTTTTTTGGCAATTATTTTTTGGAAATTGATTTTTCCCCGAATGTAGAGTAAACGTTCGTTCCGAAGCCTGTGATATTTAAGAAATTTCATTTTCCATGTTTCCTCCTTTTTTCCGCAGATTGTCATTTTCGTGCTTGGAAAAATGTCAAACATTCTCCGGCTATACGAAAGTTTCATTATTTTACAATACTATGAGGATATTTTTTTGCTTTTTATTTACGATCATTATAGTACTCAAAATCACCCACACCGACTGGCCATACAGCAACGGCGGAACATCGTTTGAATGATGGTAACTTTATAGATCATCAGTATTGTTGAAAAAAATCAAATTTGGATAGAATATGTATTAGTCCCAAGCTTATGCAAACCCGTTAAGTGAAAACCGTCAGAACCTTTGAGATGTTGGCGTAGTTTTAGTTTACGTAAAGTTGCTTTTTAGCGCCGCCATTTTCTCAAATTTAGAAATATCCGGTGAAATTGTTGTACAGTAATTGACCATCGTACCAGGTATTTTCGGAATAAATGTTGGTCAGATTAATAATTTTCAAGCAAAGTTGAGTTTTCAGAAATATAGCTTCCCGCCGTTTCATTGTTTTTTCTCAATTTTATCAAATGAGATCGAAAGATCGCGACAAGATTGTTTATCGAGCGTGATTACACGTGGTGTTGATTCGAAAAGAGATTTTGATCAATCCAGAGTGACTTCCACGATTCCATCCTCGTGGATTCGACTTGCGAGTGCATTCAGACTAACCGGAGCATCTATATCTATCATTTTCTCTTGGACCATTAACTTTTCTTTGTCCTGATTGGTGGTGATTTTTTGGTTGCCTCGCTTCGATCGATAAAGCGGGTTTTCGAATGTTTTACTGGACGAGGCAGTAGGCCGATCGAGATCGATCTCCCTCGAGTCGACAAAGTTCTCATCCTCGCTCGCCGGCGTAGCTTCCTCGTCGATAGTCACGTCACCTTCGGCCACGTTCTCGAAGCGTGCGAAGCCGAAGAAACCTCCGGGTTTCGTAGTCATTTCGGATGCTCCACCGACGACCCGAAGGGACGAGCAGGCATCTCGCCAGCCGGACATCAATCTGTGAAGCAATGAAACAACGCAGGGAGCTGTAAAAAAATATATCGTCATGGTGCAACGACGTTCGATAATATGAGGTATCGAGAGGGCGCTTCATTGCGGTAGGAGGCGTCGCCCTCCGCACCTCGGCGGGAAGGCCCCCACAGGCCAGGCCCGCGCGCTTCATCGGCGCTCCGTCAGCTGGCGACCAGGCGCGTGTCTCTCCCGAGTGTCACTGCGCGCAGGCAAGGGTATATAAGGCTTCGGTAGTTTTTCGGTGTTTTCTTTGTCCTACACGGAAAAAAAGAAATAGTACAAAATACAGGGGCTTCACAGTTCGCATTGGACTCGAGCGATTGCACAGCGATATTACCTGAAACACAGTGCTCAAAATACAGTGTGCTCAAAGTAAATTATTACAGCTCCTATACTGTCCTCTTTGGACTCGAACCGCTCTACTGTATCTTTTACTGGAACACACAGTCCAAAATACAGTGTAGTCAAAAGTAAATTTTGACAGTTCAACACTGTAATATAAATTTAACAAAACTTGTAATTTGACAGTTAGTTAATCTGTATTATGTACACTGAATGCGCCAGTTATATCGACAGAGTTTATGTAGGTGTTTTAACAGTGGAGTCCTCTGTTCTAGAAACTGGTTAGCAACAGATATAGTTTCAGTTTTGAACCGTTGCTTTTTACAGTGTGAAGACGGGAAACGTTCTTGTTTTAATCCTGTAATTCAAACTTCATGAACCCCGTAATTTAATAGTGCCACAACTCATATATTAAATATTAAAAATAACATTAGATAGCGCTGCAAGAACAATTGAAGCGCTGAAAGGACAATTGAAGCGCTGAAAGAACTGCCAGTCCTTTGTGTCCTGGTTGCGCCACGCTCGAGACAAGTCCTAACCAGTGAATACCGTTCACAACGTCACACTGTAAATTTGATTATAAAAATGAAGTAAAAAAATTCGGCGAAACCTTTGCTTACAATGTATATTGTAAGCAATGTAATATATATATATATATATATATATATATATATATATATATATATATCAAGAATATAATAAAATGAATGAGCACACAAAAAAAGTTTATCCATAAAAGAAGTTTGAAAAAAATGTGTAGAAAATATTACAAAATCAGTCACATACACAGGAACGTACCGTTTTGTAAATAATTCTCTCTTTTTTTATAATTCCTTGAATTATGTCGCACAAATTTCAACGTTCGCATCCTATCGACCACGCACTACTAACTGGCAATCCTTTGTGTCCTGGCCACGTGCCTCACCGCACGCGCGAGACAAGTCCTAATTAGACAAGAACGTACCTTTTTTTTTAAATTCTCTCTTTCTTTATAATTTCTTGAATTCTGTCGCACAAATTTCGATGTCCGCGTCCCATCAACCACGCACTACTAACTGGCAATCCTTTGTGTCCTGGCCTCGTGCCTCATGTGCAGACAGTATAAAAAACAGTGATCGCATTTAAATTTTACAGTTGAATATTTTTACTGAAATCACTGATGTATTCACAATATCAAATTGCAAATAAACCAGTGTAATTGTACAAATCTCAGAGTGCACAGATAACGTCACGAACTGTCGAAAGAAAAGTAAAACTACCGTGCCAGACTGTGAAATTTAATGAATCACTCTGTACTCAATACAATGTACATTGTAACCCTTGCAGTTTGCGTACAGTATAAAAATCAGTGATCTTATGTAAATTTTACAGTTGAATATTTTTACTGAAATCACTGATTTATTCACAATACCAAACTGTAAATAAATCTGTGTAACTGTAAAACTCTCAGAGTGCACAGATTACGTCGCGAACTGTCGAAAGAAGAGTAAAACTACCGTGCTACACTGTACAATTTAATTAATCACTCTGTACTCAATACAGTGTACACTGTAACCCTTGCAGTTTGCGTACAGTACAAAAATCAGTGATCTCATGTAAATTTTACAGTTGAATATTTTTACTGAAGACACTGATGTATTCACAATACCGAACTGTAAATAAGCCAGTGTAACTGTAAAAATCTCACTGTGTACAGGAAAATTCGTGATTTTTGTAGGACAGGATTTACATTACTCTGTTTTACTGTAAAATGAAGTATGGCACCCTGTTTTTCATGCGGTTTATACTGTGATTTTCGCTGTTTCTTTTTTTCCGTGTACGAACGCCCTGCACTGTACGCATGTGCGCTTCGATATTTCCGCCCGTTTCACTCTTCCTCGCGATCTTTTGCCCCAAAAATACATTCTAGTGTCCCTCAGCGTAATTTTTGTCTCCGCCGGTCGTTCTCGTGTCGGTGCAAAAAAAATACGCATCTTGGCGGATAATTGAGTTTGTTTGGGTTTGTTTTTTTGTCGTTGGTGCATCTGATAAATGCTTGGAAAATATATTTGCCGGACGAAAGGACTCGTCACGAGCGGCAGTAGAACTTGGTTGTACGTTCGTGAACTCTCGGTACATTGGCATAGTCCACGTAGCGCGTCTTACGTGCCTGTGCCAATTATGCATAACGACAAGATTTTATAGCTTCGTGACAACACGATGTAATATCGCGCAGAGTGCGTCCGGATGCCCTCCCTTCCGTGAAGGAACTTTCCTAGCCGTTTTCCGTCAACGAGAGAGGGCATATTTCACTTTACCGCGTCCCTCGTACGCGCCTCTCTCGCTCTCTCTCTCTCACTCTCTCGCATCATTTCCCTCTCGACAAATTTTGCCCCGATCAACCTCCATCTACGAGTAAAATAGTAAGCAGCGTTTGTTCCCGGGGCTGGGGGAACGGGAGCTAATTAAGCCGGGTACAACGACCGGACAAGTACCGTATAGCTGAGGGCTCGCCGGCAATCTCTCGCGCACACGGCCTCACACGCGTCAATGTGTTTCGTCGGTAAACGTACGCGGCTCGAGCCCGGAGAGACCTGAAAATTGACGACAGCCGAGCAAATGTTGTTCGCCTCCAAAAGTTGGATAATAATTGTAGAATCGACTCGCATACGGCAAATGCTGCAAATAGCAATGGCAGTTATTATGGTAACGATCGAATTAGTGATTGAAGTTTGCGCGAAATGGCTCGTAATGTCGAACAGCTGCTCGATAATCGATTAAAAAATCTGACTTGATTCGTATACTATCTTAAAACTGTAAACTTTGTAGGAAAAACAAATTGTGAGGACTGGTCCTGGCAATTAGCTTGGAACGGCCCATAAGCGTGCACATCTACCAACAAACGTGCATAGTCTTTCACATTCCGCATAATTACTTTTCCCGTTGTCAGAGGTAATATATACACAGAAAGATTGCATATATTGCTAAGAGAGCTTGCAAAGAGTGATAATAGTCGAAAGGGGCTGTGTGAGGTTAGCATTTGTGTATGTGAGAGGCCACGATTATAACTCTCTCTCTCTCTCTCCCTCTCTTGCGTATCCTCCACGAGGTCGAGTGAGACAACGAAAATATGAAATCCAAGCCCACGTATATAAATAGAGGATGGCAACGCGCCCGAGTGAATATTTTTGTAAAAGGCCAAGAAAAATGCACGTACAATGGCGAAATAAAAAAGTGGCTTTGGGAAAAAAAACATCGTAAAAAGAGTTCGTGGTTGCGGGGTTGCGCAATTTCCCTTTAAAGGGACTCCGCACTTGGTTCTCGTTAAATTCGCATCGGGAGAGTTCATCGGAGAGCGAAACGTATGAAAACAAATATCATGTGTTCCAATATTGCTCGAAACACAACGGGGCGCGCTCTAGACATGGGAATTTAATAAGAGCTCGTTTCATTGACCAGAGGCAGCGAAAGAGAGGGAGAGAGGGAGAGAGAGAGAGAAATAAGTGTTCCATAATGAATTCCGATCGAAAAATATTCCCCTAAAGTTCTTATATTATGAGCCATTTTTTAGCCACATCAATGGCAACGTCGAGTCACTCGAAAAAATGTTGGGACAAAACAATGAACAATGCGATTCGACAATGACCACATTAACAAATTTTCCAAAAAAAATTGACAAAAATAATCCTATGGTAAGTTCCGGTATCAATTAATATTTCCGGTTGTAAGTTCCGGTATCAAGCAATATTTTGTCGGAGCAACAATTCTGTTTTGCGAAATTAAAAATTGCGTTCCATTATTTTATAATATAACTGCGTAATATTATAGCAAGTGCGCATTATAAAAAAATCACCGAAACAAAAATATACGTCGTAAAAATAAAAATGAAACTGCGAACAATTCTGAAAACTCAATGTAACTGAAGATTCAAAAAAAAAGACACAATCATGACCAATTTTACACCACTAATTTAATAAGCCCAAGTTCGACTCACTCATCTATCATAAGTTTCGATCAAATTAATTGAGCAACATGTGGGACAATTTTATCCCGCCCTCGTACGATTGGCAATTTATTTGTAAAAACTTACTGCGAGTAGGAGTAACCGTAGAAGGGAAACGCTGCAAGCATTAATAGTACGAGAATCACAGGAATGCCCAGCATTGGTCCGAATATCGTACTCAAAGAAGAATCTGTAAAGGGAACGCCAGATACGCTCTTCTCCAGGACCAAATAATTATTATCTGAAATTAAACAGGTGAAAATGAAAGAACCAACAAATCGAACGACATTCGAAGCACAAAATTGTCATCGTCGCTGGGTTTTAGTTTTTTTTTCTTTCCAACCGTTCACGAAAACATCAATAAATTTTTTTTTTCGTAAATTCAATTAAAAAAATCTTTTATAAAGAGGCAAGAACGAACGGAAATACATAATAGAAAAATTATCGTGAGCGTGAAAATAAAGTCATAAAAACGTCGAGCAGAATTTCTCTTTTCGCAACGAGGAAACAATGAGAATTGTTTTTAAAATAAACATCTGAAAAACGCGCTATTGGTTTTTCTTTTTTTTACCACACAGTCTTCATTCTAATTGTTGAATACGAGTCACGAATTAGTCATGGTATTATTATGATGATCATAATAGAACACTATTATTGCGAGTACTGTATTGATGATTGTAACAATTATTACGATCAATGTATATACTACTATCATATTTTCTGTAATAATAATAATAATAATGACGATGATGATTTTTATTCTGATAAATTCAAGAAAATACATGCAAATAATCGGAAGAGTTATCTCGCCCGTGTGTGACTGTATGTTTTTCTGAACAATATTGTCGTGATTAATAAACGATGAATTTTCGACTTCAGGAGTGGACGAATGGAAAGAAAAAAAACAAACCTCGGAACGTATCGAAGAGAACGTCGACGGCTTCCTGGCTATTTAGCCCGTTGTACGCGCCGTTCTCGGCGACCAAAACTTCGGTCTCGCCGTTCCACGTTTTTCTAACGTGCCACGTTATAACACCACGATAATTTTTCAAAGCCTCCTTCACCCGCGCCTCGACCTTCCACAATGAAGCCTCGTCGGACAGAGCTACCCTGCCCCCGCAATAATCGCAGCAGTGACCCTCTACCTGCATTTTTTATTGCGTTATTTTCAGGGTGAAATTATTATTTCATTTTTTAAAGATTTTTATTTTTATTCGTAGGGTGTTTTGCACCCTTGAGCGATTTATTTTTCAATGATGAAAAACCTTCAGTGGATATTCGCACGCGGTGGGACCACACGTCTCCCCTTGCCATATGTAATGGCAAACTTCCTCTGCGACCGCCTCGTCCATGCCACTGTGACACGTACAGTCGTTGCAAAACTGCAGCATCGACGATGCATACCTTTCGGGCAAGAAATGGAAATCACATGAATCTCTCTCTCTCTCTCTCTCTCTCTCTCTCTCTCTCTCTGGTTCTCTCTCTCGCGCGCTCTCTCTCTCCCTCCCAGGCACTAGATAATTGTTCTCCACTTTTTGGATCGTTCGAAATTTTTTATATATATTTGATTTCTTTTCGATGCATCGACTATGAATCATGTTGTCGTTTCTTGCCAGTCGTGCCGATGTGTACGACTGGCAAGGAACATCACGTTGGTGTCCGCCATCGCTTTTGTTGAAACTCGTGTATATGGCGTCAATAGATATTAGATACATAATTATTTTGATCGGCAAAAATTGAATCGGTTTCAACAGGTGAAGCTACCCCTTCAACGAAACAATGTCAAGGGCTGATTTAGCAGCTTTACCCTCGCTTCCCAGTTTCGGAGCTAGTCGCGTTTCATCGAAAAATAAATTTCGGGCTACAGGCATACACACACGTACCGGAACGTATGCGTGATATCCGTGTAGAACTGGAGCTACATCACGCCCGTATTTATTGTTCTCCGTGACTGCGTGACTCGGATTCGAACCTGTGACCTCCCGATGTTCTGGTTTGGAATACAGCCGAACCTGGGACCGGCTGTATTCGCATAGGTTTTCCGCAGTTTCCGATGCCCATGGCTACTATGCCATGGTGAATGCGATACAGCGGCCGGCTGCGGCCGCGAGGTGGGGAAAAGCGGAAATAGAATAAGGCGGGCACGTAAAAAGAGAATTGACACCGTACGATGGAATTATAAAAAGATTAAAATATAAAAAACCAAAAAAGGGTTAGGGCGGATCTAATGCCGTATTCGTGTTCAGGAGATAAACATACATCGAAATGAATGTGTAAAAAATATTTAAAATCCTTATTTGTTTTGCACTAGTAAGAAAAAATAGTTGTTTCAAATCGAATCGAAAAATAAATGCACGGCGTTTGAGTGACGATAACTCGAACGTTGCTTATTTTTTTTTCTATTCGATTTGAAACTCCACTCTACGCGCCTCCTCTTCGCAATCGATTGATTCAAAAAGTGCCGCCTGATTCATCAAGCAGCGATTTTTTTTTCGGTTTTGGCAGAATATCAAAGTTAGAACTATTTTGAATGAGCACATACATTTTTAATTCAGAAAAAAACTCCAAAAAAGGAACTTTAAGTAAGGGGTCGTTTATGCCCTTACGCTTGCTATCTAGCAAAAATGCAAAATTATGTAAACTCGAATTTTATGCCGCATTCAAAGTGTTAACTGTTTCACTGAATTACATTCACCTCTTTTAAATGCGGGGTGAGAGAAAGAAAAATAAAAACGTGACTCGTGCTTTAATTTTTTGTTTTCTTTTTAAATAATTTATTATAATTAATTTTATATATAATTTTTTATAATTAATATAATAATTTTTTGTTTTTTCAATGTACTCATAGTGGATTTCGGATCATTTTGCACGAGAAGAATTTTTGTTTTTGTTCCACTGAAATCGGTGGACTGCTTGCGGGTGAAACACCAAAACGAAACCTTGACATGCTTCACTGATTGTCGTTTCAACGCTCGGAACAGTTTTTTCGCCGACAAAAAAAGTATATTTCGAATAGCTTTTACTTCTCGGCCTGCGTTTTAACAAAATCGAAAGCGGAACCCAAAGTGTTGTTTCTTGTGAGATATGAACGGTGTGTACCGTTTAAGTCGGCCCAGCGAAATATGCCAAGAAAGATGCATTTCAGGAAAAAAAAAGGTCTTGAACAAAAGTTTCATCGTGTCAAAGAACAAAAACGGAGGTACTGAATACTTTTTTATTTGGCGGCCATTTTCTAGGGTATTTCGAGGTTATCCTGAGTTTTTTTCATGGAATCCAATATTTTTTATTCCATAATTATTTGCTGTGTAACAAAATAGGTACCATTTGTCTGAACCTCTATTCTGTTTGAATTAAATTTTTGAAGATATTCGAAATATTTTCTTCATATTTCAAACTGATTTATTGGTTATCTATTTCGTTGAATATTTCGAACATCTTGAAATATTGAAGTCACATAGAAAGAGAATAAATATATTGGCTTCCATTCCAAAACTACAGCTGACCTTTAAATAACCATGAACATTATCATCAAATAAAATATAACCAACACCAACACTTTTGTTCCTTGAAACTATAAAACTATTGCTTGAAACATTGGTTCATGAAATGCATCCCGCTCGGTTAAATTCGTTGTGGTAACTTAAATGGCACATGTGTGTGTGTTTAATAGTGACGTTTCCGAGTTTCGTGATTTCTAGGCTACGATAATTTTTGAAATTTTTGTTATCATGGCTGAAAAGGAAAAAATAATAATAATTACGTGACTGTCAAACGACTCTCGAAGAATTCGCGTGGTCTTTCGGCAAGCTGTGTCCATTCCCAACGATTGAGGGTCGTTTCCTCGTCCGCGATTTTGATGCCTTGAACGTGCGTCTCGAGCGTCGGCAGTGCCAAACTGAGAACGTGATTTTTGCTCGGCAAGACAACGACATCGTTGTCACAAGGAATTCTCTCGGAATGAGGCGTCGCTGATGTATAACCGTCCCAATTGTGCCAATCGATCCACATGTAAATACCCTTCTTCGCCCAGCTAACGTCCCTTGAAGTCACCTTTGGCTCGTTTAGCTGGAACCAAATAGCAACGCGTCGTCATTTGGTAATTAGTACACCAAATATTTTGCCATTTACATAAATCATTTGGACATTGACTGAACTTTGTCCGAATGAAGTACAAGTTGTGTGTCTTAATGCAACGCAATTTTTTTCTTAATGCTTTTTATATATTCGGGAAAACAGAAATTCGTATCGAGTGTAATTATTACAGGTATACAATTGTACCGGCTTTAAATTTATCGAATGCTGTTCATACTTGTCGTAGATTTTACAGAATGATACTACTTACTGGAGTTTTTTGTGCAAAAAATGAACTACCATGTTCTCCAGCAAACTCATCCTGTATCTTCTTTTGTCGTGTATATTGTAAGGTGGGTGAATTTACATCCGATATTTTTCTTCAACACCACGCCATCCGCATGAAAGAATATTTAAATTGACTGGAATACTTGTTAAGAGCGACTAAAAAATCTTTTAAAAAAAAGCCTGATCACTCGTCGATAGATCAGTACACGATTTTTCATCCGTCATTGTTCAATCAAATTCAGTCATGAAGGTAGAGTTTATAGACACTCATCTCTGAGTTTGACAGTGATAATTATCTGGCTGTTTGCCTGGACGTGGAATATGTGGATAATGGGTTGTTTCGTGAATAAATGGGAGTTTCCTGTATCTGGAATTCCAAAAAAGTATTTCGACAAATAGTTTATCAGGCGAGAAGTTTTTTTTTTAAATCTCTTCTGCAATCGACGAACAGATCACTCGCAATATAATTCAACCTAATCTAATACTATTACATACAATTCGCGAATTATAGACCAACTTGTGCACTTTGAGTGAGGGTCCGTCTAATTGAGTCAGTGTACACCTGTACGAATAATTATTGAGGCTGCGATACTGGGAGAACGAATCTTTGAAAGTTTCAAAATAATCATCTTGACATATTTCGTGTCCGTTTCCCGTTATCACGTTTGGCTCCGCATGTAATTATTGTCGTAGCCTAAACAAAATTTTTATCCAACGATGGTAAATTAATTGTCACTCCAATGTTTTCATGAAACTGTTTTGTAAGCGCTCGTTGAGAAGATAACAATAATAATAATAATCAAGATTTTCCCCTTATGTTCGAGTTCCAATCCAAAGACACTTTACGATTAATGCGTTCGGTTGGGATGTAGAATTGTTTAAATACACTATGGTTAAACAATATATTTTCTAATTAATATATATTTACGGTAGAAGGATTTTCTATTGAAATACGAACAAAAGAAAAAAATCGTGAATACTCGTGTTATTTCATTTTCACCCACCGAATGCGAAGAATTTTCGTGAAAATATTTAAGTGCCGATTAATACGCCTCAATACGCCGTTGAATCATTTCACATTGTTGGTAAAAATGTGTGTTGTGTGTGTATATATGTATACACAAATATGGTAAACGGGTGTGTTACTAAAAATTACATACTGTACAAATAATGAACAGACAAAGGATCATTTTCGTTTTTCTTTTACCTCAAAGTATCCCAAAAAAGCCGCAAAAGTTCAAACCATTGCGATTTTTTTTCATCGTGCTGATTGAAATTGCAACTTTTGCTGAAGAGTCAATTAAAGGATGAACTTATCGTTTTTTATGCATTTTTCAAGATAAAAATGTTTTTTTTGTCAGTAATCCATATTTTTATCACCAATGTCAATTCTTGAACATCTAAAAGAAGGAAACAAATTTTAAAAAAATATAATTTTTGTTATTCTTTATTTTTTTACAACATTCAGAATGCCAAGCACTTATGAAAAAGTCCGATTTTTACCAACGGTCTCAATCCACTATTTCTTCAATGGTAATTTTAAAGGCGATGTCTCCCATCCATCGAGCGGCTATGAATGAGTGCGAGAAAGATAGCTAAATTGCAGATACCCAATGATTTCTGGATCATGGAAAAATTCTGGATAAAAATATGGATAATTGTCAACAAAAGATAACAAATTGAAAAAATGCATGACAAAAGAAACATGTGTCCTTCAATTGACCTCTCATAAAAAGTTGCAATTTCAATCTAGGAAAAACTAGGAAAAAAGCCGCAGCGCTTTGAACTTTTGTGGGTTTTTTTGGAATACCTGAAGGTAAAAGAAATAGAAAATTATTCTTCCTCTGTTCATTATTTGCACAGTTATCCCAAGTTAAACGAAAAATCGTAAAAAATCATTTGTTTACATTTTTTTAAACCAAATTTTTCGAATCGATAGAAAACAATCATAAAAAGACAATAGAAGCAACTTATAGAGAATACTCTGAATTTTTCATAATCATCCTTTTATTTTCTGTACGACCATTAGTTTCCGAGTAATTTATTATCAAAGTCAACAGTGTCTGTTCTGTTTTGAATACCGATAACTTGGCGAAAAACCAGTGTACAGAGCTCTCCGACCGATGTCATTGAAGGGAAAGAATCAAGTTAAAAGAGTTTTTAAATAAAACTACTGAAACATATCATTGACGCCCGTGCCCGTTTCGAACGAAAATAAAACATAAGGAAAAATAATTTTCCGTTAGTTAGTGGTTACGCTAAAATAGTCAACGATAAAAATGGTTGACCTCAGGATCTCAAAACTAGAGACTTGAAACGTCAATTTGCTTTTTTTTGTTTTTGTTCTGCGATTATTTTTCATACCGTGACATCCTTTTGAACATCAGCGAAAAATTTCGGATTTTTTTTGTATTGCTTAAACTTTGTGCCTAGAGTATATATGAGGTATTCCACGTGAATCCGGTAGACTTTTTCCCTGACCCCCGCCAATTCGATTTATTTTTTTTTTATCTGACTCCATTGACTCGAAAAGACACCCTGACTTTTTTTTTCATTTGTCGAAACAACTCTTAGTCAAAAAAAAATGTTCTTCGAAAAAAAACGCCCCGATTTAAAAATCTGAAAAAATCCCCAAAATGCGTGATTATATGTAAAAAGTTTCAAGTTATCACCTGCAGTGGAAGAATTATTTTTTCTGTGTTTTCTGAGCGATTAATGTTAAGGGGCTATTCCAGTGTGACACTTTGAAAAAATCGACTTTTTCGTCTTTTTCGACAGTTTATACTTTCAAGAATATCCTGTAAGTATTTCAAGGCCGTATCTCTAATCATTTTATCTTACAAAAATCGAAAGTTAAATCTTCAAACGTGTTTCTCTCGAAATGACATTTTAAAAATTTGCTGACATTGTAACTCAGAGAGCAATTATCCGATTGACGTACAATTTGAACTGAGTGCTCTTGAATATATTTACTCTACAATGACGTAAGATATTTTTGATTGGATGAAAATTGACGATTTGGCATTGAAAAAAACGATCATCTTATAGGTAAGAAAATAGACTTTTTTCATCATTACGCCATTTTGTTAGATTTTGATATTTTCTGAAATCCTACGTCATTGTACAGGAAATACGTTCCAGTTTAACAACATTGTTTCCTTTTTCGGTTTCAACTACTCAATCGGCTGGAATCATGTCAGCAGTGGAGGAACTTTTTTTGTGGCGCTTCCGAAGGCAGCGCATAAGTCGCTTGGATTTCAATATTCATCCCCGAGTAAAAATGAATATATATAATCATATATAATTGTATACAAAAATTGGCCCGATAGAATTGTATACAATTGTATATGATCAATTAATATACAATTATATATGATTATATATATATATATAATCATATATAATTGTATATTAATTGATCATATACAATTGTATACAATTCTATCGGGCCAATTTTTGTATACAATTATATATGATTATATATATTCATTCTTACTCGGGTCTATAAAAAAATGATGTAATATAGGTCGAATATAGCCAAATATATTCCTAATTTTCTGAAACATTTAATTGAGGACTTTTCTTCCAAAAAATTCCCGAAAATCAACTAAATTTTCAGCGTTCACACTGGTATAGCCCCTTAAAAAAAATCCGAAAAATTCTAGAACCGCTTACTTCGGGCAGATACTTAAATATTTTGATACCCACAATGCATGTTTTTTACCATTTTTGAATAACCAAATCACAATCATGGATCTTGAAGCTGTGTTAGCAGTCAATTTTTCGGATTTTTTTAACGTTAATCGCTCAGAAAGCACAGAAAAAAATCATACTTTCTACGGGTGATAGCTTGAAAATGTTTACACACAATCACGCATTTTTGGGAATATTTTCCGATTTTTAAATCAGGGCGTTTTTTTCAGATTTTTTTTTACTTAGGGCCGTTTCGAAAAATGTAAAAAATGCAGGGTGTCTTTTGGAGTCAATGAAATTAGATTGAAAAACTTAATCGAATTGGCGGGGGTCAGGGAAAAAGTCCACCGGATTTACGTGGAATATCCTCATACCTCATAAACACTACTCCAAAAAATGAGAGGAACCGAACTTTTCTTCAATTTTTTTAGTGTTTTTTTAAAGCGCTGTATCCATGTGAAAAATGGTCGTATGGGGATGAAAAAAAGCATTTTGAAGCTTTAAATTGCTAGTTTCGAGATTATTTGGCAAAAAAAAATGTGAGCTACGGTTATCGCGCAATCATAAGAAATAGCTGGAGAATTTTTTATTTTATTTTCTCAAGGGTCAACGGACTCGGATTTTTTTTCAGTTAAATGTCAGTTTAGTCAGTGAGCTTTATTATTCAGCTTCAATTTGGTTTTTTTTTGTCTCTTTACGTCAATTTTTTTCCGAGATATCCGACTCTAAATGAAAAAAGATCCTTTGGTCTTTGATCATCGATATCTCAGCAACCAATAAATGCACAGGGAATTAAAGGGTGGATTTTAAAACTTGAATGTATTTCCTACAAGACCCTTTTGTTGATTTTTAAGAATTTTTTTTCACCCTTAACTCATTACCCTTAATTAATTTGAAAAAAGTACAAAAAATTACCTTTTATGGTTTTTCAGTAAATCTATCACTACTTTGCAAATATTGATGGAGATATTATAATAATGCCAGCTTTTTTCAGCTCAATGTACCTCCAATAGCCCTGTAATTTTCTTATTGATCCATCGAACCGTTTTTCTCGATCAATTGATCAAAGTTTTACAAAACAATTAAAGGAACAAGTGTACTGTTTCTGAACACCGTGTTATCATCAAAATGAAAAGACCAATTCTATTCGATTTTTTTCACACCTTTGCACCAGTTGCTTGTTGAATTTAAGAAGAAAAAAATCGACAAATTAAAAAAAAATTAATTTAATTTGCATTTGAGAAAACAATACTGACTCATTTTTTACACGATTCGGCCTTTGTGCACCATAATTTCACTTATCTTCAATTGCATTCATTTTGATATCCTCAATCTGTATTCACTAGTCGATTTATCGATACCCCTAAGCTGTATTCACTAGTCGATCTGAGAACATTTATGCGATGAACTCTCGATATTTCCTGCGGAGGTTATTAGGGTTACAAAAAACAGTTTTTTTTTTTCAAAACTATGCATGATCAGAAATGGCAATTGCTTACAAAAACTTTAGGATAATTTTTTTTTACGAAAACATAGATAAAAATTACCAAAAAAACATTAGTTTTGGAAAAACTGTCAATTGGTTTTTTCTTCCAAAAATATCAGTTTCGAAAAAAAAACTCCTTTTGTAACCCTAATAACCTTTGCAGAAAATATCAAGAATGAATTGCATAGAAATTCTCAGATTGACTAGCGAATACAGCTTGGGGTTATCATTTTCTAATTAATGCAATTTAAGATGAGTCAAATTATGGTGCGCGAAGGCCGAATCGTGTCAAAAATGAGTCAGTATTGTTTCCTGAAATGTTTTACAAATTAAAGGAAAAAATAATGTTTTTGAACTTTTTCGAATTTTCGACCCCCAGCGCGCAGGGCGAACCCCCTGCGCGCTGGGGGTCGTGTAGTGGCCCGCGGAGGTGGGTCAAATGAATATAAATGTTAACTTTTATTGCTCATATCACCAAAAAACTTTACATCATGAGGCGTTCGTATGATATAAGATTACTACGGGAGTATGGGAAAAATTATTTCTGAAATTTGGCTCGCATGTTAAAAATGTTGGCCACCCATGCGCTATATATATATATATCTATTACTTACAACTCGACCAAAGAAATCCATGCTCGAAAGATTTAATAACTAAACGCGAAACAACAGAAAATTCGATGCACTCGTACTATCTCGTTTTTACTTATCACTCACAATTTGATTTCATGGAAAACGTCGCTAAATTTATCATTGTTGATGAATTCTGTACTGTTGGGAGAATGCTTTTCGGAAAGTATGTCATGCACCTGCTTTCATTGTGATAATTACGTGAGACGCGCGAAAGGCGATAACGATATGAAATTTTCTCAGGTTTATCCTCCAACTGTCTCGGCCTGTTACCATTTTTCCTTGCGTTTACAAGTTCATGATCGGCATTCGAGGAGCTCACTCATAAGGCCTAATAAACTGGGAACGATTCTCATTTATCGGACGTCTTTTTACACTTTTCGGGAAACTATTAATACTCGGCTGCGTGAAGTATTAATTTTACTTGGCCTACCAGCCCTGCCTTGTACGTCAATTTAATAGAGAGCCTATCAAAGCGATAACGACACGAACTGCCTTATTTTCGCATTAGACATAAGCGAAAAGTTCCGCGAATCGTGAGTGCTATTTTGTGACGTGCCATTTACTTTACCGTTTACTATTATGTGTGCTACCGCGATGGTTCGAAAGTATCAAGAGTGATTGCCTAATAGTGATTCTTCGAAGAACTTCGGTACATCCACTTGCTTTCGGTAATTCATTTTTTTTTTTGGAAACTCGTGTACTCGTGGAAAACCGTTTTCGGTAATTTTCATTTTTTTTCGATGTTTGGATCGTGAAAGGACTTGACACTTCCGTTTAATGAATCGCCCGAGGAGAGACACGATCCGTAGTTTCTATCTTGAAAGCTCCTGTTGAAATATGAGACGTCGGTATTTTTTAATTTCTCTGGGACTCATCGATCTAGCGCTTGAAAGTATCAAACTACTGAAATGTTACGTGATAAAGTCGAGTTGAACGTCAGTGGAACGTAGGATAAAATGTATTTAATATTAGGTTAGGTTGAATTATATTTAAGACGGAATGACACCTCATCGCGGTCGGTATGGTAGAACAATTATAGATACCCAAAAATCTCTGAAACGGCTCTTCAGATCCCGTCGAAACTTTGCGAAACGACGTCAAATAAATAGACGAACCGCTGTCTGGCCCTCAAATTTTCTGAATTTGAAGAAAAAAAACGTAGATTGACTTATCATACGGGAACCTACGTTTTTTTCTCAAATTAAAAAAATTTGAGGGGCAGACAGCTGTTCGTCTATCTATTTGACGTCATTAGGCAAAGTTTCGACGGGATCTGAAGAGCCGTTTCAGAAATTTTTGGGTATCTATAATTGTTGTACCATACCGACCGCGATAAGGTGTCATTCCGTCTTAAAGTGATCGACTTGTTGATTCTGTGGAAAGAATTTTAAAAAACGGAGCTTCGCATCTGATCAAGTGTTTCTCCGCATGATGTTTGTGAATTCCAGAAACATGAATTTGCGACTATTAGCGCCGGCCGTTCTTCTCGTCGCAGTCGTATACGCGATGACAAGTGAAGCTGCTCCGATCAATTTCTCACTTACTTCACGTCTAGGTAAACCGCCAGATAACTATCACTGCCGATTTTACATATTAATGTCTATCAACTCTTTTCTTATTTCCTTAATTTGATTGAACGATAGCGATTCAAAAATTGTGGTAGCAGCCTATCAACGAGTGGTCACGTTTTTTTATCTTCAACGATTTTTTGGGAACGTAAAAAAAGTATTCCAGTCACTCGAAATATTCCTTCGTGAGGGTGGTGCGGTTACGAAAAAAAATTGAATATAAATTTAGTAAGGGGCAACCTCGCTACGGATGAGTGATACCTCTCAATATAAATGACTAAGGAAGGTACATTATGAGTTCGTTGGAGAGTACGATAGTTAATGTCATGCATAAAAAGCTTTTTTAATATAATTTTGTAAATTCGATGAAAAGTATTAACCGCAATCGACAATTTTGAAGCAGTTAGTACAGCTGTTATAATAATACTTGATCAAATGCTTTTGCAAAAAAATACGTCGCAAGAAACACAATAGTCACATTTTAATTGATATGTAATAGGGGTCGAAAGAACATAAAAAATCCACCCAAACAACAATTCCTACATTTTCATACGTTATGTCGCGAAAAAATAACTACGACTGCGTAGTTATTTTCGACAAATTATTTGTACGTCCTATTTAAAAATGTCACGATGCAAGATGCAAGATGCAAGATGATTTCAAGAATACACAATTTGAATTGAAATACGTATAACTCATTTTGCAGCACAAAAAAATGGCAGATTATTCAGAACGAAGAGTAGAATCGCTACGCATGTTCGTCGAAAACTGGGAAGATTTTGGAGTAAGTACTTTGTGAAATTTTGCAGGAAAATATGTTTGTTTCGTAAAATGTATAGCAAACAAAAGTTGACGTTGGTACTAAGAGTGAGATCCAGTTTGCGTTACACATATTTCGTAGTATTCGTTCGTATTTGTATATCATCTCAAATTGCTCTTGAACAAAAATATTAAACACTTCGTAGAGTTAACTATCCTAAATACAATGGATCCAAATAATACAGGTAAATCTCTAACGTGGCCAAAACTGAGTGCATCGATTTCGAGAAATACAAGTCCAGTGTCTCCTCCAACGGCGAAACGTGGACCATCGGATCCGCTGGAAAATCCATTTGACACCAACAATGGATTCGTTCGAGACTATCCGAGATTGCATGATACCATCTCGAACATTCCAGTGGCAGCGCGAATGACAACAAAACGGCCTCGAGATGAAACGACAGAAAGTGATGATCCCGACGATGCAATGAACGAGTCTAGCCCGACATTTCTGCCCGACGCCGACTTGGACGTTCTTGTTTCTGTTCTTAAGTCTACTCAGACGACGACACGACGACCACCATATTCGTCGAAACCGACATTTGACACCGATAATGGATTCGTCAGTCATGATCCGAGTTTATACGGCAACGACTCGGGCGTTCCAGTGCTTACTAGAACGACAACAACGCGGCCCCGAGATCTAACGGCCGAAAAATATCCCCGCGACTATGCAATAAACGAGGGGAGCCCGATCACAACTATTCCCGACGGAGACTCGGGCGTTGTTGTCATTTTTTTAAACTCTACTCGGACGACGTCACGACGACCACCAGATTCGTCGAAACCCCCATTTGACACAGATAATGGATTTGTCGGAGATGATCCGAGTTTATACGGCAACGACTCGGGCGTTCCAGTGCTTACTAGAACGACAACAAAACGGCCCCAAGATCTAACGGCCGAAAAATATCACCCCGACTATGCAATGAACGAGGGGAGCCTGATCACAACTATGCCCGACGGAAACTCGGGCGTTTCTGGGATTTTTTTAAACTCTACTCGGATGACGACACGACGACCACCAGATTCGTCGAAACCCACATTTGACACGGATAATGGATTTGTCGGAGATCATCCGAGTTTATACGGCAACGACTCGGGCGTTCCAGTGGTTACTAGAACGACAACAACGCGGCCCCGAGATCTAACGGCCGAAAAATATCATCCCGACTATGCAATAAACGAGGGGAGCCCGATCACAACTATTCCCGACGGAGACTCGGGCGTTGTTGTTATTTTTTTAAACTCTACTCGGACGACGTCACGACGACCACCAGATTCGTCCAAACCCCCATTTGACACAGATAATGGATTTGTCGGAGATGATCCGAGTTTATACGGCAACGACTCGGGCGTTCCAGTGCTTACTAGAACGACAACAAAACGGCCCCGAGATCTAACGGCCGAAAAATATCACCCCGACTATGCAATGAACGAGAGCAGCCCGATCACAACTATGCCCGATGGAAACTCGGGCGTTTCTGGGATTTTTTTAAACTCTACTCGGATGATGACACGACGACCACCAGATTCGTTGAAATCCACATTTGACACAGATAATGGATTTGCCGGAGATGATCCGAGTTTATACGGCGACGACTCGGGCGTTCCAGTGGTTACTCGAACGACAACAAAGCGGCCCCGAGATCTAACGGCCGAAAAATATCACTCCGACTATGCAATGAACGAGGGGATTCCGATCACAACTATGCCCGACGGAGGTGATCCGAGTGTGTACGGCAACGTCTGGAACTCGACGACTTCTCGCATCAATAGTTCGCCGAATAATACGGCCAGTGTCCACACAACTACACCAATAATTACTACGACAATTATATCGACGACTGCTCCAACAAATACTACCATTTCTAGTATGACGTCTACTCCTGCAAGCAACGCTGAGCTCACGACTATTTCAACAATAACTGCGAATACTACTCAATCCCCCATTCCACCGTCTACTCCAAAAACCGTTCTCACGACACAATCCACGACTACCGGAACGAAACCGGCAACTAGTCCGACAGCTATTATTACGTGGAATACTGAAACAATGACTACACTGCATAATCTGACGGCTATTCCGAAGACTGGTACACCGACTACGCCCACTCTCGGTCCCACGAAAAGGACTCCTACGACTTCTGTTCTCACGCCTACGCCTATGACTACTCCAACGACTACTACGCCGTATATTTCGACTAGTACATCGACTAGACAATTGATGCCCATGACGGCTGTGCCTACTAAAACGACGACTATTTCCATGATCGAATCCATAATTTCTCTGATGACCATGCGGGTGGATATTCCAACGAGTGCTTCAACACCTACTACGATATCTAGTACGACGACTACTCATAGAACTGTATCTGAGACTAAACCTACGGCAGTTTCACCAACGACTATGACGCCTATTTCTGCCACTGATCGACTTCCTAAGCTGACAACTTTTCTCAGGACAACAACTACGGGTACTATGAAGAAATCGACCGCTAGTCTGTCGGCTGGCACTGCGAGGATTTCGAACACTGATCCGACAACTACCGCCACATCTCATCTAACGATTACCCCTATGACTTATTCGTCAACTGTTTATACGCCTAGCTCAAAGACCGGTTCGGAATCGCTTCGAATGGATCGCCAAATAACTACGGAAGCGTCTAGTCCACTGACGACACCGACAGCTCACTTCGTCACGAATCCCCCACTAGATCCGCCAA
Organism: Ophion obscuratus; assembly: GCA_964007375.1. Taxonomy (NCBI): domain Eukaryota; kingdom Metazoa; phylum Arthropoda; class Insecta; order Hymenoptera; family Ichneumonidae; genus Ophion; species Ophion obscuratus. Next base: position 473,022 of record OZ023321.1, read on the forward strand.
CAAACAGTATTGACTCAGATAATGGATACGCCCAAGACGACCCGGGGATGTATGACACCAACGCGGGCGTTTCCTCGAAAATCACTTCAACTGGTATAGCGATTATTCCAACGAGAACTGAGGCATCTCTTCTGATGACAACTTCCATCAGAAGTTCGCCGACTACTTCGACCAGTGTTCCCGAAAGTACACCCACGACTATTACTGCTTCTCCGGCGACTGCTCCAAAGACTACCGGAACGTCTGCTTTGACGGTCAGCGGCATTAATCCCACTATTCCCGCAGATAATGCCGCAACGTCAACGAATGTTTCGAAAAGTACGACAATGTTTAGTCAGACAACACTTCCTGCAACGAATCCGCTAACTACTCGGACGACGGGTTCCGCGGGTAGTCTACCGATTAGTACTGCGACTCTTTCGTCCGCCGATCCAACAACTACCACAATATCCAATCTAACGATTACTCCCATGATTAGTTCGCCAGTTACACGGTTGATTGATCACGCGTCTAGCCTAGAGACTAGTTCGGAGACGATTCGAGCGATTGGTCCAACAACTACTGTAGCGTCTAGGTTACCGACGGAACCGACGGTCGCCTTCACCACAAATCCGGCGAATTCCCCCATAGCTGTCACCACTAAGACACCAACGACTATTCCCATGATCGAATCCATAATTTCTCTGATGACCATGCGGGCGAATATTCCAACGACTGCTCCAACACCTACTACGATATCTAGTACGACGACTACTCATAGAACTGTATCTGAGACTAAACCTACGGCAGATTCACCAACGACGATGGTGCCTACTTCTGCCACTGATCGACTTCCTAAGCTGACAACTTTTCTCAGGACAACAACTATAGGTACTATGAAGAAATCGACCGCTAGTCTGTCGGCTGGCACTGCGAGGATTTCGAACACTGATCCGACAACTACCGCCACATCTCATCTAACGATTACCCCTATGACTTATTCGTCAACGGTTTATACGCCTAGCTCAAAGACCGGTTCGGAATCGCTTCGAATGGATCGCCAAATAACTACGGAAGCGTCTAGTCCACTGACGACACCGACAGCTCACTACGTCACGAATCCCCCACTAGATCCGCCAAAAAACAGTATTGACTCAGATAATGGATACGCCCAAGACGACCCGGGGATGTATGACACCGACGCGGGCGTTTCCTCGAAAATCACTTCAACTGGTATAGCGATTATTCCAACGAGAACTGAGGCATCTCTTCTGATGACAACTTCCATCAGAAGTTCGCCGACTATTTCGACCAGTGTTCCCGAAAGTACACCCACGACTATTACTGCTTCTCCGGCGACTGCTCCAAAGACTACCGGAACGTCTGCTTTGAAGGTCAGCGGCATTAATCCCACTATTCCCGCAGATAATGCCGCAACGTCAACGAATGTTTCGAAAAGTACGACAATGTTTAGTCAGACAACACTTCCTGCAACGAATCCGCTAACCACTCGGACGACGGGTTCCGCGGGTAGTCTACCGATTAGTACTGCGACTCTTTCGTCCGCCGATCCAACAACTACCACAATATCCAATCTAACGATTACTCCCATGATTAGTTCGCCAGTTACACGGTTGATTGTTCACGCGTCTAGCCTAGAGACTAGTTCGGAGACGATTCGAGCGATTGCTCCAACAACTACTGTAGCGTCTAGATTACCGACGGAACCGACGGTCGCCTTCACCACAAATCCGGCGAATTCCCCCATAGCTGTCACCACTAAGACACCGACGACTATTCCCATGATCGAATCCATAATTTCTCTGATGACCATGCGGGCGAATATTCCAACGACTGCTCCAACACCTACTACGATATCTAGTACGACGACTACTCATAGAACTGTATCTGAGACTAAACCTACGGCAGATTCACCAACGACGATAACGCCTACTTCTGCCACTGATCCACTTCCTAAGCTGACAACTTTTCTCAGGACAACAACAATGGGTACTATGAAGAAATCGACCGCTCGTCTGTCGGCTGGTACTGCGGAGATTTCGAACGCTGATCCGACAACTACCTCAACATTTTATCCAACAATTATCCCTATGACTAGTTCGTCAACTAGATCGTCAACTGTTTATACGCCTAGCCCAAAGACCGGTTCGGAATCGCTTCGAATGGATCGCCAAATAACTACTGTAGCGTCTAGTCCACCGACAACACCGACAGCTCACTTCATCACAAATCCGCCACTAGATCCGCCAAAAAACAGTATTGACCCCGATGATGGATACGTCCAAGACGGCCCGGGGGTGTATGACACCGACGCGGGCGTTTCCTCGAAAATCACTTCAACTGGTTCAGCGATTATTCCAACGAGTACTGAGACAACTTCTATCACTAGATCGCCGACTACTTCGACCAGTGTTCCCGAAAGTACACCCAAGACTATTACTGCTTCTCCGGCGACTGCTCCAAAGACTACTGCAACGTTTACTTTGAAGGTCAGTATCAATAACCGAACTATTGGCGCGAGTACTGCCGCAACGTCAACAAATGTTTGGAAAAGTACGACGTCTAGTCAGAAAGTACTTGCTGTACCGCATCCGCCGTCCACTCGGATGACGGGTCCCGGGGGTACTCTACCGACTAGTACTGCGACTATTTTGATCACTGATCCAACATCTACAACAACATCCGATCTAACGGTTGCGCCCATGATTAGTTCGCCACCTACACTGTCGACTTTTCATGCATCTAGCATAGAGACTACCTCGCAGACGATTCGAACGATCGGTCCAACAACTACCATAGGGTCTAGTCTACCGTCCACACCAACGGCTGCCTTCACCGCAAATCCTGCGCGTTCTCCTGGAAGTTTCACCACCGCTACGCCGGCCACTATTTCCATGACTAAATCCACGATTTCTCTGGCGACTAGGCGAACGAAAATTCCTACGATCGCTCCGATACCTACTACGATATCTAGTACGACATCTACTCCTAGAACTGTATCCGAGACTAAACCCACGGCAGTTCCAACAACGACTATGCAGACTACTCCTGCCACTGATTCGCCTCCTACTGTGACAACTGTTTTCACAACAACTATGAGTACTGAGAAGAAATCTCCAGCGAGTCCGTCGACTGGTACTGAGACTATTTCGATTACTGATCCAACAACTAAGACAACATCCGATATAGCGATTACCGCCATGACCAAATCGCCAAATACACCGTCGACGGCTCACGCCTCTAGCCTGGAGAGTACCTTGGAGACGATTCGAACGATTGGTCCAACAACGACTAGTCTACCGACCACACCGACGGCCGCCTTCACCACGAATACGGCGAATTCCCCCATAACTGTCACCATTTCAACGCCGACGAGTATTCCCATGACCGAATCCACGGTTTTTCTCTCGACCATGCGGGCGAATATTCCAACAACTGCTCCAACACCTACTACGATATCTAGTTCGACGACTACTGATATAACTGTATCTGAGACTAAACCTACGGCAGTTTCAACAGCGACAATGAAGACTGATCCGCCTCCTACTTCGACAGTTGTTCCTACGACAACAATTATGATTACTATGACGGAATCGACAACCAGTTCGGCAGGAACTACCACGAAAACTGCTCCATCATCTATTCCGAGGTCTAAACTGGCCATTATTTCAACCACTAGTACGTTGATGACTCCGACGCCCATTCTCACAACTAGTATTACTCCAACAACGGTTATTACGCCCACACACATGCCTACTCTGACATCAGCTGGAACATCTGTAATGGGAAATAATCCAACGGAAAAAAAACATGGCCCTGACGATATCATCACCCTCCGTTTCCCGAGCTTTACGCCCCATAACAACTCGAGTGTTCTTGTTGCCGTTTGTGAGTTTATTCTGGGGACGTCACTGCCATCACTAGATCCGCCAAAAAACAGTATTGACTCAGATGATGGATACGTTCAAGACGACCAGGGGATGTACGATACTGACGCAGGCGTTACCTCGAAAATCACTTCAACAATTGCTGCACCTATTATTTCGCCGAGTACTGAAGCATCTAATCTGATGACTACTTCCATCAGTAGTTTGCCGACTACTACGAGAAGCGTTCCCGAAAGTACACTAACGCCTATTATTGCTTTTCCGGCGGTTGCTCCAAAGATTACCGGAAAGTCTACATTCACGGTCAGCCTCATTAATCCAACTATTCCCGCAGATACTGCCGCAACGTCAACAAATGTTTCGAAAAGTACGACAATGTTTAGTCGGACAAAACTTCCTGCAACGAATCCGCTAACCACTTGGACGACGGGATCCGCGCATAGTCTACCGATTAGTACTGCGACTCTTTCGTTCGCCGATCCAACAACTACCACAATATTCAATCTAACGATTACTCCTATGATTAGTTCGCCAGCTACACGGTCGATTGTTCACACGACTAGCCTGGAGACTAGTTCGGAGACGATTCGAGCGATTGGTCCAACAACTACTGTACCGTCTAGGTTACCGTCGGCACCGACGGCGGCCTTCGCCACAAGTCCGCCGAATTCCCCCATAACTGTCACTACTAAGACGCCGACGACTATTCCCATGACCGAATCCATGATTTCTCTGATGACCGTGCGGGCGAATATTCCAACCACTGCTCCCACACATACTACGATATCTAGTACGACGACTACTCATAGAACTGTATCTGAGACTAAACCTACGGCAGTTCCAACAACGACTATGACGCCTACTTCTCCCACTGATCCACTTCCTAAGCTGAAAACTTTTTTCAGGACAACAACTCTGGGTACTATGAAAAAATCAACCGCTAGTCTGTCGGCTGGTACTGCGACGATTTCGAATACTGATCCGACAACTACCGCACCATCTCATCTAACGACTACCCCTATGACTAGTTCGTCAACTAGATCGTCAACTGATTACACGCCTAGCCCAAAGACCGGTTCGAAATCGCTTCGAATGGACGGCCAAATAACAAATGTAGCGTCTAGTCCACCGACAACACCGACAGCTTACATCATCACAAATCCGCCGCTAGATTCGCCAAAAAACGGTATTGACTCAGATTATAGATACGCCCAAGACGACCCGGGGGTGTATGACACCGACGCGGGCGTTTCGTCGAAAATCACTTCAGCTGGTACACCGATTATTCCGACGAGTGCTGAGGCATCTCTTCTGATGACAACTTCCGTCAGTAGTTTGCCGGACACTCCGACCAGTGATCCCGAAAGTACACCCACGACTACTATGGCTACTCCAACAACTGCTCCAAAGACTACTGCAACGTTTACTTTAAAGATCAGTTTCAATAACCGAACTATTGCCGCGAGTATGGCCGCAACGTCAACAAATGTTTCAAAAAGTACGACGTCTAGTCAGAAAGCACTTGCTGTACCGAATCTGCTGTCCACTCGGACGACGGGTACCGGGGGTACTCTACCGACTAGTACTGCGCCTATTTTGAACACTGATCCAACAACTATCACAACATCCGATCTAACGGTTACGCCCATGACTAATTCGCCACCTACACCGTCGACTATTCACGCATCTAGCATAGAGACGACCTCGCAGACGATTCGAACGATCGGTCCAACAACTACTATAGCGTCTAGTCTACCGTCCTCGCCGACGGCTGCATTCACCACAAATCCGGCAAGTTTCCCTGGACGTGTCACCACCACTACGCCGGCGAATAACTCCATGACCGAATTCACGATTTCTCTGGCGACTAGGCGAGCGAAAATTCCAACGACCGCTCCGATACCTACTATGATATCTAGTACGACGTCTACTCCTAGATCTGTATCTGAGACTAATCCCACGGCGGTTCCAACAACGACGATGCCGACTACTCCTGCGACTGATTCGCCTCCTATTCTGACAACTGTTTTCACACCAACTACGAGTACTGAGAAGAAATCTACAGCTAGTCCGTCGACTGGTACTGAGACTATTTCGATTACTGATCCAACAATTAAGACAACATCCGATCGAACGATTACCGCCACGACTAAATCGCCAAATACGACGTCGACTGCTCACGCGTCTAGCCTGGAGACTACCTTGGAGACGTTTCGAACGACTGGTCCAACAACGACTGTAGCGTTTAGTCTACCGACCACACCGACGGCCGCCTTCACCACGAATCCGCCGAATTTCCCCATAACTGTTACCATTTCAACGCCGACGACTATTCCCACAACCGAATCCCCTATTTCTCTCTCGACCATGCGGGCGAATATTCCAACAACTGCTCCAATCCCTATTACGATATCTAATACGACGACTACTCATAGAACTCTATCTGAGACTAAACCTACGGTAGTTTCAACAACGACTATGACGACGAATTCTGCGACTGATCCGCCTCCTACTTCGACAGCTGTTCCTACGAAAACAACTTTGATTACTATGACGGAATCGACAACTAGTTTGGCAGTGACTACCACGACAACTGCTCCATCATCTATTCCGCGGTCTGAGCTGTCAATTATTCGAACCACTAGTACGCCGATGACTCCGACGCCCGTTCTCACAACTAGTATTACCCCAACAACTGTTATTACGCCCACACATATGACTACTCCGATATCAGCTGCAACATCTACCATGGAAAATAATACAACGGAAAAAAAACATGGCCCTGACGATATCATCATCCTCAGTTTCCCGACCTCTACGCCCCATAACAACTCGAGTATTCGTGTTGTCGTTTCTGAGTTTATGCCGGGGACGACACTACGATCACTAGATCCTCCAAAAAACGGTATTGACTCAGATGATGGATACGTCCAAGACGACCCGCGGGTGTATGACACCGACGTAGGCGTTAACTCGAAAATCACTTCAACAATTGCTGCAACTATTATTTCGACGAGTACTGAAGCATCTAATCGGATGATTACTTCCATCAGTAGTTCGCCGACTACTTTGACCAGTGTTCCCGAAAGTACACCCACGACTATCACTGCTTCTCCGGCGTCTGCTCCAAAGACTACTGGAACGTCTACTTTGACGGTCAGTCTCATTAATACAACTATTCCCGCAGATACTGCCGCAACGTCAACAAATGTTTCAAAAAGTACGACAATGTTTAGTCAGACAACACTTCCTGCAATGAATCCGCTAACCACTCGGATGACGGGTTCCGCGGGTAGTCTACCGATTAGTACTGCGACTCTACCGTTCGCCGATCGAACAACTACCACAATAGCCAATCTAACGATTACTCCCATGACTAGTTCGCCAGCTACACGGTCGATTGTTCACACGTCTAGCCTAGAGACTAGTTCGGAGACGTTTCGAGGGATTGGTCCAACAACTACTGTAGTGTCTAGGGTACCGACGGTACCGACGGTCGCCTTCACCACAAATCTGGTGAATTCCCCCATAACTGTCACCAATACGACGCCGACGACTATTCCCATGACCGAATCTATGATTTCCGTGATGAATGTGCGGGCAAATATTCCAACGATTGCTCCAACACCTACTACGATATGTATTACGACGACTACTCATAGAACTGTATCTGAGACTAAACCTATGGCAGTTTTAACAACGACTATGACGCCTACTTCTGCCACTGATCCACTTCCTAAGCTGACAACTTTTCTCAGAACATCAACTATGGCTACTATGAAGAAACCGACCGCTAGTCTGTCGGCTGGTTCTGCGACGATTTCGAACATTGATCCGACGACTACCGCAACATCTCATCTAACAATTACCCCTATGACTAGTTCGTCAACTAGATCGTCAACTGTTTATACGCCTAGCCCAGAGACCGGTTCGGAATCGCTTCAAATGGACCGCCAAATAACTACTGTAGCGTCTAGTCCACCGACAACACCGACAGCTCACTTCATCACAAATTCGCCAAAAAATAGTACTGACTCAGATTATGGATACGCCCACGACAACCCAGGGGTGTATGACGCCGACGCGGGCGTTTCGTCGAAAATCACTTCAATTGGTACAACGATTATTCCGACGAGTACTGCGGCATCAAATCTGATGACTACTTCCATGAGTAGTTCGCCGACAACTCCGACCAGTGATCCCGAAAATACACCCACGACTACTATGGCTACTCCAACGACTGCTGAAAAGACTACTGCAACGTTTACTTTGAAGGTCAGTATCAATAACCGAACTATTGCCGCGAGTACGACCGCAACGTCAACAAATGTTTCGAAAAGTACCACGTCTAGTCAGAAAGCACTTGCTGTACCGAATCTGCTGTCCACTCGGACGACGGGTATCGGGGGTACTCTACCGACTAGTACTGCACCTATTTTGAACACTGATCCAACAACTACCACAACATCCGATTTAACGGTTACGCCCATGACTAGTTCACCACCTACACCGTCGACTGTTCACGCATCTAGCATTGAGACGACCTCGGAGACGATTCGAACGATTGGTCCAACAACTACTATAGCGTCTGGTCTACCATCCAAACCTACGGCTGCGTTTACCACAAATCCGGCGAGTTCCCCTGGAAGTGTCACCACCACTACGCCGGCGACTACTCCTATGACCGAGTCCACGATTTCTCTGGCGACTAGTTGGGCGACAATCCGAACGACTGCTCCGATACCTACCACGATATCTAGTACGATGTCAACTCCTAGAACTGTATCTGAGACTCAACCCATAGCAGTTCTAACAACGACTATGCCGACTACTCCTGCGACTGATCCGCCTCCTACTCTTACAACTGTTTTCACGACAACAACTATGATTACTAAGGAAAAATCGACAGCTAGTCTGCCGATTGGTACTGAGACTATTTCAATCACTGATCCAGCAATTAATACAACATCCGATCTAACGATTACGGCCATGGCTAATTCGCCAACTACACCGTCGACTATTCACGCTTCTAGCCGGGTGACTACCACGGAGACGATTCGAACAATAGGTCCAACACCTACTGTAGCGTCTAGTCTACCGACCACACCGACAGCCGCCTTCACCACAAATTCGCCGAATTTTCTCATACCTGTTATCACTACGACGCCGACAACTATTCCCATGACCGACTCTACGATTTCTCTGACGACCAGGCGTGCGAATATTTCAACGACTGCTCCATCACCTACTACAATATCTAGCTCGACGACTACTCAAAGCACTGTATCTGAGACTAAACCTACGGCAGTTTCAACAACGACTATGACGCCTACTTCTGCCACTGATCCACTTCTTAAGCTGACAACTTTTCTCAGGACAACAACTATGGGTACCATGAAGAAATCGACGGGTAGTCTATCGGCTGGTACTGCGACGATTTCGAACACTGATCCGACAACTACAGCAACATCTCATCTAACGATTACCCCTATGACTAGTTCGTCAACTAAATCGTCAACTGTTTATACGCCTAGCCCAAAGACCGCTTCGGAATCGCTTCGAATGGACCGCCAAATAACTACTGTAGCGTCTAGTCCACCGACCACATCGACAGCTCACTTCATCACAAATCCGCCAAAAAACAGTATTGACTCAGATTATGTATATGTCCAAGACGACCCGGGGGTGGATGACTCCGGCGTGGGCGTTTCTTCGAAAATCACTTCAACTGGTACAACGATTATTCCGACGAGTACTGAGGCATCTCTTCTGATGACAACTTCCATCAGTAGTGTGCCGGATACTCCGACCAGTGATCCCGAAAATACACCCACGACTACTATGGCTACTCCAACGACTGCTGAAAAGACTACTGCAACGTTTACTTTGAAGGTCAGTATCAATAACCGAACTATTGCCGCGAGTACGACCGCAACGTCAACAAATGTTTCGAAAAGTACGACGTCTAGTCAGAAAGCACTTGCTGTACCGAATCTGCTGTCCACTCGGACGACGGGTACCGGGGGTACTCTACCGACTAGTACTGCACCTATTTTGAACACTGATCCAACATCTACCACAACATCCGATTTAACGGTTACGCCCATGACTAGTTCACCACCTACACCGTCGACTGTTCACGCATCTAGCATTGAGACGACCTCGGAGACGATTCGAACGATTGGTCCAACAACTACTATAGCGTCTGGTCTACCATCCAAACCGACGGCTGCGTTTACCACAAATCCGGCGAGTTCCCCTGGAAGTGTCACCACCACTACGCCGGCGACTACTCCTATGACCGAGTCCACGATTTCTCTGGCGACTAGTTGGGCGACAATCCGAACGACTGCTCCGATACCTACCACGATATCTAGTACGACGTCAACTCCTAGAACTGTATCTGAGACTCAACCCATAGCAGTTCTAACAACGACTATGCCGACTACTCCTGCGACTGATCCGCCTCCTACTCTTACAACTGTTTTCACGACAACAACTATGATTACTAAGGAAAAATCGACAGCTAGTCTGCCGATTGGTACTGAGACTATTTCAATCACTGATCCAACAATTAATACAACATCCGATCTAACGATTACTACCATGGCTAATTCGCCAACTACACCGTCGACTATTCACGCTTCTAGCCGGGTGACTACCACGGAGACGATTCGAACAATAGGTCCGACACCTACTGTAGCGTCTAGTCTACCGACCACACCGACAGCCGCCTTCACCATAAATTCGCCGAATTTTCTCATACCTGTTATCACTACGACGCCGACAACTATTCCCATGACCGACTCTACGATTTCTCTGACGACCAGGCGTGCGAATATTTCAACGACTGCTCCATCACCTACTACAATATCTAGCTCGACGACTACTCAAAGCACTGTATCTGAGACTAAACCTACGGCAGTTTCAACAACGACTATGACGCCTACTTCTGCCACTGATCCACTTCTTAAGCTGACAACTTTTCTCAGGACAACAACTATGGGTACCATGAAAAAATCGACGGGTAGTCTATCGGCTGGTACTGCGACGATTTCGAACACTGATCCGACAACTACAGCAACATCTCATCTAACGATTACCCCTATGACTAGTTCGTCAACTAAATCGTCAACTGTTTATACGCCTAGCCCAAAGACCGCTTCGGAATCGCTTCGAATGGACCGCCAAATAACTACTGTAGCGTCTAGTCCACCGACCACATCGACAGCTCACTTCATCACAAATCCGCCAAAAAACAGTATTGACTCAGATTATGGATATGTCCAAGACGACCCGGGGGTGGATGACTCCGCCGTGGGCGTTTCTTCGAAAATCACTTCAACTGGTACAACGATTATTCCGACGAGTACTGAGGCATCTCTTCTGATGACAACTTCCATCAGTAGTGTGCCGGATACTCCGACCAGTGATCCCGAAAATACACCCACGACTACTATGGCTACTCCAACGACTGCTGAAAAGACTACTGCAACGTTTACTTTGAAGGTCAGTATCAATAACCGAACTATTGCCGCGAGTACGACCGCAACGTCAACAAATGTTTCGAAAAGTACGACGTCTAGTCAGAAAGCACTTGCTGTACCGAATCTGCTGTCCACTCGGACGACGGGTACCGGGGGTACTCTACCGACTAGTACTGCACCTATTTTGAACACTGATCCAACAGCTACCACAACATCCGATTTAACGGTTACGCCCATGACTAGTTCACCACCTACACCGTCGACTGTTCACGCATCTAGCATTGAGACGACCTCGGAGACGATTCGAACGATTGGTCCAACAACTACTATAGCGTCTGGTCTACCATCCAAACCGACGGCTGCGTTTACCACAAATCCGGCGAGTTCCCCTGGAAGTGTCACCACCACTACGCCGGCGACTACTCCTATGACCGAGTCCACGATTTCTCTGGCGACTAGTTGGGCGACAATCCGAACGACTGCTCCGATACCTACCACGATATCTAGTACGACGTCAACTCCTAGAACTGTATCTGAGACTCAACCCATAGCAGTTCTAACAACGACTATGCCGACTACTCCTGCGACTGATCCGCCTCCTACTCTGACAACTGTTTTCACGACAACAACTATGATTACTAAGGAAAAATCGACAGCTAGTCTGCCGATTGGTACTGAGACTATTTCAATCACTGATCCAACAATTAATACAACATCCGATCTAACGATTACTACCATGGCTAATTCGCCAACTACACCGTCGACTATTCACGCTTCTAGCCGGGTGACTACCACGGAGACGATTCGAACAATAGGTCCAACACCTACTGTAGCGTCTAGTCTACCGACCACACCGACAGCCGCCTTCACCACAAATTCGCCGAATTTTCTCATACCTGTTATCACTACGACGCCGACAACTATTCCCATGACCGACTCTACGATTTCTCTGACGACCAGGCGTGCGAATATTTCAACGACTGCTCCATCACCTACTACAATATCTAGCTCGACGACTACTCAAAGCACTGTATCTGAGACTAAACCTACGGCAGTTTCAACAACGACTATGACGCCTACTTCTGCCACTGATCCACTTCTTAAGCTGACAACTTTTCTCAGGACAACAACTATGGGTACCATGAAGAAATCGACGGGTAGTCTATCGGCTGGTACTGCGACGATTTCGAACACTGATCCGACAACTACAGCAACATCTCATCTAACGATTACCCCTATGACTAGTTCGTCAACTAGATCGTCAACTGTTTATACGCCTAGCCCAAAGACCGCTTCGGAATCGCTTCGAATGGACCGCCAAATAACTACTGTAGCGTCTAGTCCACCGACCACATCGACAGCTCACTTCATCACAAATCCGCCAAAAAACAGTATTGACTCAGATTATGGATATGTCCAAGACGACCCGGGGGTGGATGACTCCGCCGTGGGCGTTTCTTCGAAAATCACTTCAACTGGTACAACGATTATTCCGACGAGTACTGAGGCATCTCTTCTGATGACAACTTCCATCAGTCGTGTGCCGGATACTCCGACCAGTGATCCCGAAAATACACCCACGACTACTATGGCTACTTCAACGACTGCTGAAAAGACTACTGCAACGTTTACTTTGAAGGTCAGTATCAATAACCGAACTATTGCCGCGAGTACGACCGCAACGTCAACAAATGTTTCGAAAAGTACGACGTCTAGTCAGAAAGCACTTGCTGTACCGAATCTGCTGTCCACTCGGACGACGGGTACCGGGGGTACTCTACCGACTAGTACTGCACCTATTTTGAACACTGATCCAACAACTACCACAACATCCGATTTAACGGTTACGCCCATGACTAGTTCACCACCTACACCGTCGACTGTTCACGCATCTAGCATTGAGACGACCTCGGAGACGATTCGAACGATTGGTCCAACAACTACTATAGCGTCTAGTCTACCATCCAAACCGACCGCTGCGTTTACCACAAATCCGGCGAGTTCCCCTGGAAGTGTCACCACCACTACGCCGGCGACTATTTCCATGACCGAATCCTCGATTTCTCGGTCGACTAGGCGAGCAAAAATTCCAATGACCGCTTCGATACCTACTACGATGTCTAGTACGATGTCTGCTCCTAGAACTGTATCTGAGACTAAACTCACGGCAGTTCCAACAACGACTATGCCGACTACTCCAGCGACTGATCCGCCTCCTACTCTGACAACTGTTTTCACAACAACTATGAGTACTGAGAAGAAATCTACAGCTAGTCCGTCGACTGGTACTGAGACTATTTCGATCACTGATCCAACGACTAAGGCAACATCCGATCTAACGATTACTGCCATGGCTAATTCGCCAACATTACCGTCGACTATTTACGTGTCGAGCCTGGAGACTACCTTGGAGACGATTCGAACGACTGGTCAAACAACGACTGTAGCGTCTAGTCTACCGACCACACCGACAGCCGCCTTGCCCACGATTCCAGCGAATTCCCCCATAACTGTCACCATTTCATCGCCGACGACTATTCCCATGACCGAATCCACGATTTCTCTCTCGACCATGCGGGCGAATATACCAATAACTGCTTCAACACCGACTACGATATCTAACACGACGAATACTTATAGATCTGTATCTGAGAGTAAACCTACGGCAGTTTCAACAACGACTATGACGACTAATTCTGCGACTGATCCACCTCCTACTTCGACAGCTGTTCCTACGAAAACAACTATGATTACTATGACGGAATGGACAACTATTTTGGCAGCAACTGCCACGACAACTGCTCCATCATCTATTCCGATGTCTGAACCGTCAATTATTCCAACCACTAGTACGCTGACGACTCCGACGTCCGTCCTCACAACCAGTATTACTCCAACAACCGTTATTACACCCACACACATGACTACTCCGATAGCAGCTGCAACATCTACCATGGGAAATAATCCAACGGAAAAAAAACATGGCCCTGACGATATCATCATCCTCGGTTTCCCGGCCTTTACGCCCCATAATAACTCGAGTGTTCGTGTTGTCGTTCCTGAGTTTATTCCGGGGACGACACTACGATCACTAGATCCGCCAAAAAACAGTATTGACTCAGATGATGGATACGTCCAAGACGACCCGGAGGTGTACGACACCGACGCAGGCGTTTCCTCGAAAATCACTTCAACAACTGGTACGACGATTTTTCCGACGAGTGCTGCGGCATCTAATCTGATGACTACTTCCATCAGTAATTCGCCGACGACTCCGACCAGAGATCCCGAAAGTACACCCACGACTCCTACGGCTACCCAAACGACTGCTCCAAAGGCGACTGTAACGTCTACTTTGACTATTTTGATCACCGATCCAACAACTACGGTAACACCCGATCTAACGATTACACCCATGACTAGTTCGCCAACTACACCGTCGACTGTTCACGCATCTAGCATAGTGACTACCTCGGGGACGATTCGAACGATTGGTCCAACAACTACTATAGTGACTAGTCTACCATCCACACCGACGGCTGCCTTCACCACAAATCCGGCGAGATCACCTGGAAGTGTCACCACCACTACGCCGGCGACTACTCCTATGACCGAGTCCACGATTCCTTTGTCGACAAGGCGGGCAACGATCCGATCAACTGCTCCGGTACCTACTACGATATCTAGTACGACGTCAACTCCTAGCACTGTATCTGAAACTCAACCCACAGCAGTTCCAACAACGACTATGACGACTACGTTTGCGACTGATCCGCTTCCTAAGCTGACAACTGTTCTGAGAACAACGACTATGATTAATATGAATAAATCGACCGCGAGTCTGTCAGCTGGTACAGCGACGATTTCGAACATTGATTCAACAACTACCGCAATATCTCATCCAACGATTACTCCTATGACTAGGTCGTCAAATAGATCGTCAACTGTTTACACGCCTAGCCCAAATACCGGTTCGTAAACGCTTCGAATGGACCGCCCAGCAACTACTGTAGCGTCTAGTCCACCGACCACACCGACAGCTCACTTCATCACAAATCCGCCACTAGATCCGTCAAAAAACAATATTGACTCAGATGATGGATACACCCAAGACACCGAGGCTGGTGTTTTCACGAAAATCACATCAACAACTGGTATAACGATTATTCCGACGAGTACTGAGGCATCTAATCTGATGATTACTTTCATCAGTAGTTCTACTGCAACCTTTGACGGTCAGCCTCAGTAATTCAACTATTGATTCGAGTTCTGCAGCAAAGTCAACAAATGTTCCGAAAAGTACGACAACGTCTACTCAGAAAGCACTTGCTGCACCTAATTCGCTGTTCACTGGGACGACGGTTCCCGTGGGTAGTCTACCGACTAGTACTGCGACTGTTTCGATCACTGATCCAACAACTAACACAACATCCGATCTAACGATTACTGCTATCACTAAATGGCCAACTACACCGTCGAATGTTCACGTGTCTAGCCTGGAGACAACTTCGCAGATGATTCGAACGATTGGTCCAACAACTACTGTAGCGTCTAGTCTACCGACCACACCGACGGCCGCCTTCACCACAAATCCGCCGAATTGCCCCATCACTGTCACCACTTCTGCGCCGACGACTATTCCCACGACCGAATCCACGATTCTCTCTCTGACGACCATGCGGCGAATATTCCAACGACTGCTCCAACACTTACTACGATATCTAGTACGACGACTACTCATAGAACTGTATCTGCGACTAGAACCATAGCCGTTCCCACTACGTCTATGACAACTACTTCTGTGACTGATCCGCCTTTTGCTCCGACAACAACTACGAGAGCTCCTTCATAATCTATTACGAGGTCGAAAGTGGCACCTGCTCTAACCACTAGTGCGTCGATTACTCCGGGGCTCGTTTTCACAACTAGCATTACTTCAGCATCCGTTCTCACGTCAACACACATGACTACTCCGATATCAGCTTTAGCATCTACCATTTGAAATGATATAAAATAAACAGGGCCCTGACGATATGGTCATCTTCGATTTTCCGTGGTCTACTCCCCATAACTACCCGGGCGTGCTCTTTTTCGTTGCTAAGTCTACTCGGAGGATGCTACGATCAGTCGATCAGCTCAAAAACAGAATTGTCCCCGATGATGGATACGTTCAAGACGACCCGGAGGTGTACAACTACGCTGCCGTTTCCTCGAGGACAGCTACAACAACTGCCGCAAAAATAACTGTCACCACTCCGACAATTATTTCGACGACCGCTTCAACAACTGCAACGACATCTAACCAGATGAGTCATCCCACGACTCCACCATCTACTGCTCGCACGCGTAGGCTGACTGCTAGATCGGTGACGCATCGGACGACTACTTCAAAAGTCACTAGGAAGTTTCGTCTACAGGCTAAACGGAGAACTGTCATCACGACGAATTCGCTAACTATCAATATGATTACGCCGATGACTCGATCTGCAACTATTTTCACGACGGCTCCAGAGAATACCACGACGTCTGCGCTGATAGGCAGCCCCTCACCGATCAAAAGCTTTCCACCAATACTGACGCAACCGCGAAAACTGTTCCGAAAACTACGACGACGTCAAGTGCGAAATCACTCACCAAAACTAATCTGCTAAATACTCCGACGACTAGTGCCACGGCGGGTCCGTCGACTGGTACTGCAACTATACCAACCACTAGTCCAACAACTTCCATAGCCTGAACTCTGCCGGTTACTGCCACGATTAGTTACATTACATTTTTTACATAGAGCCTATTTTGGAGACGATTGGAATGATTAGTCCAACAATCAATGCAGCGTCTGGGCCACCGACCCCAACGGCGGTCGCCTCCACGACTGTTACCGCTACCACGCTGACAACTATTTTCATAACCAAAGCCCAACAATTTATTTGACGACTAGGCGGCAAATGCTCCAATACCTACTACGATATCTAGTATGACGATTACTTCTATAACAGTACCTATCTGAGACGTTCCAACTCGCCCATGACTGTTCGAACTTATACTATGACGACTACTTCTGCGATTGACCCGTCTCCTACTCGAACAACTCTTCTCACAACAACATTCATGACGAATGTGACACATTTGACAAGTAGTCCGACAGCTATTTCTATACTACTACTTAAGAAAGTTCTGTCGACGATGATTATCGTCACGGATAAGATCCAAGGTTGTAAGACAACAAACGTGGCAGTTGTTTCTAGAATAGGTAGCTTTATCACCTGGTGCGATGATTACGCCGACGGGTCTGCGACATTCAATCCGACGATTACGCTCATGGCTAATTACCCGCATACGCTGACTAGAGTTCCCACAAGGCTCACCCAAGACTGCTCCGTGGAGTATTGCGACAGCTGCTCCGATAACTGCCGCAACATCTAATCGAACGAGTGTTGCCAAGACTGTGTGTTCACCGACTACGCTGTCGACTGTTTTCACACCGTGGCTGATGACTAGATCGATGACCCTTCGAACGACTGCTCAAAAGACCAGTGAGACGTGTCGTCTATGGGCTAATCGACGAGTGCCACCACGACGAATCTGCCGACCACCACTCCTGTGGCTTTGCCGATTTTTTTCAAAACAGCATGTAATTCTTTAAAACCACGCCGTATCATCAATGTTTCGTTTAAAAAAAAGGTTTTTCTTTAATTTTGAATTAAATTGCCCTTCTTGACATGGTCTTTTACGTATCTAAGCGCTTACGAAATATATTTTGCGCTACAACTAGTACTCCGAATTTTCTGGCTCGTCTTTTTCTAATATGAATTAAAAAGCCAGAGACGCTATTTCGGAATAGTCGACAAATTTTTGAGCCATTTGTTACACTGCAACGAAATACTTGGAGACTCACCGCCAAAACTCCGTTCAGCCCCAGGCACAAGGACCCTTCTCTTGGCAAGAGAATATCAGCAACTTCCAGATTTCCGGTGTTTGGTAGGCCAACCGTGTGCCAAGTATCCATGGGAAAAATGACGCGACTGTGAGCGTCCGGCAAGTGGCCACCGATCCAGTTACTTCTCGTTTGCCACTCGAGATCGGGGAGCCAGTGTTTCTCGCTGCCACGCGACATGTCCGAAATCGCCACGAGAAGAAAGAATCGGAGACAGTGATCCCCAATTCGGAACATTCTGTTTCTGTTTGTTTCTTCGTTTCAAATTGATGCGTATGACAAACAGCATAAACAAAAATTTCCACTGACCGAAAATCTTGAAATTACTTCTTTTTTGTTTATTTAATACAAATATAATTAATACCACGCAGAAAAATGGTTACTCTTAGTTTAACTGCGTTTCCAGAAACATTCTTATTTTTCCAACGTGCCGGTCAGAAGTCTCACGCACAACTAAAATATCAAATCGTATATTTTTTTTGGTAGGCGTTTCCGAACGATCGAAAGATTTCCCGCGGGGATTTCGAGCGCGCCATGTGCGTCGTCTCTGCTGTATCGCACCGCGGCGAAATTTCATATTAAATTCACGGGAAACGTTGTATCACCGAGACTCTTCAATTATTAAACTAACGTAGGGCGAATAAATCGTTTGACAACCCAATCGAGCACGATTGTTAATCACCGAAAAAATAACTACTCTTCTTTGCTACTTGATTTGCTTTCAATCAACAGCTTTCAGGCTCGAGCTAACATGTGATACGTTCTCTTTCGAAATAAATGATCGAATGTCCGTTTACCTTTCAAAAATAGTATTTAACATGAAACTAACTAGAATGCGTTTTTCAAGTACGCAGGAAAAACGCAGCTCGTTTCCAATGACGCTTCGTATTTCGCTATCGTATCACAGTTGGTACAACGAGGGACAACGTGTTCTCGCAAATCTCGGAAATTACAGACAATTTTATTCACATTATGTTTGGACATCTAGTAAAATTGCGCAGGGTCGAAAGGTTCTCTGTTTAATCTATATAGAGCTATGGAGATATAATAAAATTTTACCCTCATATCTGCAGACAGTATTTTTAATAAACACACACAGAGACACACATGAGACACAAATACAGATATATTGATGTTCATTTTTGTTTATATCGGGAAAAAGTTGATCCAAGGTTTGTGGATTTACAGCGGCGTTGATAGTAAGATGTGCGATTTTTAAAGTTTTTTATCTTTATATTTTGGGAATGTTTGCGAAAAACTTTCACCGCTCGCTATTTAGTCAAACAAACTTGACCGATGTTCCAGAAGAAACAGAACGAGTCACCGCACCGATATTATTTCTTGTTTCCGTAGCGCATAATCAATACCGTTGATGCGTTCGTTTTTCTAAACGAATCTCCTTTTTTTCATTCCTTTTCCTTGAAGTGCGGAGCAGGGATATGTCCAGCAATTAGTTTAATCCGCAAATCCGAGTCGTCATTCGGCGCATCGGAATGTCTAAAAAAAAGTTTTCCCTATTCTCGCCTGCATGCAAAGAAAAACCATTTTACAATAAACACTAAAAAGGACAATAAAAATAATAATTTTGAAATTATTGTACAATACTGCGATTCAATTATTCTAAGGAAGCCTAAAAGTGGCAATTTTTTTTTCAATTTCTCAGGTTGTTTTCTTAGCGCCGAACATCTTTTGCATTTAACATTTTTTTTATTACAAAGTAGTCTCGGCTATAATTAAAATTCGAGTTAAAAAGAACAATTTCATCGATTCAACGACCTCGACAGGTGCTTCAAAGCTCGAAATAATTAGGAAACAATTGAGATACTTGAATATCCCGAAGGACAACACTTTTTGTATTTATTATTCCAACGTACTACGAACCAGCGGGTCCAAAACAATTGGAACCAGAAACATTTTAACGGCGAATAAATTAACTTTGGTATAAGCATCAACCTCTTTGCGCGAATATGTATCTGCCGCATGCTCGAGATATGCTGATACGGAGATCGCAAGGTAATTAAAAAAAAATAAAGGACAAAGTATTAGCTCTCGCTTAAACCCAAACCCGGAAGTGATGAGATTTTAAATAAGTGAATTATCCCGATAGACTTTCTTCTTTTTTCCTTCGCCCATTACGCTGTCCTCGTATACTTTGATTATCGACTACAAAATCGCGATCTCCCTCGATTTCCAATTTTTCATCCCCTGGCGAAGAAGAGACTGAATATTTAGTGGTCGCTCAAGAGTTTTAAAATATGTAATTTTCGCAATTTTTTTTTACCCTTCTCACTCATAAATTTGACGCTTTGCAAAATTGTCAAAACAATTAATCCTTTTTTCTTCGGAAACAGATTTTCCAAATTTACCTCACATTTCTTACCCAAGAATTATAATCTTTGTGCTCATAAAATAATACTTCAAAGCTCGTGTCCGTAAACAAAATTATAGATCGTTTCAATCGTAAAACTGAAATGGCAACTGATTCCCGCGTATCGTAATGCGTCCCACAGTTGGTCTCGTTAGTCAAACTGCAGACCAATAGTAGCTGTACTCTTACGAGCGACGCCATAATGCAATAATACATAATAATACTTAATAACAAATATCGTCTAATCGGTGTTTGTTGCAAGTTATTATAATAAATTATTCAGGAAATGTAACACTTCGCTGTTTATTTTGTTTTTACGCTACAAGAAATTATAGTGCATGCAAGATTAATGTTTTGGCTGAAATTCTGAATTTTGAAAACTTTGAGCGACCACAAAATTTTCATCGGCCGACTAGAGCTTCTGCGAGGTTAATTTTAAAGTTATAAAGCGTAAAAATCGTGGGTGAGGAGAGGACGAAAAAAGTCGATTCTTTAATGAATATTTGAATTTTTGCCGAGCTTGAGTGTCCTCTTAATACTTTTTGACCACTCACAGCTTCCGCGACAATTTTTTTTTTCTTTCAAGAAGATAATTGGATGGTGAGCAAAAGGGGGAAAAATGTGTGTATGTGCGTGTGTGTGTGTAATAATAATAATATTTATATGGAAAATATATGGCACATATTCTAGAATTTCGCGCTTATTTTACATGAAAATATGTACAGGGTGTCCCAGAAGTAACGTACGCTCTTCTAGCATCTGGTAGGGAAAAAAATTCTGACGAAAAGTCCTCAGTCATTTTTTGATCAGACATATAGATAATTAATTATGAATTAAAATAAATAGCCCATCAGGTGCGCGCTATAGCGGAAAGGCAGCGCAGAGGGGAGGGATAGGGGAATGCGTTGTAATTGCGTGCGCCGGAAAATGTGTGCGGAGGGAATATTCCGAAAGCATGAGTGCAAGTGCACACATACACACACACGCGTTTGCGCACGTACACTTACACTAGGACACACACACTTGCACACACACTCAGACACACACATGCGTCTGATAAAAAAATGACTGAGGACTTTTCGTCTCATAATTTTTTTTCCTACCCGATGCTAAAAGGGCGTACGTTACTTCTGGGACACCTTGTATAAACTAAGATAAATGCGATAAATACGTCATATATGAGCCATATACAGGGTGAGGCACATAAAGTGTTACAGAGCAATAGCACTCAAACTATTGATCATATCCAAAAATGTTTCGGAAAATATTTCAGTGTTCGAGATGGCCGTCATACTGGTCCACCCTATTTTTTATCGGTGGAGGCGCTGAAGCCACGTCAAGGCCAACTCCACTTTTTTAAATGGAATGGTACATTTTTTTCAACCCTCTTGTGGAGCACCTCAAGCCGCATTAAAAAAATCAGGGGGTCAAAGTCGTTCAAGGTCACTCAAGGTCGGTATTGATGATACAAATTTAAATATCTCGGATCACTACCAAATAATTGGTAGTGATCCCAGATATTTAGCTTTTCATTTCATTTCAATAGGTGAACTTAAATGGCCTTGGACGACTTTGACCACCTAATGTTTTTTAGGCGGCTTGAGGTGCTTCACAAGATGGTTGGAAAAAAAATGTACCATTCCATTTTAAAAAGTGGAGCCCATTATGTGTATTCAAGACAAGTGATGAATGAGATTTTTGGTGAAAAGTAGATAGGACGAGGCGGCCCTGTAGCTTGGCCACCTCGTTCGCCAGATCTAACATCACCAAATTACTTTTTATGGGGTTTTGTCAAAAAACGCGTAATGGCGGTAGCGCCTACCACGCCTGACGACATGAAAGACAGAATACGCCGAGCATGTACCGAAATTACACGACAAATGTTGGCTGAAGTTAGACGGTCCTTTCATCAACGAATTAACAAGTGCTTACAAGTCGAGGGTCATCACTTCGGACATCTTCTGGAGGTAGACCCAAACCAAGGCTAGTGGATCCTTTGAAAGTGATTATTCCGATATTTTTCGATTTTTCGACTATTGTCGTACTTTGCGTGACTAGAATGACCTTGTATTATAGGTCGCTGAGTTCGTCTCAAAATCGATAATAATGTCATCGAAAAAAATACATGGTTCCATTTTAAAAAGTGGAGCTGACCTTGACGTAGCTTCACCGCCTCCACCGATAAAAAAATAGGATGGTCCAGTATGACGGCCTTCTCGAATAATAGAACTTTTGTGTGAAACATTTTTGGATATGATCAATAGTTTGAGTACTATTGCTCTGTAACACTTTATGTGTCTCACCCATCTTGTGGAGCACCTCGAGTCGCATAAAAAACATCAGGGGTCAATGTCGTTCAAGGTCATTCAAGGTCAGTATCGATGATATAAATCTAAATATCTCGGATATTGAACGACTTTGACCCCCTGATGTTTTTCATGCGGCTTGAGGTTCTCCACAAGCTGGTTAAAAAATGTACCATTCCATTTTAAAAAGTGGAGTTGACCTTGACGTAGCTTCAGCGTCCCCAGCGAAAAAAATAGGGTGGTCCAGTATGACGGCCTTCTCGAACACTGAAACTTTTGTATGAACCATTTTTGGATATGATCAATAGTTTGAGTGCTATTGCTCTGTAATACTATGTGCCTCACCCTATATATGCTATACATGTAGCATGTATTCGCCATATACGGGCCAAATATGTGTCATACGTGCTATATATGTTGCATATGTGTGCTATATATGCAGCACGTATTTGCCATATATGCGCCAAATATGTATCTAACATGCGTCAAATGTGTCATATCTGTGCTATATATGTAGCATATGTGTGCTATAAATGCAGCATGTATTTGCCAAATATGCGTCAAATATGTATCGTATTTTGTGCTATATGTTGCATATGTGTGTTATATACGCAGCACGTATTTGCGATATATGCGCCAAATATGTATCTAACATGCGTCAAATAGGTGTTACATATGTGCTATATATGTAGCATAAGTGTCCTATACAGGGTGAGGCACATAAAGTGTTAAAGCAATAGCACTCAAACTATTGATCATATCCAAAAATGTTTCAGACAAAAGTTTCAGTGTTCGAGACGGCCGTCATACGGCCCTTTTTAAAATAGGGCGGTCCAGTACATATAGCATATAGCATATAGCACTCAAACTATTGATCATATCCAAAAATGTTTCAGATAAAAGTTTCAGTGTTCGCCGTCATACGGGACCACCCTAGCACTGATCCCTGTGGAACACCCGTACTCACTTTAGCCCAGGTCGACCGAGAGTCATTAGTGTCAGTTACTGCCTGAAATCTCCCAGTGAGGTACGATTTTACCCATGGCCGATGAGAAAAATGTAATTTTTTAAGCTTGTTTAGGCGTAAGTCGTGATTCATTCGATCGAAGGCTCTGGAAAAATCAAATAGCACTATGACTGTCAGCATTCTGTCATCGATAGCTTGTCGTACATAATCACAAACATACAGTAAGGCTGTTTACGTTCTGGCTCCCTTTCTGTACGCAGATTGGTAGGGGTCTAGGAGTTCGTTTGCTTCGAGAAAGTCTTATATTATAGTCTGGTCAGCTATGACACGCTCTAATATTTTGGATAAGGTGCACTCGGCACGCTGTGATTACAAAAGATTTCTGGTAACATTCCGTTCGGCAAGCAGGGACGACGAAATCGCCACTTGTTAGTGGCCGCCGCAGTTGTATATATGGCGCAGATATAGGCCGCACAAACGGCTGCAACAAATACGCGGGTTCCTCGTATTTACACAAGTTGTAAATAACCGACGCAAGGAGGAAGTTACGTCGCTTCGCGACTTTCAGCCAGGCAAGGCTCCTATAGTAACAGGTTCTATAGTAACAGGCTCCTATAGTAATAACAAACAAATTGTACGCCTGTATTTAACGCCCACTGTACTTTGAGATTCATTTCCGCCGTTAAATCCGTGTACAGTAGACAGCAGTAGTCCACATGTGGAAAGACTGGGGCCAAAATTAGCATCGTACGAACGTTAATGGGTAGGTGTCCACGGTAGAGATTGAGCATATGAACAGCGGCCCTCACTTTGCCAACCACTCTTACGGTTTGTTGAGGCCATGCGAGTGTACGCTGGATGGTTACACCCAGGCAGGTGACAGCATCTAACTAGGGTATTACATCCGGTCCCACGGAGATCGATAAGGAAGACGCAGCATCAATTTCATTTAGGTAGTGGCTGAACCAATTTTGATGGCTTTGGTTTTTGCCGTGTTTAGTAGAGTCCGGTTTTCTGCCCATTTGCAAATCTCCACAATGTCCCGATTTACAATTGCCTTTCACAATCTCAGATGGCCGACAACGCAAATAAATGTGCAGGTCATCTGCATACATGCTATAATGGCATTTCCCTATAAGCTTGGTAACATCACTAACATAGATCAAAAACAAAAGTGGCCCAAGTACCGCGCCCTGTGGCACGCCCGAACGCAGATGTTTCCATCTTGATGTGTTTCCGGAGTCATCATAAACGGTCTGACATCGACCCTCCAAGTATGCACAGAATTATCTACCTGTGCTCGTCGAAAAATACCGATCTATCAGCCTTTTCGAAAGGAATCTATACGGAATAAGATCGAACGCCTTAGAAAAATCAAATAAGACGAAGATGGTCACCATGCGCTTATCAATGAAAAGACGCGCGTCATCCACAATACGCAAAAGTAATGTTCATACTTAGGCTCGTTTATATTTAGGCTCGGCACGGCTTCCACTGTTATAAATTAATGATTTAGGACATCAAGAGAGAAGGCAAGTTGCATCAGAGATTTCGTCTTACGGATCAAACCAAGCCTATGCATCAGATTCCAGGTCGCACTAGATTCATTCACGGAAACGAAACTTGAGTAGTAATAATTTTTCTCAGCTTGCTGTATATCTCTTTTAAGCTTGTCCCGTGAAACACCAAATTTTTTGTATAGGTATCGCCTATTTTGTTTATCTTTAACATACGCTCTTCTAAGACGGTCTCGGCATCGCATAATGTCACGCAACTCAGCGGTGAGCCGAGGCGCAGGACGACGCTTGACAGGGATCTTTTTTATCGGCGCATGACAGTAAAAAACTGTGGTAATATTATTTTTTTAAAAACAGCCGACTCTTTCGTCGGCTGTGCGCATGTTATAAAAAGGTCTACAATCTGTTTTTGCTAGCTGTGCTCGTATCACAGAGAGAGAGAGAGAGAGAGAAACGGAGACGAATTGACGAAGAAGAAGAACCCGATTGTCAGGTGTGCATCGTCGGATGAGCGCACAAACGGGACATTCCAATCATTTATTTTAAAATACATCTATACACGGACAATTTCATTCGAGGCGAGTCATCATCGCGAGAGAGCTCGTCGTTCGCGCCCTGTACCACCGCCGCCCCTTTGAATATCATTATTCGTGAATAAAGGACTATGAAAAAAAAGTTTCCATCCGTCGCAATAACTCGCTGTTAAATTACCGAGTTGTCTCGAATTTGCGACTTGTATTTATCATCGTCGATAATTATTCATATACGATAATAATAATAAATTAATATATATATAACAATAAACAGTATAAATAAAAAAGTATACCTATATCTAAATATATAATGTGTAAAGAAGAAAAACATAAACACATTTCGCGACGAGACCGCGATCATTTTCTCGATTATTATCGTTATGGACAATAATAAAATAGTAATTGTCATTTCAGATTCAAGAGAGCGACGAATCGCTAACCGAGTAGGGTATTTTTTTCTTGTTCTATATATTATTTTGTTAACATCTTAGTCTTCGTTACAAATGGAAGTTATCGCTCTACGACATTAAGCAATAAAAAACGATGGCATTTGGGTATCTAGAACCCTTGACTCGGTTGAATATTATTATTTTCTAAGACATCTTTCATGATTGTATTTCATTGCTCGTTTTGTTTTTACATTAGAATAGTAGTAGTGCATGAAACACCGAATGTGTTGATTATTTGATTATTAAAGAGGATAGGAGTAGTTTTCGTTTCCTTTGACACATTTGTTCGATCGGCGCTCAACTTTCTGGAACCGCGGAATACTCAAAGGTACATATAAAATAACGTGCCAACGAAGTTATATCATTTTCGAACGCGCCATAACATAGTCGCCGGGAATTGGAGACCAAGAGAAACGAAAAATGCGCAAAAAAGATCAAGAATTCTTTTCTTCGCGTATTGTTATTCCCTCTTGTTCGTCACGTAAGCACGCGGTGATTTATATATTTATTTTCGTTTAAGTCCACGTGCACCGCACGTTCCGATAAGTTTCCTTACCATGCTCGAGCACGAAAAGAAACGTAAATCCTAACAGCGATAAGATTTTTAACAAAATTACTCTTTTTTCGCACATGTACCGGGAAAGGGAGCTTACACAGGAAGATAAGCAGTCATTGAGTTTGTTTCAAACAATAAAGACTTCTCAAGCTTTTGTCGGATTACGCATTGAAGTAGGGTCAGGAATGCGTTGTTAGGTGTGTACACACATCCATCGAATTAAACCTTAAAATACTTTCGAAAAGTGTGCATACTAATTCGTCTTTTTTGAAATTCGAAAATGTCTAATGACTCACCCGAAGTGAATATACATATAATGCCTTATTAAGCTCAAAAAGTTAATTTAATATGAAAATATCCGCCAATCATCATGAAAGTTCTTAGTGGCTAAGGAACCTCGAAAAACATAGTCCGTGGATAAAAAGCAAGTAAACAATACGTATAAGAGCAAGGCGATCGGGCGGTCCAGGTGTAGGGATATATTAAAAGGGAAGTTGTGGCGTTTCTGACCTAGTAGATCGCGAGTTCCGCATTACTGGAGCGTGGCTGTAGGGACGTTCCAATTCTCGAAGCTGCTGGATGCCCCGAGCTAGGGGAATCCCGCATAGAAACTCGTAAGACCGCGATTCTTCCTTCGCTTTCAGAATGCTTTGCAGAAGGGCTCCACGGGAATGCTCTCTCACCCCCGTCAGAGCAAAACAACATTTATTGGAAACATTTTGTTAATTGCAATGCGTACTTTCTGGCATAGCAACTCGTCACACTTTAAATTTGGAACCCTGTATATATATCGGCACAAAATGAAGTACACGACGAATGATGCTAAGTAAAAAAATACGTGTCCGTGATATCCTTGAAACGTGAGGCTCGGATCACTGGTGGCCTCGACTCGCCATATAATGAAAAAATAAACAATTATATATATTCATATATATATATAGGTACACACGCGAGCGCGCGCATATGTTGTGTGTGTTCGGGTCAACTTTCGGTGGAATTCACGGGGCCTTATATATATATTTATACAAATTTCTGCACCCTGATTAATTGCGCAAGACAAAACATTACTACATATATATCCGCTACGCGTTATTGTGCGCGAGTTCGATATCACTTGTAAAAGTACGAGCTCTATAATACAATTGAATTTTATTATACTTCAACGCGACGGCACATTTTTATTGTTACGCGAACGAGGATCCTCAAAGTATCGAAGCGCGTACTTGCGAGGATGTTTGTGGTATATCTATATTGTGGCTCCGTTACTTTATGCTAAAACTTATACGAGTATGTACGTGAATTGAGAAATCGAGATATTTTACCGGGAAGGTTCTTAGATCGAGATACAAGCGGAATTCGACGGGATATTTTTATTCATAGGCATCACTTTTTAAAATATCTTTCTCGTATTAATTGAAAAATTGTACAAAGTTTTGGTAGGCCGCCTTAAATTACGACGGAGTTCCCATTGCGGTGCGATTAGTGCTAAACATACATTTATATGTACACGAACAACAATATGTGACAGGTGAGTGCGAATCGTTGCCTCGTCAATTTGAATGGAGAAAGAAAATTAAGATAGAAAAATAGACATTTGCGAAAAAAAGCATCTGAATTCGTCTAGTGAGGGACCTAACGGGATAAATAAGGCTCCGAATCGAATACAGAATCGGATCATCAAGTTTTCCTAAAGTGTTTTCTTAAATATTTGATGTAAGTTTGTTTCGTACGGAATATGTAAAAGTGCGTTATTTTTATTGATTTTTTTCTTTTGCACGCTGAGTCATGTGCACGTCCGATTGTTTTTATTTCATCATTGTTTCATATATATAAACGAATGTTGATGTATTTGTGTTACATCCGGTTATTGGGAAAGACCGATTTTGTAAAGTGGACGATTCTTCTCCAGGCGATATTTATACCATGTTATAAATATTTTCGATACAAATGAATGATGAGTGCGTGTTATGGAAGGAAAAAGAATATATATAACAGTTCATGTGATGTGCAACGATTAAAGTTTATCAAGTCATGTCACGAGCCGTCCACGAGGGGTGTTCAGATCTCCCGTTTCGCCGCTTATATTCATTCATATAGCAAACATACACACATATAACGGCTGTTCCCGATCAAAAATGTTGCGAGCTTCTATATCAAAAGAATACAAAATACCTGTTCCATTGTCTTTTGAAATTCTCTCAGGGCATGCTATAAAACTGTACGATTAAAAAAGTGGAATCTTATTCGAAATTATTTAGCCAACCGTCACGCGATGTGGCAGTTGCCCCCGAGGTCGATGTGAGAGTCCTATATTTTGTGCTCCTTCGAACAACTTTTGCCTAAAAGGCTTACCCCTCTGTAAACATCTAAAATTAAGTATTTTTTTTTCGATTTTTCTTTTGGCGGAAGGACAAGTAAGAGGATAATAATATTCAAGGATGTTATGAGTCATATACACAAGAAAACAAAAAAAAATTATACAAAATGGAGACACTGGAGCCATTCTCGCGAGGCATGTTGAATTTGAGACGCTCTGCGGCACGCAGTATAACTGACGCAAACTTGAATTTGGATGAGGATGAAACAATTTCTATTAAATTTCATGAGTATAGCTAGAGAAATATGTACGAGGATTTTGAAAATATCAATTTTTATGTAATTGGCAAGCATTTAAAGTAAAGACTCAATTTTCGACAAAACAAAAGGAAAATCATTTGTTAATAACTATTGTTACAATTAACTCATGAAAAACACCCGTACGTATTTCTCTTCGGAATGTTATTTTAAAGAAATGTTGAAAATTTGGAGTAAAAAGAATGAAAATTGTTGGAGTGCTGTGCGCCGTTTTGAAAAGTTGTGTTTCGAAACGAAAGTTGTGTCGTGTGCGTGTGTTTGTGTGTGTGTGTGTGTGCGCGTGTGTGTGTGTATCCGGGTATCCCATTTTAAGGGTCTATACCAGTGTGAACGCTGAAAATTCGGGTGATTTTCGGGAACTTTTTGAAGAAAAGTAGTGAATTAAATGTTTCGGAAAATTAAGAATATATTTGGCTATATTTGACCTATATTACATAATTTTTTCGTAGAAAAATATTGAGATCCAAGCGAGTTATCCGCTGCCTTCGGAGGCGGCAAAGAAAAAGTTCCTTCACCGCTGACATGATTCCGGCCGACTGAGTAGCTGAAACCGAAAAAGGAAAAAAATTCGTTAAACTGGAAGGTATTTCCTGTACAATAACCTAGGATTTTCGAAAAATAGCAAAATCTAACAAAATGGCGTAATTTGAAAACAAAAAGTCTGTTTTCTTGCCTATAATAGGTCGTTTTTACCCAGGCCAAATCGTCAATTTTCAGCCAATCAAAAATATCCTACGTCATTGTAGAGTAAATATATTCAAAAGTGCTCAGTTCAAATTTCAAGTCAATCGGATAATTGTTTGTTGAGTTACAATATCAGCAAATTTGAAAAATCTCATTTCGAGAAAAACGCGTTTAAAGATTGAACTATCGATTTTCGCAAAATAAAATGATTAGAAATACGGCCTGGACATTTTTACAAGATATTCTCGAAAGTATAAACTGTCGAAAAAGGCAAAAAAATCGATTTTTTTAAGTTTCACACCGGTATAGTCCCTTAATCTTACATCCAATTAATTTCGAAAAATACTGTTCCGATCAAGTATTGAGTAAAATAAAACTTTTAGGATTCAAAGGGCGACGTTCAAAAAATCTTTATGGTCCAAAATTCGAAATGGCGACATTAAGATGGCCGATATGTTTATTTTATTGGGATCATCACCATGGGAGAAGTTGTTTTTATAAGGTTCAGAATTGGTAGGTTAGAATACCATTTTTAGCCGAAATGACGAGCTGCAGAGACCTACTCCTTGTTTGGTTTGTTTGGGTTCTCGAACAAACCCAAACAAACGCAAGCAATCTCACACCCACACCCACACGCACGCTTACACTGGAGATGTTAAAAACTTTACCTCCTCCAAATGGTATTCTAACAAAAAAATTATGAACGTTATCAAAAAACATTTCCTACAAAAGTTTTTAGTTTTGACTCGACAAATGTTTTGTTGAAAAAAATGCATGATCCCTTTTAAAAAAACGTGTCGACCAGCTTAACGTCGCCATTTCGAATTTTGGATTTAAAAAAAAGATTTTTTTAATGTCCCTTTTTGAACCCAACAAGTTTTTTTATTCTCAATACTTGATCGGAGCAGTATTTTCGAGATAAATCAGGTGTAAGATTAAAATGGAACACCCCGTATACAGACGATATCAGTGAAAAAACATAAACGATTTTTCTTGCATTTTCACATGATACTTCGCGAGTTATTTCGGCGAATGCAAACGGGAGACTACCTGTATGAACGACAAACGTTTAAACGTTGCGAGTTGACAAAAATGTCTCGTACACACTGTTGTTTATCCGAGGCAATTTGTTCGTTTTTTTTTGTTGTTTCAGTCCTTTGCGACGAGAGTCGTGACCGAATATTCCTCACATTTTTGCGAGTGGCACGGTACTAAAATTGGTCTCAAGAATGTTTGAAACGTTCGAGCGCGCAAGGTCGGGTAAACGTGCAATTTGTTTCGCAGGTCATTATTTTCTTTGTTAATGTTAAAGATACATAAAGCTGCGGCGTTATGTGCGAGACTATAGGAATAATAATCAGCATCTCCTTGGATTGGTCCGAAAATCGATAATCCAAACATATGCATTTTACAATAAAATTAACGATGATGGTAATATTATATTTACTGATTACGTTGAAAAACTAAGTGGCAAAGAAAAAAAACGAAATAGAAATTCTTCGACAATTTATAAATTAATAAAGGGCAGGTCGTTCGTTCTGATGGCACACACGAATCAACGGTGTTGGGGCTGTCGATCGTGATAAAGTAAGGAATAAACACGTGCAAGCCAATAATCCCCCTTCTCCCCGTCATGTTATTTATTCGAATCCAAAGACGAGTGTTTGGTTGTCCTTAGATCGTTTGAATGTTCGTTGCGTGTGTTGGAGTGTGGCGAAGTGACTCGAGCATCTACCCAACACATCGTGTGTATGTACATATTTATTTCTCACGTGAGTATAGAGAGGGCGAAGCGATGTTCTCTTTGAAAGCGCAGTTTGCAAAGTTGACATGATCTGATATTCTCTCTTCCGTAGCCCTTATCGAAGATTCATCCCTTTCGTGTACTTCTGAAAAGGAGCAGCAGCGTCCCCGGTTGTCCTTATCTAGGAGCGATAACGGCGCGACGATCGATGTCATTTTCGGAGTCTGCGCAAGTCGAAAAATGGTTATTCAGACGGTTCGTAATAACGCAGGACAAGTGACTGTACCATGTTTTGATTCCCGTTTAAAAAAATTTTTTTGGCAATTAAGTTTTTGGAATTATTTTTTCCTCGAATTAAACGTTCGTTCCGAGGCCTGTGATATTTATGAAATTTCAATTGTCGTGTTTCCTCCCTTTCGTCCGCAGATTTCGTGCTTGAAAAAATGTCAAATATTCTTCGGTTATACGAAAGTTTCATCATTTTGTCATACTATGTGGATATTTTTATGCTTTTCATTTTAGATCATTCTAGTCATCAAAATCACCTACTCCGACTGGCCATGCGGCAACGGTGGAACATTGTTTGAATAATAATAACCTTATTGATCACCAGTATTGTTGAAAAAATCTAAATTTCAAAAGACTATGTATTTTTCCCAAGCTTATGCAGGCCCACTAAATGAACACCGTCAGAAGGTTTGAGATTTTCGGGTAGTATTAGTTTACGTAGTCGTTTTTTTAGCGCCACGGCTTTCTCAATTTTTGAATTATCCGGTGAAATTGTTGTACATTAATGGATCATCGTACAAGGTATTTTCGGATTAAATATTGGGAAAACCGTTTGGCAGATTCATAGTTTTCGAGGAAAGTACAATTTTCAGAAATATAGTTTTCCGCCGTCTCGTCGTTTTTTTCTTAATTTTATCAAATGAGATCGAAAATTCGCGACAAGATTGTTTATTGAGCGTGAGTACTCGTGGTGTTGATTCTAAAGCAGATTTTGATCAATCCAGAGTAACTTGCTCGATTCCATCCTCGTGGATTCGACTTGCGACTGCATTCAGACTAACCGGAGCATCTATATCTATCATTTTCTCTTGACTCATCAACTTTTCTTTGTCCTAATTGGTGGTGATTTTTTGGTTGCCTCGCTTCGGTCGATAAAGCGGGTTTTCAAATGTTTTATTGGACGAGGCAGTTGGCCGATCGAGATCGTTCTCCCTCGAGTCGACAAAGTTCTCATCCTCGTTTGCTGGAGTGGCTTCCTCGTCGATAGTCACGTCACGAAGAAACCTCCGGGTTTCGTGGTCATTTCTGATGCTTCACCGACGACCCGAAGCGACGAACAGGCATCTCGCTAGCCGGACATCAATTTGTGAAGCAACGAAGCAATGCTGGGAACTGTAAGAAAATATGTCGTCATGGTGCAACGACGTTCGATAGTAAAAGATATCGAGAGGGCGCTTCGACGCGGTGGAGGCGTCGCCCTCTCCACCTCGGCGCGAAGGTCACGACCACACGCTTCATCGGCGCTCCGTCAGGTGGCAACCCGGCGCGTGTCTCTCACGAGTATCACTGCACGCGGCCAAGGGTATATGAGGCTTTAGGCCTTTTTCGGCGATTTCTTTGTCCTACGAACCCCTGCACTATACACATGTGCGCTTCGATATTTCGACCCGTTTTACTGTTCCTCGCGACCTTTTGCCGCAAAAATACATTCTAGTATCCCGTGGTGTAATCTTTTCTCTCCGACTGTCGTTCTCGTGTCGGTGCCAAAAAAATACGCATCATGGCGGATAATTGAGTTGATTTGGGTTTGTTTTTTCGTCGTTGGTCCATCTGATAAATGTTTGGAAAATATTTTAGCTGGACGAAAGGTATCGTTACGAGCGGCAGTCGAGTTTGGTTGTACGGTCGTGAACTCGCGGTACATTGGCCTCTTCCACATAGCCCGTCTTAGGTGCCTGTGCCAATTATGCATAACGACAAGATTTTATAGCTTCGTGAGAACACGATGTAATATCGCGCAGAGTGCGTCCGGAAGCCCTCCCTTCAGTAAAGGAACTTTCCGAGCCATTTTCCGTAGACGAGAGAGGGCAAATTTCACTTTACCGCGTCCCTCGTACGCGCCTCTCTCTCTCTCTCACACATTCTCACTCTCTCGCATCATTTCCCTCTCGACAATTTCGCCCCGATCTATTGTCAACGTAGGTCGCTTAACAGAGCCAACCAACCTCTATCTACGAGTAAAATAATAAGCTGCGTTTGTTCCCGGAGCTGGCGAAACCAGGAGCTAATTAAACCGAGTACAACGACCGGACAAGTACCGTACAGCTGAGGGCTCGCCGGCAAGCTCCCGCGCACACGGCGTCAATGTGTTTCATCGGTAAACGTACGCGGCTCGATCCCGGAGAGACCTGAAAATTGACGACAGCCGAGCAAGTGCCGTTTGCCTCCAAAAGTTGGACAACAATTGTAGAAACGAGTCGCATACGGCAAATACAGCAAATACCGATGGCAGTTACTATGGTAACGATAGAATTAGTGATTGAAGTTTGCGCGCAACGGCTCGTAATGTCGAACAGCTGCTCAAACGCGGATACGCCCGGTAAAGGATTCGGGTTTTTTTTCTGTGGCGATAATCGATTAAAAAAATCCGATTTAATTCATATACTATCTTAAAACTGTAAACTATGTATGGAAAACAAATTGTGAGGACTGGTCCTAGTAGTTAGCGTGGAACGGCCCATAGGCGTGCACATCTGCCAACAAACGTGCATACAATCCTTCATATTCCGCATTATTACTTTTCCCGTTGTCAGAGGTAATATATACACTAGGGTGTGCGAAAAAAAATCGATATTTTTTTTTCGGTTGCATCCACCAAAAACAGGTGAATTAAGGTAAACAAAAAGAAGAATCCTCGAAGGAGAGCTCAAAAAAAAATTATTTCGAACGGCGCATTGCATTTGAATACTTTCCATAAGAATAACACAGGAAAATATTGGCTCATCTGAACGTCGTAGTAAAACTCTTCAAAAAAAATCTCACAAAAATGTCATTAAGATATTCTGATAGAGAATTGAATTCCCTAAAAAAAAAGTTCCTACGAACAATTAGCTTAGAACAACCGTTCAAGTGGTATAGCTGTCTGAAATTAAATTTTATTATGTAAGCGACGTGCGCGCCATAAAACACTCTGCCGCCTGGCGGCAACTTGCGGTAGCTCGTAGTGCAAAATTACAAGCTTCACGCTAGCGCAACGAACGGAAAACCGCGACATTTTTCCCCCAAATCAAGATCTGTCACTGCTACAAGATTTCATTCGTTATTGCGAATTGAATGTAGTAGGGGAGGCTGCCTCGAAAATTTAGTTAGTCACTTGTGGTACTTTAACGAGAAAATTGTTGCTTTGTCGTTTTTCGACAATGCTGTGCCGATAAGTGTGAAGGAAAAAATGGTACAAGCTCTGCAATCTCGAGAAAAATCCAAAAATCCTTCCGAGTGAGTAATTGTTAAAAACAAATAATTGGGAAATGTTGCTGAAAAAAGACATAAGCGATTTCGTTACTCAAGAATTCTTATTACTTTTCCAGCAATTCAGTTAACCTCATGATTTATTGAGAGTAAATATTGAATTATGGCCGGAAAATGCAACTTACTGAGTTGCTTAGATTTTTTTTAATCCAAAAGTGGTTAATAACGTAACCGAACGTGGTGTTACTTTGATAGAAGCATATAACGGTTCGTTAACAAAAAACGAAGAGCAGCTACAATATTTATTGGGCGTAGTGCAAAATCGTCGACAGAAATACCCTAATTGCAACAAACAGACTCTTAAAAAAAGGAACGATAATTATCAAGCATTATAATGTAAAAATAAATTATTTTATCTTATTAAACCAAATTTATTGAATAAAACTTTTCGAAACACGATCAATGATGGACGTCATTTCTTTTATATTTCTTGTTGTACTTGATTCTTTTTTCATCAGAGAATATATCAGAGAAATATTTTGAGAACAATTCCATGCAAATTGTATGTTAAGAGCAGCACATTCTCTACAAAAAAAAACCCAAAAAGTTTTTTCGTAAAGCGAAAAATTCGATTTTTACAGCCTTTTGAATGATTTTTTTTCTATGAATTCAATTTCAGACAGCAATTCCACTTGAAGGGTTGTTCTGAGCTAATTTTTGGTAAAAACTTTTTTGTTGGAAATTCGATTCTCCATGAGAATATGTTAATGACATCTTTGTGTGATTTTTTTCTGACAAGTTGCACTACCATATTCAGAAATCCCAATATTTTCCTGGGTTATTCTTATGGAAAATATTCAAATGCAATGCGCCATTCCAAATAATTTTTTTTGAGCTCTCCTTCGAGAATACTTCATTTTTTACCTTAATTCATCTCTTTTTGGTGGATGCAAGCGAAAAAAAAGTATCGATTTTTTGCCGCACACCCTAATATACACAGAAAGATTGTATATATCGCTAAAAGAGCTTGCAAAGGGTGATAATAGTCGAAAGGGGCTGTGTGAGGTTGGTATTTGTGTATGTGAGAGGCCACGACTATAGCTCTCTCTCTCTCTCTCTCTCTCTCTCTTGCGCATCCTCCACGAGGTCGAGTGCGACAACGCAAATATGGAGTTCAAGCCCACGTATATAAATAGAGAATGGTATCGCGCCCGAGTGAATATTTTTGCAAAAGGCCAAGACAAGTGAATGTACAATGGCGGAATAAAAAAGTGGCTTTGGGTAAAAAGGCATCGTAATAAGAGTTCGTGGACGCGGGCTTGCGCGTTTTATTTTAAAGAGCACTTGATTCTCGTTCAATTAGCATCCCGAGTTCATCGAAGAGAGTAACGTATGAAAGCAAATATCACGTGTTCCAATATTGCTTGAAACTCAACTGGGCGCGCTCTAGGCACGGGAATTTAATAAGAGCTCGTTTCATCGACCAGAGGCAGAGAAACAGAGGGAGAGAGAGAGAGAGAGAGAGAGAGAGAGAGAGAGAGAGAGAGAGAGAGAGAGAGAAAGAGAAAGAAATAAATGTCCCATAATTAATTCTGATCGAATAATATTCCCCGGAAGCTCGTATATAGTGCGCCATTTTTGAGCCATATCAATGGCAACTCCGAGTCACTCGAAAAAATGTTGGGACAAAACAACGACCAATGCGCTTCGACAATGACTACAATAATCATTTTTCCAAAAAAATTGACCAAAATAATCCTATGGTGAGATCCGGTATCAACTATTTTGTTTTTGCTTAGCTAGAAATTGCATTTCATTATTTTATAATATAACTGCGTAATATTATAGTAAGTGCACATTATAAAAAAATCATCGAAACAAAATTATACGTCGTAAAAATAAAAATGAAATTACAAAAAAATCCGAAAACTCAATGTAAATGAAGATTTAAAAACAGCAACAATCATGACCACGTTTACACCACTAATTTAATAAGCCCAAAAAAATCACTACAGCTTTTCCTGTCTTTTTTTCTTTCAACGTATATTTTTGTAAAATAGTTATAGAAAATACTAATTAGCCCAAGTTTGGCTCACTCATCTATCATAAGTTTCGACCAATTTAATTGAGTAACATGAGGACAATTTTAACCCGCCCTCGTACGATTGTCAATGTATTTGTAAGAACTTACTGCGAGTAAGAGTAACTGTAGAAGGGAAACGCTGCGAGCATTATTAGTACGAGAATCACAGGAATGCCCAGCATTGGTCCGAATATCGTACTCAAAGAAAAATCTCTAAAGGGAACGCCAGATACGCTCTTCTCCAGGACCAAATAATTATTATCTGAAATTAAACAGGTGAAAATAAAAGCACCAACAAATCGAACGACATTCGAAGCATCACCGTCGCAGGATTTTAGCTTTGTTTTTCTTTCCAACCGTTCATGAGAACACCAATAATGTACCAATAATCTTTCGTAAATTCAATTTAAAAAATCTTCTACAAAGTGGCCAGAACGAATGGAAACACATAAATGAAAAATGATCGTGAGCATGAAAATAAAGTCGTAAAAACGTCGAGCCGAATTTCTCGTTTCGCAACGAGGAAACAAAGAGAATTTTTCTTGAAATAAACATCTGAAAAACGCGCTATTATATTTTCCTTTTTTTACCACACAGTCTTCATTATAATTGTTGAATACGAGTCACGAATTAGTCATGGTATTATTATGTTTATGATAAAAGAACGCTATTATTGCGAGTACTGTATTGATGACTGTAACAATTATTATGATCAATCGCAATGCCTGTATATACTAATATCGTATTGTCTGTAATAATAATAATTATTATAATGACGATAATGATTCTAATTCTAATAAATTAAAGAAAGTACATGAAAATAACCGGAAGAGTTAACTCTTCCATATGTTACTGTATGTTTTTCTTCTGAACAATATTGTCGTGATTAATGAACGATGAATTTTCGACTTTAGGAGTGGAGGCGAAAGAAAAAACAGACCTCGGAACGTATCGGAGAGAACGTCGACGGCTTCCTGGCTATTTAGCCCGTTGTACGCGTCGTTCTCGGCGACCAAGACTTCGGTCTCGCCGTTCCACCTTTTTCTAACATGCCACGTTATAAAATCACGGTAATTTTCCAAAGCCTCCTTCATCCGCGCCTCGACCTTTCGCAATGAAGCCTCGTCGGACAGAGCTACCCTGCCCCCGCAACAATGGCAGCAGTGTTCCTCTACCTGCATTTTTTATTGTGCTATTTTCTCCCGCTCAATGAAGGCAAAACATTTATTTGTAAATAATTGATATTAAATATTCTCATTGCAGGGTGCAATTATTATTTCATTTTTTAATATGATTTTTATTTTATTCGTAGAGTATTTTGCACCTTCGAGCGATTTAATTTCCAATGATGAAAAGTGAGACCACATGTATCCCCTTGCCATATGTGATGGCAAACTTCTTCCGCGACCGCCTCGTCCATGGCGCTGTGACAGGTGCAGTCGCTGCAAAACTGCAGCATCGACGATGCATACCTTTCGGGCAATAAATGGAAATCACATGAATATCTCTCTCTCTCTCTCTCTCTCTCTCTCTCTCTCTCTCTCTCTCTCTTCACTCTGCTTCACTCTTGCAGACCTGGGAACCTGCGATCACTGACCGTAGTAAACGGGCCGAAGCAAGGTATGTTACCTCGTGCCCTACAAAAATTCTTAGCCGTCCCACACTGCCGTACTGAATACTCGAGGCACTCTTTTACCGTCTCTGCTGCAGTCTTATTTAATGCCCTTCCATCGGGTACCCTAAATCTTTGCAGGGAAGCTTTTGGAAGCCTCCTCGCTGAATTGTTGACTGCGAGCTCGGTCTAGCTGGTATAATTATGTTTGGAGCGTGATGATGTCACTCTCCGACTGTATATTTCTGCAGTATGTTGAGTCTCTTTGATTATATCGAGCCTTTTTATGATATTTCAACCTTTATTGTAAAACATCACCGTAATGCGCTGAACTTACATTTCTTTGTTTATATAGTCTTTCTTTTTCCCTAACTACATATGTAACCATGGAATGTGTGCCAGAGAACGACTAGTCCTAAAGCACTTTCAAATAAATCTTTCCCTCTCTCTCTCTCTCTCTCTCTCTCTCTCTCTCTCTCTCTCTCTCTCTCTCTCTCTCTCTCTCTCTCTCTCTCTCTCTCTCTCCCTCTCCCTACCAGGCACTTGATAATTGTTCTCCACTTTTTGGGTCCTTCGAAATTTGTTATATATATTTGATTTCTTTTCGATGCATCGACTGTGAATCCTGTCGTCGTTCCTTGCCAGTCGTGCCGATGTGTACGACTGGCAAGGAACATCACGTTGCTGTTCGCCGTCGCTTTTATTGAAACTCGTGTATATGGTGTCAATAGATATCAGATACGTAATTCTTTTTATTGGGGGAAAAACGGTTTCAACAGGTGAAGCCACCCCTTTAACAAAAGAATGTCGAGGGCTGATATTGCAGTTTTACCCTCGCTTCCCAGTTTCGGAGCTAGTCGCGTTTCATGGAAAAATAAATTGCGGCTACGGGCATGCACACACGTACCGGTCCGTATGCGTAATATTCGCGAAGAACTGGCTACATCACGCCCGTATTTATTTTTCTCCGAGACTACGAGACTCGGATTCGAACCTGCGATTTCCCGATGTTCTTGTTCAGAATACAGCCAAACCTGGGACTGGCGGTATTAACATAGGTTTTCCGCAGTTCCCCATGCCCATGGCTACTATGCCATGGTGAATGCGAAACAGAGGGTCGGCTGCGGCTGCAAGGTGGGGAAGAACGGAAATAGAATAAGGCGGGCACGTAAAAGAGGAAATGACACCGTACAATGGAACTGTAAAAAGATTAAAATATTAAAAACCAGAAAAAGGTTTAGGGCGAGTTTAATGCCGTATTCGTATTCAGGAGATAAAAAACATACATCGAAATGAATGTGTAAAAAATATTGAAAATCCTTATTTGTTTCGCACTAGTAAGAAAATATCGTTGTTTCAAATCGAATGGAAAAATAAATGCACGGCGTTTGAGTGACGAAAACTCGAGCGTTGCTTATTTATTTTTCGATTCGATGTTTAACTCCACTGTACGCGCCTCCTCTTCGCAATCGTATGTTTAAAAAAATGCCGCCTGATTTATCGAGCAGCGATTTTTTTTCGGTTTTGGCAGAATATCAAAGCTATAAATATTTTGAATGAGCACATACATAATGAATTCAGAAAAAAACTTCAAAAAGAAACTTCAAGTAAGGGGTGGTTTATCCCCTTACGCTTGCTATCTAGCAAAAATGCAAAATTATGTAAACTTTAATTTTATTATGCCCCCTTCAAAGGGTTAACTGTTTCACTGAGATAAATTCACCTCTTTCAAATGCGGAGTGAAAGAAAGAGAAATAAAGAGGCTATAGTTTTTTTTTTTTTTTTTTTAATATACTCATAGTGGATTTCTGACCGTTCTGCACAAGAAGAGTTTTCGTTTTTGTTTCACTGAAATCGGTGGACTACTTGCGGGTGAAACACCAAAATCAACCCTTGACATGCTTCACTGGTTATCGTTTCTACACTTGGAACAGATTTCCGGCCGACAACAAAAGTACATTTCGAATAGCTTTTACTCCTCGACCGCATACATGCGTTTTAACAAAATCGAAAGCGGAACCCAAAGTGATGTCTCTTGTGAGATATGAACGGTGTGTGCCGTTTAAGTTGGCCCAGCGAAATATGTCGAGAAAGATGCATTTCAGGAAAAAACGTTTCGAACAAAAGTTTTATAGTGTCAAGGAACAAAAACGGAGGTACTGGATACTTTTTTATTTGGCGGCAATTCTCTAGGGTATTTCGAGGTTATCCTGAGTTTTTTCGTGCAATCCAATATTTTTTATTCCATAATGATTTGCTGTGTAACAAAATAGCTACTATTTGTCTGAAACTCTATTCTGATTCAATTAAATTTTTTAAGATATTCGAAATATGTTCTTCATACTCCGTACTGATTAATTGGTTATCGATTTCGTTGAATATTCCGTACATCTTAAAACATTGAAGTCAAATAGAAAGAGAATAAATATATTGGTTGCCATTCCAAAACTACAGTTGACCTTGAAATAACCATGAAAAATATCATCAAGTAAAATATAACCAACACCATCTCTTTTGTTCCTTAAAACTATCAACCTATTGTTTAAAACATTTGTTCATAAAATGCCTTCTGCTCAGTTAAATTCGTTGTGCTAATTCAAATGGTACACGCGCATGTGTGTGTGTGTGTTTAATAGTGACGTTTCCTAGTTTCGTGATTTTTAGGCTACGATAATTTTTGAAATTTTTGTCGTAATTGACCAAAAAGAAAAAATAATAATTACATGACTGTCAAACGACTCTCGAAGAATTCGCATGGTCTTTCGGCCAGCTGTGTCCATTCCCAACAATTGAGGGTCGTTTCCTCGTCCGTGTCTTTGATGCCTTGAATATGCTTCGCAAGCGCCGGTAGTGCCAAACTGAGAACGTGATTTTCGTTTGGCAAGGCAACGACATCGTTGTCACAAGGAATTCTCTCGGAATGAGGCGTCGCTGATGTATAACCGTCCCCATTGTGCCAATCGATCCACATGTAAATACCCTTCTTCGACCAGCTAACGTCCCTCAAAGTCTCTTTTGGCTCGTTCAGCTGGAACCAAATAGCGACGCGTTGTCGAACGAATGATCGGGCATTTTATGTGAGACTTTATAAGCAAAGTGATTCCGTCGTCATTTGGAAATGTCTACACAAAATATTTTGCCATTTACATAAATTATTGGGGCATTGACTGAATATTGTCTGAATAGCAAATGGTACAAGGGGTCGAACAATTTGAAAATTGTCCGAATAAGTTGTGTACGCAACTTTTTTGAATGCTTTGTATATATTCGAGAAAAAAGAGATTCGTATCGAGCGTAATTGTTACAGGTATACAGGTTGTACCTGCTTTAAATTTATCGAACGCTGTTCGTACTTCTCGTAGAATTTACAGAATGATACGGCTTACTGGAGTTTTTCATTAAAAAATGAACTACCATGCTCTCCAACAAACTCATCGTGTATCTTTTTATGTCGTGTATATTGTAAGGTGGGTGAATTTATATCCGATATTTTCCTTCAACACCGCGCCATCCGTATGAAGGAATATTTCAATTGACTGGAATACTTGTTGAGAGCGACCAAAAATTCTTTTTAAAAAGACCTGATCACTCGTCAATAGATCAGTACCACGATTTTTCATCCATCATTGTTGAATCAGGTTCAGTCATGGGGGGAGAGTTTATAGACATTCATCTCTGAGTTCGACAGTGATAATTATGTGGCTGTTTTCCTGGATGTGAAATAAGTGAATAATGGGTCGGAGCATTTTCACTAGTTGTCGCATATGCTAGCGCGACGAGAAGAGCAGCCTGAGTTTCATGTATCTGGAATTCCCAAAAAAATATATCGACAAATAGTCCATCACTCAAGCAGCTTTTTTCACATCTCTTCTGCAATCAACGAACAGATCACTTGAAATATATTTAATTCAACCTAATCCGATATTATTACGTACAATTCGCGGATTATAGACCGACTTGTGCACTTTGAGTGAGGGTCCGCTCTAATTGCGTCAGTGTACACCTGTACGAATAATTATTGAGGCCGCGATACTGGGAGAACGAACCTTTGAGAGTTAAAAAATAATTATCTTGATATACCTCGTGTCCGTCTCGCGTTATCACGTTTGGCTCCGCACGTAATTATCGCCGTTGCCCAAACAAATTTTTTATCCAACGATGGTAAATTAATTGTCACCCCAATGTTCTCATGAAGTTACTTTGTAAGCGCTCGTTGAGAAGATAATAATAATAATCAAGTTTTTTCTCCTATTGTTCAATTTCCAATTCAAAATCGCTTCACGTTTAATGCGTTCGGTTGGGATGTATAATTGTTTCAATAAAACAATATATTTGCTAATTAATATATATTTACGGTTGAAGGATTTTCTATCGAAATACGAACAAAAGAAAAAAATCGTCTATATATACTCGTGCTATTTCATTTTCACTCACTGCGTGCAAAGAGTTTTCGTGAAAATATTTAAGTGCCTATTAATACGCTATCGTTGAATAATTTCACATTGTTGGGTAAAAAGGTGTGTTGTGTGTATATGTTTCTACACAAATATGGATAACGGGTGTGTCACTAAAAATTACACATTCAAAAACTCTTATAAATATTGATTTTTGACAAAAAAAAGTCACAGCTTACATTTTGAAAGTTTGTAAAGATCTACATTTCGGTGGGCTCAGTTTCCTTTTCCTAAAGTGAGGGCTACTGATTTGATTAACTGATTTCAAGGTCTATTAAAAAAAATGTTTACCCCTATTTTTAAGCGCTCTTCTCCACTCGTTTTTTATTCTACAACATCAATAACATTTAATTTCCTTTATATGATCTCAACATACTTGAAGGTGGATAAAACCTGAAATGGCTCGAGGCGGGCAATAAATGTAATCATTTCGGGAGCAAACGTTCACAAATTCAATAACACGCACGAAATGTTTTTCACTAGGTGCGTTAATTTTTTTGCCACGTATCGTTGTGGAGTGCTAGCCATTTCGCCTGGCCCACCGTCACGTAATTATCAGAGTGACAATCGTTACCCTACACACATACTCTCTCTCTCTCTCTCACACACACACACACGTAAACACACACACACACACACACA
Source organism: Ophion obscuratus (assembly GCA_964007375.1). Lineage (NCBI taxonomy): Eukaryota > Metazoa > Arthropoda > Insecta > Hymenoptera > Ichneumonidae > Ophion > Ophion obscuratus. The sequence continues at coordinate 517,356 of OZ023321.1, forward strand.
CACACACACACACACACACGCACACACACACACACACACACACACACCACACACACACACACACACACACACACACACACACACACACACACACACACACACACACACACACACACACACAAATTAAAGGATATGAAAAAAAATTCGAAATTTTTCACTGATTTTCAAAAGGCTGTCACGATGTGATAAATGGTCGTAGAGCAAAAACAAAAAAAGCAAATTGAAGCTTTAAGTCTCTATTGTGGGATCCTCAGGTCAAATATTTGTATCGTTTACCATTTCAGATTACTCATACAAAAAACCAGCGGAAACATTTTTTTCTAGTGTCACGTACGACGTTATTCTCTGATTTCTTTTTGACCAGCACACACATAATTGTACACGTGCGAGAAGCAATAGAGCCAGTTATTTTTATTTTTCACCACAACCAAAAATATAAGCGTCCGAGATACCTATCACAATTGTATTGTTTTTCACACTCCATAGACGCGTGCATCACAGACCATAGCGTAGGTATACTCTTTCCTTGTTTATCAGCTGGGCACAATACCTAATGCATGTATTTGGACACAAAACCTAATGCATGGAAGCCTCAAGCCCTGTGATAGGGATCGGCATGGCGGCATGGTAAAGATCCAAAATATCCAACCTTTATTGCTTCTCAGAGGAGATCGAACTCTCGGATATTAAACGAAAAATAGTTCTTCTCTGTGCCCAAATTAAGAGAGTAGCCCTCCTGGCAAAGTCATCTCGCCCTTATAAAACCTCCTTGTCCCGACGACAAGCGCGCAATATAGCCGGAGTTTTAAACGCCGATACACTGTTCGTAATCCAGGTCTTCCGTAAAAGAGAGTGATCCGACAATAGTATCGGACGTATATTATAACAGATTCAGTCTCAATCAAGATTTTAACGCGTCGTTACCCGATCGGAAAACGTAACTCATCACCGCTTAGCCACAAGCTAGTAAAGTGATGTTTCGAATCGCCATTAGCTAGCCGTCTTAGCGATTGACTACACAGCCTTGTAATGCTTTAGTCCTCTAGTAACTGAATACAAAAAATTAGATGGTGACTAGATAGAAAGAAATATCCCAGGGCTGTATTATATTTCTGAGCTAGCTATGACATAGTTCTGTCAGCTAGCGACTGGGAACAAAAAATTAGGTAGCGATTAGATTAAAAAAAAATATCGGCTATATTTTTATATTTTCGTGGTTTTTTTACCTTATTTACATCATTGGACCCTTTTACGATATTCTTCGTCGTTCATTAATTAGGGTTATGATATTTGCGCTGTAAATATATTAATGGTTCAATTTTAAACTATCTCAGACAAACGCTTACGCCGTAACGTGGCTTCGAACCCGGGACCTCTGGGTGATGAGTTGTGACGTTGTCAACTGAGCCAATGCTATTTGTTTAATTTCTGAATTTTCTAATCGTCTACATATGTTACACTACACAATGTCAGATTATTGAAAAATGGGTGGATTAACAAATGTAAATAACATTATCGAATCAATGACTCAATTGCGTTCGCGTTGAGAGCGATAATCGCATAGAATTACATAACCTTAAATTATATTTGTCCGATCATTTATTCCGACCAGTGCGGCCCCAGTTGGGAAGTATTGGCTAGGTCATCGCGAGATACCGACTTGAGGATTTTATTCATTCGCAACGCCATCTAAAGCTCAAGTTGCTTAGTCAGCCATGAGCCAATCGCTCGATAGAACTACACGTAGTCACATAACCATACTTTATCATTCGTGACCAAACTCGGCTGAGCAGTGACTAGCCAAGGGGCGCATAGCCGCAGTTAGCTAGTGTTGGTTAGGTCATGGCGTCATGCCGACTTGAGAATTTTTTTCATTTGCAAAGCCATCTAAAACTTAAGTTAGCTAGCCGACCATGCATCATTCGCTCGATGGAACTACACGTAGTCACATAACCTTACTTTGTCATTTGTGACCAAGATCAGCTGGACAGTGATTAGACAAGGGCTGGATAACAAAACATTCACAATATTACTAGCTCATAGCGAGCTAACCATTGGTCAGTTCGTATGAGCTCAATTGGGCGAGCCATTTACTAGGTCGTAACTCAGACAGGCTAGAACAATTTCTACTCGGACAGAGGTCCCGGGATCGAAACCACGTTACGGCGTAAGCGTTTCTCTGAGATAATTAAAAATTGAATCATTAATATATTTACAGCGCAAATATCATAACCCTAATTAATGAACGACGAAGAATATCGTGAAAGGGTCCAATGATGTAAATAATGTGAAAAAAATCACGAAAATATAAATATATAGCCGCAGTTTTTTTATCTCATCGCCACCTAATTTTTTATTCCCAGTCGCTAGCTGAAAAAAACTATGTCATGGCTAGGTCAGAAATTTAAGGGGTTACCCCCACTTGCAATTTTGAAAAAATCGATTTTTTTTATTGCATTTTTTTGAATTATAAGTATCTGAGAATATGTCCTGAAAATTTCAAGTCGATCCGAACAAAATTGACTGAGATATGAGCGTTGAAAGAGAAGAATCCGTTGTGCAAACGACCGGAAATTGAAACTTTAAACGCGTTTTTCTCAAAATGGCATTTCTGAAGTCGGTGACCAAGATTACTCGAACACTAATGAACCGATCTTCTTGAAATTTTGCAGGCTTATTTAATACCTAAAAATGTAGTCTTTAATCGTTCGACTTTTTTTTTCGAAAAAAAAAATGTTCTTTTTATAGCCAAAAACGGCCGTTTTTTTTCGTTAAAATCGAACCATTAACTTTGACTGTCCGCCATTTTGTGAAAAATGAATATTTTTTAAAATCCTTCGATTAAAGACTAGTTTATACTTATATTTGACTAAATCCATCCACATTTTTTTTTTTTTCAGATGATCCAATTCGCCGCAATGTTGGTCACCGCAAACCGTGTATATAAAAACATTATTTCATTGACGGCCATTTGCCACTAAACAATATAATATTTTTCAATAAAAAAATTACTGAAAGTTCTTCAAGATGTGTTCTTTAAGATGGTATATTGATCGATTGAAAAAGTTTTGTAGTTTTCTTTAAAAAAATTCATGAAAAAGGCCTTTTTTGCGCTACAAGTGGGGGTAACGCCTTAATACAGCCCTGGGATATTTCTTCCTATCTAGTCACCATCTAATTTTTTGTATTCAGTTTCTAGAGGATCAAAGCGTTACAAGGCTGGGTAGTCAATCGCTAAGATGGCTAGCCAATGGCGATTCGAAACATCAATTTACTAGCTTGTGGCTAGGCGGTAATGAGTTACCTTTTCCACTCGGGAAGTTGGCGGTCGGGCACGCCGCGCGGTATTTATTATAGATGCAATCTTACTTTATTTAATAGCATCCTGCGCTATATGTGGGGCCTTCCTCGGCGTCTAAAACGTCTCCAGAATGTTTTTTGTCGTTTCTGGCGGCAATCCTTGCTTCCTTTGTTCCCTTTTCAGATTGAATTCAAGTGGCAGTAAGGCGTAATTCGTCTAGATGTTCGCAAGTCTCCATCACGTTCGGCCCAATCGTAATACCAAGGATTGTCATAATTCGGAGAAACGCGACTGTTCCGTCGTTAAAAGTGCTAGCCGAAATATATGCGGCGATTTCAACAATCGTTAAACCACTCCCATTTCCAGATTTCCGGAACGTTCTCATCCTACACGCCGTACATTTCAAATTTTGTACACTAAACTGAGGACAACTGGATCCTTAACCCGTCGGGAAAGTAACCGACAAAAGCGAGTTACTAACGAAGAAACGGATATTGGTGTTCTTGCCGCCGTTCATCGAGACCTTTGTGCGAGTTCTCGTCAAATTGCGAGGGAATCTGGCGTAAGCTAAATAAGTATTCTACGTGTTCTACATCGTCATAAATATCATCCTTACCACATCAGTCTCCACCAGGAATTAACTGGTACGGATTTCATGAAACGCACTGAATTCTGCCGATGTGCTCAACGCCAGATTCAGAAAGATGATTCATTTATTAATCGGACTTTATTTACTGATGAGGCAACATTTACGAATCATGGAAATATTAACTTGCATAACATGCATTTGTGGTAAACTGAAAATCCACATTGGCTGTGGCAAGTTGCACACCAAAGACCATGGTCCCGTACCCGGCACATTTTTCGCTGATACCTAGAAATGAATTGCAAAAGAGATTTCCAAATCGTTGTATTGAACGCAGAGGAGCTGTATCGTGGCCGGCTCGCTCGCCAGACTTGACGCCTCTGGACTTTTTCTTGTAGGGATACTTGAAAGGTCTTGTTTATAAAGAACTTCCAACTATGCCGGATGATATGCGTGAGAGAATTCTTCGAGCCTGTGGTTCGGTAAGTGCCGAATTGATAAGAAATTCTACACAATCCGTGATGAGGAGATTGCAATACTGCATTGATTCCAATGGCAATCACTTTGAACATCTACTGTAAATAAAGGTAATTTCACATAAAAATAAAGTTCATGTCACTTTTTAATCTTAAATTACCTTGAACGACTTTGACCCCTAAATATGTTTTATGCAGTTTCGATGCTCTACAAGATAGTTGAAAGAAAATGTACTGTCTCATTTAAAAAAGTGGAGGTGACCTTTACTGTGCGACAGCGCCTCCACTGAGATAAAAAAAATGGTCGTATTTGATGACCCCTTTCGTACGGTACAACTTTTGTTTCAAACATTTTTTTGTGACGTCGATAATTACAGAGATATTCAAGGTGGCAACAGTTAGTGTCTCACCCTAAGGCCTTAAAGGATAAACTTGTCTTGTTCTATGCATTTTTCAAGATGAAAATGTTTTTTTGTCAATAATCCATATTTTTATCACCAAGAAATGTCAATTATTGAACAATTCAAAGAAAGCAATTTTTTTAATTCTTTATTTTTTTTTACTATATTCAGAATGCTGAGTACTTATAAAAAAAATAATTCGTTTTTTACCAACCGTCTCAATCCACTATTCCTGTCTCACATTCACCGAGGGGCTATGAATAAGTGCGAGAAAGATAGCTGAATTGCAGATACCCAGTGATTTCTGGATCATGGAAAAATTCTGAATAAAAATGTGCATAATTGACAACAACAAAATTTCAACTTGAAAAAATGCATAGAAAAAGAAAAATTGATCCTTTAATTGACTTTTCATAAATGGTTGCAGTTACAATCAGTCGGAGACCTATGAAAAAAATTGCAGCGGTATGAACGTTTATAACTTTCTTCGGGATACTTTGAGGTAAAAGGAACATAATGATTATACTTTCTCTGTTTATTATTTGCACAGTTATCCCAAGTTGAACGAATAATCGTAAATAAGCATTTTTCAACCTTTCTTTAAACTAAATTTTTTGAATCGGATAAAAAATTCATAAACAGGCAATAGAAGCAACTTATAGAAAATACTCGAAAGTTTTCAGAACCCTCCCTTTATTTTCTGTACGACCATTAGTTCCCGAGTAAATAATGATCAAAGTCAACAGTGACTTTTTTTCTTTAAATACCGATAACTCGGCGAAAAACCATTGTACAAAGCTCTTCAACCGCTCAAATCGAAGGGAAATAATCAAGTTAAAAGAGTTTTTAAATGAAACTACCCAAAAAGATCATTGACGCCCGTGTACTTTCGGAAAGATGATAAAAAATTACAAAAATAATTTTCCGTTGGTTTTTTTCTGTTTACACTAAAATAGTCGACGATAAAAATATTCGACCTCACGATCTCAAAGATCGAGACTTAAAGCTTCAAGTTGCTTTTTTTTTGTTTTTGCTCTACGACCATTTTTCACATCGTGACATCGTTTGAACATCAGCGAAAAATTTCGAATTTTTTTCATATCCTTCAATCTTTCTGCCTCGTGTATTTATACACTACTCCAAAAAATGAGAGAAACCGAAAACTTCTTTAATTTTTTCAGTGTTTCTCAGAGGAAAATGATCGTATCAACATGAAAAAAAGCATTTTTGAAGCTTCAAGTTTCTAGTTTTGAGATCATTTGGCAAAACAATTTTGCGAGCTACGGCTATCGGGCAATCATAAGAAATAGCGGGAAAAAAATTTTGCCATTTTTTTTTGTTTTTTTTTCTCAAGCGTCAATAGGTTCGGATTTTTTTTCAGTTAAATCAATAGGTCAGTTTGATTCTTCAGCTTCAATTTGGTTTTTATGGTCTCTACGTCAATTTTTTGCTGAGATATCCGACTCTGAATGAAAAAGATCCTTTCGCCTTTGATAATCAATAGCTTAGCAACCATAAACGCCCAGGGAATTGAAGGGCGGCTTTTAAAACTTGAATAAATTTCCTACAAGACACTTTTGTTGATTTCTGAATTTTTTTTCACCCTTAACATTAAATTGAAATACGTACAAAAAAATTATCACTACTTTACAAATATTAATAGAAATACTAATGTTGCCAGGTCTTTTTTCAGCTCAATGTACCCCCAATAGCCCTGTCATTTATTTATTGATCCATCGAACCGTTTTTCTGGACCAATTGATCAAAGTTTTACAAAACAATTAGAAACACGTATATTGTGTCTGAACACCGTGTAATCAATAAAATGAAAAGACCAATTTTCTTCGACTTTTTCCACAACTTTGCACCAGTTGCTTGTTAAATTTGAGAAAAAATGGTCGAAAAATTTAAAAAAAATTAATTTAATTTGTAAAACATTTCAGAAAACATTACTGACTCATTTTTGACACGATTCGGCCTTTGCGCACCATAATTTGACTCATCTTCAATTGTATTCATTAAAAGTTGATGCCCCCAAGCTGTATTCACTAGACGATCTGAGAACACTTATGCGATTAACTCTCGACATTTTTGGCGGAGGTTATTATGGTTACAAAAAACAATTTTTTCAAAACGGTGCATGATCAAAAAATGGCAAATGTTTACAAAAACTTTTGATTAATGTTTTTTACGAAAACTTAGAAGAAATTTGTCAAAGAAAGATTAGTTATGAAAAAAACTGTCAATTGGTTTTTTCCTCCAAAAAAATCAGTTATGAAAAAAACTGTTTTTTTGTAACCCAAATAACCTTCTCAGAAAATATCAAGAATGAATCGAATTTAAGTTCTCAGATCAACTGGCGAATACAGCTTGGGGTTATCAACTTTTAATCAATGTAATTAGATATCAGTCAAATTATGGTGCGCAAAGGCCGAGTTGTGTCAAAAATGAGTCAGTATTGTGGCCTGAAATGTTTTAAAAATTTAAAGAAAGAAATAGGGTTTTTTAACTTTTTAATTTTTTTTCCTTAAATTTAACAAGCAACTAGTGCAAAGTTGTGAAAAAATTCGAAGAAAATTGGTATTTTTATTTTGATGATGATTACACGATGTTTAGGAACAATTCACTTGTTCCTCCAATTGTAATGTAAAACTTGAATCAAACGGCCCAGAAAAACGGCTGGATGGATCAATTTTGAAATTTACAGGGCTATTGGGGATACATGAAGCTGAAAAAAAACCTGGCAACATTAGTATTTTCATCAATATTTGTAAAGTAGTGGTAGATTTACTGACAAACCATAAAAAGTCATTATCTGTACCTTTTTCAAATTAATGTTAAGGGTGAAATATTTTTTTTCTGAAAAATAAATGAAACGGCCCTGTAGGAAATTTATTCAAGTTTTCGAAGCCGCCCTTTAATTCCCTGTGCATTTATTGGTTGCTGAGATTTTGATGATCAAAGAAAAAAGGATCTTTTTTCATTCAAAGTCAGATATCTTAGTAAAACATTGACGTAGAGAGACCAAAAAAACCAAATTGAAGGTGATTCAACAAGCTAACTGACCTATAAAGTAGACGGCGCAGTGGCCGTCATGTTTACGCATTGAATAAGTATTTTAAGATAAAAATCAGTCCTTCGTGCAGATCTGTGGTATATTAGCTTCCAGAAGGTATTTACTATATTGTATTACATTTTCACACCCGTAAGTATACGTATAAAAGAATAATCAAATTAAATTTATTCCGCTACGGACCCGGTGCGTTGGTCTAGTGATTAGCGTGCTGGGCAGCGGATCGGGAGGTCGCGGGTTCGAAACCCAGTCTCGCGTACTTTCGTCGGGAAATGTTTTTCTTCGACATTTTTCGGTGAAAGACGACTAGTTGCGTGACTGCGAACCGAACTTGTGACCGGCTGTATCGGTATCGGTTTTCTGCAGTTTCCCTATGCCCCTGGCAGGTATATGCCATGGTGAATACGATACAGAGGCGGAAGTCGGCTGCGGCGGCAAGGTATGGAATGGGAGATAGGGGAGAGTTGTGAAATAGTTGATAGAGGGGGTATGGATGTGGAATGGGAGGTAAAAACGAAGTTGAGGCGGATTGGGGCTCGTAAAAAGAGGGAAGCCCCTTCTACGGCTGGAAACGAACCAACAAATATATTCCGCTACGACGTTCGGCCGAATCCTTCATTAGGAGGTTAACGTGAACCATGTTACATCTCGGGTGATTTGAGGAATGCCTGTGGACTTGGGTGAAGTAAATTTTCGACTTCATGTGATTAACAGGGATTTTAGTTTTGCGTTCAGCATAAAAAATTTATAGTTTTATATTAATTTTAACGAATTTTCAATTATTTCAGATATTCCATTACCGGTTCAGCAACATAAAAACTCTGCCGATTAATCGCCACGGCTATCGATAACTGGGACAATGTTAGCAAAAAGACTCTTACGAATCGAATATTAGTTTATAGAAAATCAGAAAAGAAATATTGGGTCCGTAATTAGCATTGTCTGAAGGATCCACGGACCAGCAATCGACATACACATATTCGCGATAGTAAAAAGATGTACATATAAATAATTGTTGTCGATTACTGGGTCGTGACCATCCCGATAACTGGGTATGTCTTGTATGTCTTCATAATGACTACAAATAAATAAAAAGTATAATTCTGACGTAATAGGCAATAATTCGTTTTATTTTTGAAATTAATAAAGTTCCATGGAAGAGAAATTTATGTTTCAAACTCTTTATCAAATGTTTTAATAAAAATCATAAAGTTTGTGACAGAGTGTGTAAAAATTATTCTGCCGTTCTATATGCAGATATAATGGAGTCAACATAGTCCTACGAAGCTTTTACATAATTAGCTGAGGCCTTACATACCTTTGGATGCCCGGAAAACAAGGCTTTTTGATTTTTTTAAATACACTAATAAAGCAATCAAAACGAGGGTTAAAGGGTTTATTTCACATATCTGTAGGTACCTCCAACGAGCGGACTCGTTGGAGTCGCACATGTGCACCCAGAAGAATTTTCTTTTCCCCGTAATCTACATGAGTTTTGCTACCGAAGTACACACTATTATTATAAAATATTTCTTTTTGTACATCTCGCCCGTTTTTTAAGAAAGTCGCATTTTCGACTGAGACAACGGTCTTTGTTCGTTTAGAAAAATCACAATTGTTTAACGATTGTAAAAAATCGTGTGTACATCGCTATAAAATGTATCTAAGAAGTTATAGATCTGCTTAAGGTGACGAGCACTGGGCCATGTACCTTATATTGATTTAACTGAAAAAAATCCCGAGCTCGTGGACCCTTGAAAACAAAAACAAAACAAAATTTGGAATTTTTTCTCCCTCTATTTTTTATGATTGCGCGATAACCGTAGCTCACAAAAAATGTTTGCCGAAAGATCTCGAAACTGGAAATGTGAAGGTTTAAAATGTTTTTTTTTTCATCTCGAAACGAATATTGTCCACATAGATACAGCGCTTCAATAACACTAAAGAAATTAAAGAAATGTTCTATTTCTTTAATGTTTTTGAGTAGTGTATATATAAATATATATGTATGTATAGGGTTAACGCGCTATATGGATGGCTGGCGAATCCGCGGCCTGCCCGGGATCGTGTTGTAGCTCGCGGAGCTGGCTCAAATGAATATAAATGTTAACTTTTATTGTTTATATCACCAAAAGAACTTTACATCATGAGGCCTTCGTATCGTATAACATTACTATGGGAGTATGGGAAATATTATTTCTGAAATTTGGCTCGCATGCTGAAAATGTTGGCCACCCATGCACTATATATATATATATATATATATATATATATATATATATATATATCACTTACAGGCCGACCAAAGAAATCCATGCTCGGACGATTGAATAACTAAACGCGAAACAAAAGAAAATTCGATACACTCGTTTTCACTTATCACTCACAATTTGATTTAATGGAAAACGTCGCTAAATGTATCATTGTTGATGAAAGTATGTCAAGCACCTGCTGTCATTGTGATAATTACGTGAGATGCGCGAAACGCGATAACGATATAAAATTTTCTCAGGTTTATCCGCCAACTGTCTCGGTGTCACGTCGCGACCAAATGCGCACCATGTATTTCCCTTTCTTGCTTTCTTTTATCTTCTTGAGAGGGAATGACACCTCATCGAAACGGCCTCAATGAAACGGCTCTTCAGATCCCGTCGAAACTTTGCCAAACGACGTTAAATAGATAGATAAACAGCTGACTGCCCCGCAAATTTTCTGAATTTGAGAAAAAAGATGTAGATTGGCTTATCATAAGCCAATCTAGTTTTTTTCCCTCAAATTCAGAAAATTTGAGGGGCAGACAGCTGTTTATCTATCTATTTAACGTCGTTTGGCAAAGTTTCGACGGGATCTGAAGAGCCATTTCAGAGATTTTTGCGAATCTATAATTGTTCTACCATACCGACCACGATGAGGTGTCATTCCGTCTTAAGAGAGAATGACACCTTATCGCGGTCGGTATGGTAGAACAATTATAGATTCGCAAAAATCTCTGAAACGGCTCTTCAGATCCCGTCGAAACTTTGCCAAACGACGTCAAATAGATAGACGAGTACCTGTCTGCCCTTCAAGTTTTCTGAATTTGAGAAAAAAAAACTAAATTGGCTTATGATAAGCCAATCTACATTTTTTTCTCAAATTCAGAAAATTTGAGGGGTTGACAGCTGTTCGTCTATGTATTTGACGTCGTTTGGCAAAGTTTCGACGCGATCTGAAGAGCCGTTTCAGGGATTTTTGGGAATCTATAATTGTTGTACCATATCGACCGCGATAAGGTGTCATTCCCTCTTAAGACGGAATGACACCCGAAGCAAAACTTCGACGCAGGCCCGGCTCGTGCCGGTAGGGCAGAACTCGTTCGAGCTACTGCTCTCTACCGCTAGATGTCACAGCGCGCGTTTATCCCGAACGAGTGTTCGTTCCGAACGCACGCTGCGACGGGGCCTCGGGCCTCCTTGTGTCGAGGCATAACAATGTATGCTTCGACGCAACGTGTGTGTGCGCGTGAGTCTGTGTGCGTTCGTTAGGTCGGGCGCACGCGGTTGAAGATTGTTTTCTTCCCGCATGCTGTCCCTTGCCGACTCAATTTCGCGTCAAAAGTTCTTGCTGGCGGCTCGCACGATTCCGCAGCGAGATAATTATTCAAAATTAATTATTCCGATAAATGACAATCTTTTTCAAAACATCCGTCATCTGACGTTCCGAGCAAAATCGAATGCCGGTGACGCGCTGAAAAAAACAGCGGTAAAGTAAATTGAGACATTTTAATAAAAATGTTTAAATAATTAATTGTTTTAATAAGTATCAGTTATTCTCGAACATGTTAGTGTTCGGTAGATGCGAGGGATGTCGTCTCTCATAGCCAATATGGCTGGTGATAACACACTGCAAAATACAGCGCTAAAAGTGATGCAAAAATAATTGTTTAAATAATGATTTTTGCATTTACTTTCGATGACGGGTATGATCGGTAGATACGGTACATTCTATACCTCTCAGCAAATATGATTACTGCGTACGCGCTGAAAAAAACAATGGAAATGACGCAAAAATAATTGTTTAAACACTTATTTTCGCATTTATTCTCGATCACGGGCGTAATCGGTACGTACGGTACTTTTGGTACCTCTCGGCAAATACAATTGCTGCTTACGCGGTACAAAAACCACCGGTAAAAATTATGCAAAAATAATTGTTTAAACAATTATTTTTCAAGTATTCTCGATCAAAAGTGTGATCGGTAGATACGGTACGTTCTATACCTCTCAGCAAATATGATTGTCGTTTACGCGCTGCAAAAAACAATGGTGGAAATTACGCAAAAATAATAGTTTAAACAATTATTGCATTTATTCTCGATCACGGGTGTATTCGGTAGGTACGGTACTTTCTGTACCTCTAAGCAAATATTATTGCTACTTACGCGCTGCAAAGACCAACGGTAAAAATTACGCAAAAATCATTGTTTAAACAATTATTGTGCATTTTTCTCGACTGCGGTTGTGATCGGTAGGTGCGGCACTTTTTATACCTCTCAGCAACAAATATGATTGCTGCGTATGCGCTGTAAAATCCAACGGTAAAGATGACGCAAATGCGGTATTTTCGCTTATTGAAAGTGGCAATTTGATGAAAAGAAAAATCCATTTTTTTCAAAATTGTGTTTCATCAGACGAACTTTCAATGTCAGTTTTGAATGTGCAGTATTATTCGTTTGTCAATTTCTCATTGGAAAATAACCAATATACCCTCTGGAAGTAAAAAATTTCATCATTTAACCCGATTTTTAGTTTGGACCTGAACTGTATTTTTATTAAAGTTTATACCCCCCCGCCCTGTGTTATCAATATTTTTTTTGAATACGACATTTATTTTCTGCTAACTTGGTATATTAGTATATTTGAGCTTTTTAAATGAAAACATTAGTTTTTAGTACTCTAAATTTTTTCTAATTAAATTTATGCATCCAATTTTTTATCGCAAATTTATAGACAAAAAAGATTCGCAATATACCAACTTAGCAGAAGATAAATTTCGTATTAAAAAAATATAGGAATAACAGAGAGGTTATAAGTTTTAACATCCAGTTAATTTCGATAACAAAAATCATTACCAAATGGACGTTTTTACTTTTAGCGGGTTTATATGTTATTTTTTAATGAAAAATAGATAAACGCGTAAAAGTAAGCTTTGAGAAATAGACATTTTTTTATTGAAAAAATTAATACTAAATACTCGTAAATGCCCGTGCAGAAATTTTGGCAGGGATACAGCTGGATTCTGACTTGTATCCCGGGCTCCCAGTTGGGATCTAGTCCGATATCGGATCAGATTCGAAGACTAAATGTAAGATCCGTAAACTGGATTCCATTAGGGATCCAGAACCGGATCCTTTAATGACTCTAAATAGATTCCCCATGGAATCATTGAGGAATCTGGGAAGGATCACGGGTGAATACAGGCTGAAATTAAATGTCAAAAATGGAATTATGACATGTTAAATTTATTATAAAAATAAATAACATTTATAAAGTTTTGGTGCATTAAACTATCAATAAAAAAATTTGTCCAAAGATTTAAATGGCAGATCGCGCTCATCGCGAGATTTTGATGTGAATTAAAAAAAATTCACATCAAAATCTGTGAATGCAAATGTACTGACAAGAAATTATAAATACAAAAAAATTCACAAAATTAGTTGTGAATTTTTTCGTATTTAAGACAAATTAAAATCAAATTCAAAATGATTAGATTAAAATTTGCGCCAAAAGTGAGTTCGTACGTATTTTGAGAGATAACATTGCTTCGAGGCAAAGAAATTTTTGCCCATAACTTTTTGTCCGAACATTTCTTTGCCTCAACACAATGTTTTCTCTCAAAATACGTTTACACTTGTGGTGTAAATTTTAATATAACTGTCGTGATTTCGATTTTTATTTTCTTCAACTTGAGGAAATTCACAACTCATTTTGTGATTTTTTTCATATTTATAATGTAATATTTGAAACTCACAACTTTTTTTGCAAAAATTTCTTTGCCTCGACGAAATGTTTTCTTTCGAAATACGTAAGAACTCACAGTTGGTGTAAATTTTAATCTAATCATTGTGAATTTGATTTTAATTTGTCTTAAATACATGTTTATACCCACCGACATGTCGGTGGGTATAAACAGAGACTTATTCCCCAAAATCGGTATCCCGGTTAGAATCCAACTTGCATCAGTATCGGAATATGTACGCCGACGATGGCATAATTTTGAAAATTTTGGCATCACGTGTATTTTCGGTATTACTATGTAATTCCTATCTATAGATAGGAATTTTATAGATAGGAATCTATAAACAGAAATTCTCATCTATAGATAGGAATTCCATAGTAATACAGAAAATACACGTGACGCCAAAATTTTCAAAATCATGCCATCGTCGTCGTAAATATGCCGATACTGATGCAAGTTGGATTCTAACCGGGATACCGGTTTTGGGGAATCCATGACAAATCCTGATCGGGATTTGATCGGACATAGGGTATCCCGGTCAAAATTTCTGCACGGGTGTCGAGAACTAATTTTTTGCTCTTAATAAACGAAAGTATCGTGGTCAAAAACAATAATGGCCATTCTTCACTTTTTACTACGCTTGTGTTAACTCGCTTTCTTGTCTGTCTGTTTGTTTGTTAGTCTGTTCGGTACAAATTTCCCCATCGATTGTAAACTAACTTCCGGATGAGCTGGAGACTTAAAACTTTAAATATAGCTCAGAACTGGATGACAAACAAACAAACAGGCAGACAAAATGAATATAAATGAAAAAAACATAATATAAATAAGATAATAAACAAATAGATATTGTATATATCTAAATAACATACAATATTTAACAGTTTGCAACAGATTTCAGATTGAAGAATTAAGTGTGTAAGAAAGAGAAAGAGAAAAAGAGGGAAAGAATCGTAACAAAATAAATAAATAAAATATAGTTTAGTGAAAGAGAAAGAATAAAAAATTAAATGATTCAAATACTTTTTGTCAAATATACCACGTTTTTTTAACGGAGTAAAAAGTATAAAATAATTTATCCTAACCCTTACAGATTTATGACCCCATCTAGATTCCTAACCTCATACAGATGTCTGAAATTTCAATAGCTATGAAAATACTTGTAAGACGTAAAACGAAAAACGTGGGGCGCATGCAATAGGTAACTGATACATGAAATTCACCTAAGTCACTAATAATTGTATTGCAATGCAAATGATATGAACTGGTGTGTGGAAATTAATTATTCTTGAATGCTTAATTTTTGACACCCTCATCAGAGATTTACGACTTCAATTTGCAAAACGGAGACTCTCCATAATAATACAGAAAAATAAATGGAAAATATAAATACATACAACTCCATCGTACTTGAAATATGTTTGTAGTCAAGTTTCAGTCTCCTCCTCTTATGGTCCTACGGATTCACGATCCAATTTTTTTTCAAAGCATCTCAACCATTCAATAATTTTTCACCTTTTAGGTCCAAACATTGCGGATGCATTATAGATCAATGAGAACAATTCCGGCATCAGTTGTTCTATAGTCATAATTGTTTAAGAAAATGAGATTTATTTTCTTAAAGATAAATAAATTGCCTTGCATTAGTGCTTATAACTCTGTGGACAGTGAGTGCGAAAGCTGCACTGTGCAGTGTGCTCTCGGCACTTAGCAAGATGCGCAAGCTCTGTGCAGATACTTTTGTGCTGCAAACAAATTTCCACATCGTGAGGACCAAAGAAACTTTGATCGCATATAAAAATTGGGAAAACCTCACTATTGACTGGACTTGCTATAGGATCCATGCAAACAACGACAAGAGATGGCAGCAATGTTTCGTTAGACTTTCTCCGCAGTGCATGTGAAAAACTCCCAGTAACATTTTGAAATTTTCTTTACAGGGATTCAGTGAATCATCAGAACTTTACTCTCGGGGCTGAACAAAATGACAAGTTTAATAAGCAGTTCGGCAAGTTATTTGCTCTGCCACTGCTTGTCAAACTTGTCATCTTGTTCAGTGGCAAGAAAAATCTTCTGATGATTCACTGAATCCCTATAAAGAATGTTATAAAATGTTAGTCACCGTTTTTCACATGAACAGTACTGTAGAAAAAGTCTAACGAAACATTGCTTCCATCACTTGTCGTTGTTCGCATGGACCCTATTGCGAGTGCAGTGAAAGGTGAGATTTTCCTAATTTTGACATGCGACCAAAGGTTCTTTGGTCCACATGATGAACAAATTTATTTGCGGCACAAAAGTGTCTGCTCAGAGCTTGTTGAGCTTGTCGACTGTTCACGCATCTAGCGAACGATTAGTCCAACAACTGCAATAGCGTCTAGTCTACTAACCACACCAACAGCCGTCTTTACCACAAATCCGGTAAGTTCCCCCGGAAGTGTCACCACCCCTACGCCGGCGACTGTTTCCATGACTGTTCCGATGCCTACTACGATATCTAGTACGACGTCTACTCCTACAACTGTATCTGAGACTAAACCCACGGCAGTTCCAACAACTACTATGCCGACTACTTTTGCGACTGATCCGCCTCCTACTCTGACAACTGTTTTCACAACAACTATGATTACTAAGAAGAAATCGACAGCTAGTCTGCGGTCTGGTACTGAGACTATTTCGATCACTGATCCAACAACTAACCCAACATCCAATCTAACGATTACTGCCATGACTAAATTGCCAATTTCAACGTCGACTATTCACGCGTCTAGCCTGGAGACTAGCTGGGAAACGATTCGAACGATTAGTCCAACAACTACCGTAGCGTCTAGTCTACCGACCACATCGACGGCCGCCTTCCCTACAAATCCGGCGAATTCCCCCACAACTGTAATCACTTCGATGCCAACGAATATTCCCATGACCGAATCCACGATTTCTCTGACGACCATGTGGACGAATATTTGAACGACTGCTCCAACACCAACTACGATATCTAGTACGACGACTACTCGTAGAACTGTATCTGCGACTAAACCTACGGCAGTTTCAATTTATCCTTCGTTCACTCGGACGACGGTTTCCGGAGGTAGTCTACTGACCAGTACTGCGACTATTTTGATTACCGATCCAACAACTACCACAACATCCGATATAACGATTACTCCCGTGACTAGTTCGCCAACTACACCGTCGACTGTTAACGCATGTAGCATGGAGACTATCTCGGAGACGATTGGAACAATTGGTCCAACAACTACTATAGCGTCTAGTCTACCGACCACACCGACGGCCGCCTTCACCACAAATCCGGCGAGTTCCGTGATCAAACGTGGCAGTTTTCTCTAGAATAGGTAGCTTCATCAACTGGTGCAACGATTACTCCGACGAGTACTGCGACATTCAATCCGACGATTACGCTCATGACTAATTACCCGCATACACTGACTAGAGTTCCCACAAGGCACACTCACGACCACTCCGTGGAGTGTTGCGTCAGCTATCGTAACATCTAATCGGACGAGTGTTGCCACGACTGTGTGTTCGCCGACTACATCGACTGTTTTCACACCTTGGCCGATGACTAGATCGACGACCCTTCGAACTACTGCTCAGAAAACCAGTAAGCCGTGTCGTCTATGGGCTCAATAAACGAGTGCCTCCATGAAAAGTCCGCCGACAACCACTCCTGTGGCTTTGCTGAAAATTTTTCAAAACAGCGCGAACTTACCGAAACCCACGCCGTATCTTCGAAGTCTAGTTTTTGAAAAAATAATTCTTCAATTCTGAATTAAATTTCCCTTCTTGACATGGTCTTCTACGGCATGGATGATTGTTCAGGACGACATCTAAGCGCTCACGAAATATATTTTGCGGTGCAACTAGTACTCCGAATTTTCCGGCTCGTCTTTTTTCATATGAATTAAAAAGCCAGAGACGCTACTTCGGAATAGTCGACAAATTTTTGAGCCATTCGTTACACTGCAATAAAATATTTGGTGACTCACCGCCAAAACTCCGTTCAGCCCCAGACACAAGGACCTTTCTCTTGGCAAGAGAATCTCACCAACTTCCAGATTTCCGGTGTTTGGTCGGCCAACCGTGTGCCAAGTATCCATGGGAAAAATGACGCGACGGTGAGCGTCCGGCAAGTGGCCACCGATCCAGTTACTTCTCGTTTGCCACTCGAGATCGGGAAGCCAGTGTTTCTCGCTGCCACGCGACATGTCCGAAATCACCACGAGAAGATACAATCGGAGACAGTGATCCCTTACTCGAAGCATTCTTTTTCGTTTCTAATTGACGCGTACGACAAACAGCACAAACAAAAAACTCCGCTGACCGAAAATCTTTAAATTACTTCTTTTTTTTTGTTTCATACAAATATTATTAATACCACGCAGAAAAAGGTTACTCTTAGTTTAACTGCGTTTGCAGAAACATTCTTATTTTTCCATCGTGCCGGTCAGAAGACTCACGCACAACTAAAATATCAAATCGTATATTTTTTTTTGACAGGCGTTTCCGAATGATCTAAAGATTTCCCGCGGGGATTTCGAGCGCTTGATGTCAGTCGTCTCTACTGTATCGCAGCGCGCAGAAATTTCTCATTAAATTTACGGGCAACGTTGTATCGCCGAGACTCTTCAATTATTAAACAAACGCAGGACAAATTAATCGTTTGACAACCAAATCAAGCACGATTGCTGATCACCGAAAAAATAACTACTATTCGCAACCGTTTTGCTATTTATTATTCTAATTAGTAAATGTGATTTGTCGCGCATAGAAATAGAAATTATAAAATATAAATTATATTATTTGTAAAATCCTTTTATCTAAATTCATTAACATTTGTTTGTTTTCGTATATGGCTTTCAATCAACAGCCTATAGGCTCGAGCTCACACGCGATACGTTCTTTTTCGAAATAAATGATCGAATGTCTGTATACCTTTCATAAATAGTATTAAACATAAAAATGAATAAAATGCGTTTTTCAAGTACGCAGGGAAAAGGCGACTGGTTTCCAGTGGCGCTTCGTGTTTATCATTTTATTTCGACACATGGGGTGTACACAGTTGGTACAACGAACGAGGTGTCGTCGCAAATCTCGGAAATTACAGACAGTTTTATTCACATTATTTTTGTACGTCTAGTAAAATTCCGCAGGTTCGGAAGGTTCTTTGTTCAATCTATATTTATAGCGCTATGGAGATAAAATAACATTTCACCCTCATATTTGCAGACAGTATTTTTAATTAACACACATCGACGAGACACAAATACAGATATATTGATGTTCATTTTTGTTTACATTGGGAAAAAGTTGATCCAAGGTTTGTTGGTTTACAGCGGTGTCGGTAGTAAGATGTGCGATTTTTTAAGTTTTTTTTTTTCTTTATATTTTGGAAATGTTTGCGAAAAACTCTCACCGCTCCCTATTTAGTCGAAAAAACTTGACCGATGTTCCAGAAGAAACGGAAGAAGTCAACGCACCGTTTTTTTTCTTGTTTCGTAGCGTAAACAATGACATTGTTGCGTTCGTTTTTCTAAACTAATCTCCTTTCTTCATTCCTTTCCCTTGAAGTGCGGAGCAGGGATATGTCCAGCAATTAATTTAGTCCGCAAATATCGAGTCGCAATTCGGCGCATCGGAATGTCTAAACAAACGTTTTCCCCGTTTTCGCCCGTATGCAAAGAAAGACCATGTGGACAATAAAAATAACAATTGTGAATTAATTGTACAAAACTGCGATTCGATTGTTCTAAGGAAGCCTAAAAGTGGCCAATTTTTTTTGTTCGTTTGCTCAGGTCGTTTTCTTCGCGCCAAACATCGTTTGCATTTATAACATTTTTTTTACAAAGTAGTCTCGGCAAAATTAAAATTCGAATGAAAATGCACAATTTCATCGATTCAACGACGTCGACAGGTGCTTGAATGCTCGAAAGAATTAAGAAACAATTGAGATACTTGAATATCCTGAAGGCCAACACTTTTTGTATTTATTATTCCAACGTACTACGAACCAGCGGGTCCAAACCAATTGGAAAAAGAAACATATATATTTCAACGGCAAATAAATTAATTTTGGCACAAGCATCAACCTCTTTGCGCGAATATGTATCTGCCTCATGCTCGAGATATGCTGATACGTAGATCGCGAGGCGATTTTTAAGACAGTATGACACCTCATCGCGGTCGGTATGGTAGAACAATTATAGATACCCAAAAATCTCTGAAACGGCTCTTCACGGTTCGTCTCTATATTTGACGTCGTTTGTCAAAGTTTCGATGGGATCTGAAGAGCCGTTTGAGAGATTTTTGGGAATCTATAAATGTTCTACTATACCGACCGCGATGAGGTGTCATTCCGTCTTAAAAACAAATTAGGAACAAAATATTATCTCTCGCTTAAACCCAAAACTGGAAGTGATGAGATTTTAAGTAAATGAATTATCCCGGTAGACTTTCTTCTTTCTTCCTCCTTTCCGTTCCTTCGCCCATTACGTTGTCCTCGTACACTTTGATTATCGACTACAAAATCGCGATCTCCCTTGATTTCCAATTTTTCATCCCCTGGCAAAGAACAGCGTGGTAAGAGGAAACGGGTGGGGGGTGGAGTTGGAAATCTTTGGGGCAATCGGGTAATTGTCTTTCCTCTCGATCGTCTTAATCGTCCTGCTGGAGATCGTCTTGATCATCGACGACAAGTCTGCTCAAATCGTAGAGAAATCTTTGCTCCAAATCGTCGTTGAAGGATTTCCGAAGATCTTCGACATCTTCGCGATCCAGGGCCATATTTTCCCTTTCGTACTCCGATGGAACGCTGCGCTTACCGAGGCCAAAGTCATACAGCCTTACACGTCCGGCACGCTTCTTACCGCCCATTAAATTCGCCGATATATCGTCGTTATTGTCGTACTGCATATAACCCAGTCGATTTCTCGTGGGATAGAAAGTCGATCTCAAGCTGCGTTTGCCGAAACCGAAGGAATAAGGCTGAGCCCCCTTCAACAAGACACGATCAAATTCTCTCTTTTCTGCTGGGTATGTAGTCAATTATTTTAAGTATATTCACATGTATTAGGTGGTTGTGTACGAAATCGGCCGTTGCCAATATCTGACGTTACGTATTTTAGTAGCTTTATAGTTCGATGATAATTATTTTTAAATGGCCCATGCGATATGGACAAAATTACGGGCGACATTGGATGTAAATTCGTTCTGCCTTCGCGATCCACACTCTCATTCTCTCTCTATTTACCGCAGATCCCACTCGCACCCTCCCAACTATAGAACGCCTACAAGTTCTCCATCGATATTATTCGTCTTCTCCGTCCGTATTCCCATTTTTATTCGTCGAAGCGTGTGTCGAAAGGCAAAGACCGACCCGCGGACTCTATTGTCAATGGCAGGGGCTTCGTCCTTTGTTCGTTCGGCATAGACTACATATGAGTGTGTGTGTGTTTTATGTATATATAGTGTACTTCGAATATTGCTGCCGTGTATGAATTCCAGTTGAGTTTACCTACAGTGGCAAGTTGCGTTCTTTATATATATAAAAAATGTTGATGTATGCGGGTGCGTGTGGCCAATATAAAAAAAAAATTCCAGGGACGATATGGACCGATAATGCTACCTTGGAGATTCCGTTCTACATTATTAATTTCTTTTATGTGAGTGCGCATAGGGAAGAGTCTTTTTCCCGAAGCTTTGACTCTATCGAGGAATAAGAAGGGTGGAAACGAACTAAAATCGCTGTGCAGTCGAGCAGAAGTACACACACACAAACATATGCATGTGTGTGTGTACATATATATATATATATATATACACACACATGCATATGTTTGTGCGTGTTTGTTTGGGTATGTATGTTGTATATATAGTGCAAGCGCACTTCATATAAAGTTCAAACGTGTAACTGAGGAACGTATGAAATATATGGGATCGATTTATGGGCGATCTATGCCGACATTTATACAAGAAGTATGTGAAACGGCCTACAAATGCCTATGCATGTTTTATTGTTACCAATTTCCATTTATGAATAAGAGAATGAGCAGTGTGAATAATGATAATGATCGTTGTTATATGAGAAAGAAGAGTTTGATATTACGTACAGGATAGTATAAGGAGATGAAACTTCTCAAAGTATGTAAATGAATGTGTGTGTGTGTGCATATATATATATATATGAGGGTGGCCCAATTTTGAGCTTTATTTTCCCGCTTTTCCCGTCACCAAATTATCTTCAAAAAAAAAAAAATTGTCGCGGAAGTTGCAAACGGTCAAAAGACATTTAGAGACCGCTCAAACCTCCTAAAAATTTAAATTTTCTTTGAAAAGACGATATTTTTTGTTCGTCCACTTCTCATCCATGAACTTTACGCTTTATAATTTTCTAAATGTACCTCGCGAAAGTTCTAGCCGGCCAATGAATATTTAGTGGTCGCTCAAGAGCTTCGGAATATCTAATTTTCGCAAATTATTTTTTACCCTCCACACTCATAAATTTGTCGCTTTTTTAAATTGTCAAAACAATCAATCCTTTTTTTCTTTGAAAGCAGATATTTTAAATTTACCTCACATTTCTAACCCAATAATTATATCTTTGTTCTCATAAAATAATGCTTCAAAGCTCTTGTGCGTAAACAAAATTATAGATCGTTTCATTCGTAAAACTGAAATGTCAGCTGTTTCCCGCGCATCGTAATGCGTCCCACAGTTGGTCTCGTTAGTCAAACTGCGGACCAATAGTAGCTGTACTCTGACGAGCGACGATATAATACAATAATACATAATAATACAATAATGCGTAATAACACATATCGTCTAATCCGTGTTTGTTACAAATTATTATAATAAATTATTTAGGGAATGTAACACTTCGCTGTTTATTTTGTTTTTATTCTACAAGAAATTATAGTGCATACAAGATTTATTTTTTGACGGAAATTCGGAATTTCGAAAACATTGAGCGACCACTGATATTCATTGGCCGACTACAGCTTTCGCGAGGTTTATTTTTAAGTTATACAGCGTAAAATTCAAGGGTGAGAAGAGGACGAAAAAAAATCGATTTTTTAATGAAAATTTAGATTTTTGCCAGGCTTAAGCGACCTCTTAATACTTTTTGACCGCTCACAGCTTCCGCGACATTTTTTGTCTTTCAAGAAAATAATTGGATGGTGAGAAAAAGAGGGACAAAATAGTGCTCAAAATTGTGCCACCTTAATATATATAGATGTACACACGCAGTAGTGAAAGTATAGGAACGACAAGGTGTAAGGAAAATGGCGTTGTACTTCATTACTATTTGTGTGTGTGTGTTTGTGTGTGTAATAATAATAACGATAATAATAATACCTTGATGCCATTGACGTCACTGAATCTCTTGCCAATACCAAAGTTGAATACCGGCAGTCTTTTGTACTCGGACACGTAAGTGTAGGCTTTCTTAATTGGTAACTTGTTGCCCTGTTCATTGGAGAGGGGCTTGAGCCTGTCGTCCACGATCGATCTCGCGTCCCCTAGAGCCGACGAGCTGCCCGTCGACATCATCGTCATCAGACAAATCAGCATTATCTGGCACATTTTTCTTCCTGTCGTACAACCCATCTTCCAATATTAAGACGATGCTTTGCCACTGGAATCTGTGAGTAATCGGAATGAAAAAAAAAGTAAAAAAATACACATACAAATGGACGGAACAAATATAGAAAGTTCGTACTGTTACGAGATGAAAGTAATTTTTTAAATATATATATGAGCAACAATTTAAATCGGTCGTGGACAAAGTTGAAAATATGAGGTAGGTATTTGTATGGAGCTGAATCTGGTTTGATCTATGAGTGAAAAAAGGACGGGTATCATGTGGCCATTCGCGTTCAGAGGGTGTACCGTTCGCTTAGTCCATGAGTAGTTGCAGAGAAGTACGTCCCTTCAAAAGAAACCGAGGGAGAGAAAGAAATTCAAGATAGTCAACCACCCGGCATGTTGTTGATTGAATCCTCCTGTGGTCATTTGATTAGCGTCGGTGGCGGTTTCAAATGCTCTCTCTTCGCCTCTTCAACCCCCTTTCTCCCACACCTCTCTCTCTCTCTCTCTCCTT